>VXBP01003318.1:30234-201113 GCA_013400115.1 Rhinopomastus cyanomelas | reverse complement strand
GGGCAGCCACAACTGCCTTGGGCAACCTGTTCCAATATCTCATCACGCTCACAAGAATGAATTTGTTCCTCATGGCCAACCTCAATCTCCCCTCTTCAAGTCTGGAACCCTTTTCCCTTGTCCTCTTACTATGCACATGCGTCAGAAGCCCTCCCCCAGCTTTCTTGTAGCCACCTTCAGATCTTGGAAAGCTGCTATAAGGTCGCCAGGGAGCCTCCTCTTCTCCAGGCTTAACAACTCCAACTTTCTCAGCCTGTCCTCATAAGGGAAATGCTCCAGCCCTCTGATCATTTGAGTTGATCTCCTCTAGACACCTTCCACAAGTTCTCTGTCCTTCTGAGCTGGGGACTTCAGAAGCGGACCCAGTACTCCAGGTGGGCTCTCACAAGTGAAGAGTAGAAAGGGAGATAGTCAGGCCAGTGAAATGTGGTGGTGTTTGGGTTGTCTAAGGTGGGTTCTACTGTTCTATGGGACTTGGTAGGGCATAATATACATGTTGGGTTTCACAGAGCAGCTTACAAAAATAAAAAAAACCAAACCCACAAACCTGTTCATAAGCAAATTTGTTCAAACTTATTTCTGGAACTACCAGCTCTTGTTTTAGCAATTCCTTTGACTTGCATCTCAAAAGATTTGTGTCCAAGTCTTGGAAATGAAGCAACTTTCCTGCACAATGAAGCATGGGACAGGAAACTTGCCTTTTAAATCCCCTGTTGATGTAGAAGGTGGCATGTGATTGCCACCCAGAGGCTCTTTGGCCCCTCTGAATTAAATTGTGCTTTCCTAGATTAAAAAACTGTGTCAGAAATAACAATGTCAGGCAAAAGCTACACCTGCTCGAGAGAAAATGATCCATCTTGCTCAGACCCTCCTCTGCAGAGTGTAAGTCCAGCTACTGGCCTGTTTGAATCAAGGCTGTATCTGAGAAGGGATTTGTCTGTTGCTGCATTTCTAGTCTCAGCACTAGACTTCAGAGTAATGTGTTTAGCACTTTTGTGGGGATAAACCCAGGGAATGGTGAGAAAGGTCTTGAATCAACCCACGAAGACTTGTAGTCTCTGGGTCACTTTGACTACACAGATTTTACAGACTACTGAGTGCTACTTGTTCTGTGAATTACAAACATTAAGACCAGCTTGTCTGGAGACCATGTTGCTTCAATTTCTCCAAAACATCATGTAAACCAGTACAATGAACAGTCATTACGGGAAAAGGTACAGCAAATCTGCCACGGGACTTGTTTCCACTGGTGGCTTTCTCTGGAGCATCCATGACTCCATGACACAAATAAGTGGTAGGGAAGTAGGGAAGGAGATTCTTCTCGACAGCAATCACTGACACTTGTCTTATTTTATTTTTTTTTCTGCATACCTTTCCTTTGTTACAGTCAATGTAACTTGATTTGCATTTCCCAAACCACAGATTTGGATTTTGAAGATTGTAGTGTTTCTGTCCCACATATGAGCTCTGCCCTCCTTTTTAACTTCTGGAAAAGGAGTCTTATCCAGGGAAAAAACAAAGCCTCAAGGTGGTGAATGATGAAGGACCTGCCACATCCTCACATTCTTCAGTACTATCATTAGTGACACAGCACACAGTTCATATAGAGCCACCAAAACACATGAAAGCCATAAAAAATAGTACTGAGCACGGTAATTTTTTTCCTCTTCCTCGTTTAGTCTACACTTAGCTCCACAAAACTTAGAAGCTGTGCAATTATGTGATTCAAGAAGGAAATATTATATATAATTGTATAAAATATATATATTCTATATTCCTGCCCTCACTCTCACCCTGCCAGAGGCACTGTTTTAAAAATACACCTTAGAACATAGAATCATCATGGATGGAAAGGACCTCCAGGATCATCGAGTCCAACCCTCATACCAGTATCTCCCTAACCCCTAGACCATGGCCTCAAGTGCTCTAGCACTTGGTTTTTAAACATCTCCAGGATGGGGACTCGGCCACCTCCCTGGGCAACCTCTTCCAGTGCCCAACCACTCTCTCAGGAAATAACTTCTTCCTAAGCTCCAACCTAAACCCAAAACTGGACCCAGTACTCAAGGTGTGGTCTCTCTTCAGACCAATTTAATCAAAATGCATATTGCACTGATTTTTTTTCTGTCTTATTTCAAAGTTGGAGTTTTGTGGCTCAAAAGCATTGCCAGCAAAGGGCGTTGGGACAGATCCTTTTGTGGAAGATAACTCCCTGACACTTCACTGATGAGGAGCCAACCCCAGGGAAAGTGCCCTTCAGAACCTGCTTCCAGTGAATAGGGAAAAACCTGTAGAGGAACTGAAGGTTTAAGGCGACCTGGGGCACAGCATTCATGAAATGAGTTCTCAGTCCTTTGGGAAGTAAGGAATGGGGTCAGTGAACTGCCACCTTGGACTTGCAGCAGGCAGGTTTTGAACTTATTCAGGACTCTGATTGACAAAATGCTTTAGGGGGCAGTCATGCCAGGATACCCAGGATGGCTGCACATACTTCAAGAAGGAACTAAAGGATGCTTTCTGGCCTGTGGAAGGCCTGTCATGGGTACTGTATAGACGTAGTGAGGCTATGCAGGGAGAAAATTAGGGGAGCCAAAGCCCAGGTAGGACTCAGCCCAGCTATGGCTGTTAGGGACAATAAAAAAATTTCTATAAACACATTAACAAAAGGACTAGGGAGGATCTCCATCCTTTATTGGATGAGGAAGTAAACATGGTAACGAAGAAAAAGGCCAAGGTGCTCGATGCCGACTTTGTCTTAGTCTTTAGCAGTGGAAATAGCTTTTCCCTGGACACGCAGCCCCATGAGCTAGGACACAGAGAGAAGGAGCACAGTGATCACAATTAAAGAGGAAGTGGTCAGTAGTGACCTGCTATGCCACTCGAATGGGGTTCAGATGGCTTACACACTAGTACTGAAAGCATTGGCAGGTGTGCTGCCCGAGCCACTTTCCATTATTTACCTGAAGTCCTGGCTAACTGAGGAGGTCACATAGAACTGGTAAGTAGCAAACATAACAGAACCAAAAGGAGGATCTGGGGAACTATAGACCTCCCAATGTGACCTCAGTGTCAGGGAGGGTTATGGATCTTGAATGCCATTATGTGCCATATAGAAGACAACCAGGGAATTAGGCCCAGTCAGCATGGGTTTACAAAAGGTAGGTCCTGCCTGACAAACCTGATCTTCTGAGATAAGATGGCCTCAAGCTGCACCAGTTACTGCCTTGATGAGATTTTCTTTGGTGAACAGATAAGAGGTTTGCATCCTTTATTGACAAGGATTTCCCCATCAGAATGTGTAGGGAAGGCAAATGTTGGTTGCATAAGACAGGTTTGATGAGGTCCTTAGGAGCTTGGAGTTGTCACAGACTTTTCAGATCATTTGATATTGTTTTACTAGACTTGAGCATCATTGACTTAATTTTCCCTACCCCAGGATCCTACATGTTAATTTTGAGTGAACTCCATCCCCAGCATGCATATTACAAGTGAGACCATCAACAGCATGATCCCATTGCTAGAGAAACTCGCTGCCTACACTCAGAAATATCACATTTTTCTCTCAGTAGAAATTTCTTTAAAAGAATTAACTCTGTTCTCTCTTCAGGAACATTTGTTATTGTAACAGAGTTCCTTCAATTCTCAGTGCTGACCCTGCAAATGTATACACTGCTCCTCTACCTGTGGCACTTACATTTCCATAACATCACTCATGCAGTTTTGCAGAACAGTCTGCGGTTGACTGAGAGTTCATCACTGCTCAGGGTCTTGGCTCCAGAAACGTGTGGTTGTTCCAGCCCATCATCTCCTCATTGTGTTAGGCAGCCCTGTTAGGCAAAGATGAGAGTCAGTTCACTGAGAAGATTGGACTAATGAATTTAAATTCAAACCTTGGAAAAAGTTCTTGAACTCCTTTTCAGATAAAACATCCGGTCACAGCTGTATTTCCTCTCCCCTTCTTCCTGGGATTTCTCTTGCCCATCTATTGTTATTTCATTCTCTTCACTTTAGACCTGCATTTTGATAGACCTGCACTCCATGCATGAAATAACTTTCAATTTGATGCAAACTACAGTTTTTTAAGCCACACAGAAAACCTTTCTTAATGCCTTAGATGTTCAGCCCACAATGGCAAAATCCCACCCTGCTTTTGTGGTCTTTCATGCTTTTGTTGAAGGTGTGCACCTGCACAGCGGGTGCTGCTCTTTCGGTGTCTATTGCTTATAGGGAAAACATTGTGAATCTTACAATAGAGCAGCAAAACATTTGGCTTCCTTTGCTCAAATGGTCAAAGCTGTGGGATATCTGTTGGTTTTAACATTGGTATTTCTTTGGCTACTTAGTCTATACAGCTCGTTATTTTTATTTCCTCTAAGTGGACACAAAGACTCTCTCAAACACATATTTTATTGCCCTGGAATCCTTTAGCTGAGGTGAACTCCGGAAGGAAAGCAACAGACAATTAATCTGTGACCCTAAGTGGTGGCGTGTCTGGGAAAACTCAAGACTAATTGAGCCAAACCATCACTTGAGTGTTTATTTTCACAACCTAATTGTTCACTCTACAATGACTGTAGGCAATGTGATTAATATAAGCTGTGAGAGCAATCAAGCTGAAAGAAGATGGTAATGGACTACATGAGGGTATTCTTGCTCTACGTCCACTTATTTTGCTGCAGATTCTAAAAGCTCTCGAGCTGACCTATGGAGCATCCTGAAAACATTCTGGTAGCTAGCGGGTATGAGAAGTTCAAGCTAATGACAGGGGTGTGGCTAGTGCTGTGGTGTTTAAAGCCATCAAATACCTGAACATATTTTGCTTTTTTTGTTTGTTCCTCAGTTCTGGCCTCTTTATTGTCCTGTATCAATAATCATGAGACCTAACAGCACTCATTGGCAGGTCAGGTGTTCTGCAGGCAGGCACACCTCCCCCCAGAAGAATCTTTCTCTCTGCCTTACTCCTGCAACTGTGTTGTAGAGCAACCCCCCACCATTCAAGATCCATCACTTCTCCATTTCCCCCTTTTGAAAAGTCATAAAAACCCTTTGTCAGTGCCCTTATTTCCTGTATCTCTTTAAGCAATGTGATGCTTTTTTGTGCATGAACAAGGTGAGGCTGATTGAATGAGAAATTCTTTCATGTACTTGCCTGCATTAGACTTTTAAATTGCAGGGCAGAATTAAACTAGATATGCAGCGATGCTCTTATAAGATATTTAAAGTCGGGTTCTGCTGGCAGCTGGCCTAGATAGTCACACTATTAGATTGCTCCAGCAAACCGGAAAAGCATGACCTTGACATCTTTGCTTCTATTGGTTTGAAATAAAGGTGGTAAAGTCACTTGTGAGTGGGGAAAATACATTACAAAGCTACAAGGGATTAACACAGAATGAATTCTGGAGGCTTAGAGGTGCCTGGTTTGGAGCAGCTGGACTTAAAATCCTCCAGAGGAAAAGATATTTTCTCTGGTCAATTTTCCCATTTCTGAGTGTCGTGTGCTGAGCTGCTCTGCTTACCATCCACTGGAAGATGCTTCACACTTTCATTCTGTAATTATTTTCTACCTAAAAATAAGCTGGAGGCTGCATAAATATATTTAGTATGTGCTGCACTGGATACAGTAAATGCATAGCAATAAAGCCCAGCTCCCTCACGCTAAGACAAACTTCACACATGCAGAAGAAGAGGAAAGCTAAGTTGCCATTAATTTCACTAACACATATACAGCAGCTGCAGGGTCTGTTAAATAGGCACAAGCCAATAGCTAGGTGTGCCTTGGCCATACAAGATCATTCCAGGTCTCTAAAGCCTTTTTACATCACAAATAATGAGCTCCTGGAGCAATATGGTCTTCACATCCTAGTACCAGCCTAAAGTAGAGCTCTAAATGATGCATATAGCGGTGTTGGTGCTGTGCTTCGGCAGGTTCTACAGGTTTACTTTTGGTGACACGAGGATGCTTAAATCCAAAAGCCCTGACCAGGGTGAAGTTTTCATACTTGTATGTTCTGGATGATAAATTTGCCTGAATGGAGCTTGCAATGCTTGTTAATTACATGCACCATCAGGAAAGGAATGCCACTGAAGACACTATGAATTTCAGAGCAGCCAGTAAATTAATTTCTACTGTTTTTATCTCACTGAACAGTTTGTATGACAAAAATCCTTTATCCTTTGCTCATGAAACTGGCTAAATGCAATACTGCCCAATACCCTCTCATGAAAGATGTCTTTTCTAATTTCTTAATTTTTATCTAAACAAAAAAAGGAGAAATCACTTACTGTAAGCAGTTGTTAATGTACTAATACCAAGAGCTGTTGGTAAGAACTTCCTGTCAATGTAGTGGAAAAGAGAGAACTGAACACACGCAAATTTTCTGCCTTAAGTTCCTTTCTTTGTGGAACCTCCATCATATCTCAAAATGCACTCCAATTCCTTCCCTATGTCTGTGGTTGGATAGCCGATAAAATACGTCACAGTTGAATGGAAGAAGTCATTAGATCCATGATGAGTTTCTGTTGCTCTATGTGTGCCACTGAGTTGGCTGTAATTAGTGGCCCTTGTAGTCCAATTATCCCTCAGGAGTTGCACACACAAGCTCACCTCTGCTATTAACCAGACAAGGCTGCTGGTGCTTTGTGTCAGTGAAGCAAGTGAAATACGATCCTATGGCAACCCTCCTGCAGTTCATCCCTTGTATCTCAGACATCGGAGCAGGCTGCCCAGAGAAGGGATTGAGTCTTCCTTCCTGGATGTGTTGAAAGGTTGTTTACATGCGGTATTGGGGAATCTGGTTTAGGGATGAACATGGTAAAGTAGGGTTGATGGTTGGACTCCATGATCCTAAGAGTCTTTTCCAACCTGAATGATTCTATGTTTCTCTGTCAGGCTGCAACAACAGCCTATTTAAGTGTGGTGTTAGTCCAGGCAAACCTTTATTTCCTTTTTGTTGTGTAAAGACTGAAGCGGTCCATGTTGACAGGGACCAAACCTTATCGCGAAAGCCTTAAGGCACAGCCTTCCGTCCTCAATTCTTCTTCTGCTGCTTCTTTCAGTGACACTCATCAGGTCAGTGTCCTCTCTGGTTTGGTTGATGATTCTATTGTTGGTGGTTTGGGGGGGGGGGGTTGTTTTCATGTGGAGTTTTTTTATTTTTGTATCACACATTTACTTTTACTGCCTCATCACCTTATGAGAGCTAATTCGTGCAACTCCTCAAGTTTTATGTTCTGCTAGAGAAGTCTTCCCTCAAGACAGTGATGCAGAAACTCTGGCAGTGCTAGTTTGCCTTCCCTGTTCCCAGCTCGGCCATTGCAGAACGGTCCCTGTCCAGTCTTTTTGCAGAACATTGTGTGAATCAGCATTTCAGACTCTGACCCTCAGCAATAAGAACTCAACAGTAAAGGGGTTTTGATTCCTCTTTGTACAGACAACATAACCAGTGCTGAGAAAGACAGAGGAACATATGCCTACACATCTCATCTTCCTTTTTTTCAGCCTCTTAGTTTTCGAATTTCCATGATTTATTAGTTTGTTTGTTTGTTTAAATTAGTAAGTGCCTGAATTACTTTATTTTTTAGTCCATCTCTTTTTAGTTTTACCACCAAATAATGCTGTATGAAGCAGGGACTGAGCTCTAATTCCTCCTACTTTGCTTCCTAAGCAAATTTCTGAGGCCCAGCCATCAGGGAAGGTAGGAAAGAAGCAGAGGCCTTGGATAAACACTAAACAAGTGGTCAGGAGTCCACTCTCAGCAGCGTGAAATAGAATTAGATCAGGAATTTTCCATGAGATTATCTCAAATGTCTCTGACAGCAGCAGTCAATAACAAACCCAAACAACTCCCTATTTACACTCTTATAAAAAAGATTAAATGGTGTGGTCACAGCTTAAGTCAATCTCTTTATGGACTAATAAGCATTTCCTCCTTTCTAATAAAGACTTCTGCTTGGGAAAGACCTTCAAGGGAATTACTTCTCCAGGGGAGGGTGAGCAAAAACAGTAACCACAAGCTGCTAGATCACATTCCATGTCTGTCATCAACAGTCCATATATAACTGGGCTTACAGTGTTCAGCTGGTAAATGTTTGGACACTTTGTGGTGTCTGTGACAGAAAGCAGAATGTGCACTCCCATCTGACAGTGTGACACTGGATTTATCTGATGCCTATTAAAAGAAAATCTCTCTCTTCTCTCTCTTCTTCATTGCCTTGCGATGCTACCTCTGCTAAAATAGGTAGAAGCAACACCTCTACACCTTGGTGTAGATAGTTTCATATGGAACTGGTAGACACCTCAGGCCAGAGAGCAGGTGCTTAAGAAAAGCAGTAAGGACAAATAGTATAATTCTTTAAAAAAGAAGTAATGTCCTTTTCTGCTTAATCTTGTGGCACAGAATCATCACGGCTGGAAAGGACCTCCAGGATCACCAAGTCCAACCCTCATCCCAAGAGCTCCCTCACCCCTACACAACAACCTCAAGTGCTCTAGCTACTCAGTTTTTAAACACCTCCAGGGATGGGGATGCTACCACCTCCCTGGGAAGCCTCTTCCAGTGCCCAACCACTCCCTCAGGAAACAGCTTCTTTCTAAAATCCAATCTAAACCTCCTCTAACACTACTTGAGGCCATTTCCCCTTGTCCTATCATTAGTAGTTTGGAAGAAATAATTTGGCACCAATCACGCTACAACCTCTTTTTAGGTGGTTTTGGAGAGCAATAAGGTCTCCTCTCAGCCTCCTTTTCTCTAGACTAAATAACCCCAGTTTCCTCAATCACTCTTCATCCTTGCAGACAAACTGAGGCAGTGTGGCCTAGATTTTCGGGTAGTGAGGTGGATTGTAAACTGGCTCCAGGGTAGAAGTCAGAGAGTGGTGGTCAATGGGACAGAGTCTACTTGGAGGCCTGTATCTAGTGGAGTGCCCCAGGGATCGGTGCTGGGACCGGTCCTGTTCAATCTATTCATTGATGACTTGGATGAGGGATTGGCATGCACTGTCAGCAAGTTTGCTGATGACACAAAGCTGGGTGGTGTCGCCGACACCCCAGCAGACTGTGCTGCCATTCAGCGAGACCTGGACAGGCTGGAGAACTGGGCAGAGAAAAATCTAATGAGCTATAACAAGAGTAAGTGCAGAGTCTTGCATCTGGGCAAGAACAACCCCAGGTACCAGTATAGGCTGGGGACTGACCTGTTGGAGTGTAGTGTAGGGGAAAGGGACTTGGGGGTCCTGGTGGACAACAAGATGACTATGAGCCAGCAATGTGCTCTTGTGGCCAAGAGGGCCAACAGCATCCTGGGGTGGATTAGAAGAGGGGTGGTTAGCAGATCAAGAGAGGTTCTTCTCCCCCTCTACTCTGCCCTGGTGAGACCACACCTGGAGTATTGTGTCCAGTTCTGGGCTCCTCAGTTCAAGAGGGATGTGGAGCTGCTGGAGAGAGTTCAGCGTAGGGCAACAAAGATGATAAGAGAGGTGGAACACCTCCCTTACGAGGAGAGGTTGAGGGAGCTGGGTCTCTTTAGCTTGGAGAAGAGGAGACTGAGGGGTGACCTCATTAATGTCTACAAATATTTGAGGGGTGGGTGTCAGGAGGATGGCACTGGGCTGTTCTCGGTGTCATGTAGTGATAGGACAAGGGGCAATGGTTGTAAGCTGGAACATAGGAGGTTCCACATCAACCTGAGAAGGAACTTCTTCACGGTGAGGGTGACAGAGCACTGGAACAGGCTGCCCAGGGGGGGTTGTGGAGTCTCCTTCTCTGGAGATGTTCAAGACCCAACTGAACGGGTTCCTGTGTGACTTGGTTTAGGTGATCCTGCTGTTGCAGGCGGATTGGACTAGATGATCTTTCGAGGTCCCTTCCGATCCGTAATGATTCTATGATTCTATGATTCATAGGGCCTGTTTTTCCAGCCCTCTCCCCAACCTCGTTGCCATTCTCTGGCCCTGCTCCAGGTCCTCAATGTCCTTCTGATACTGTAGCATTGAAAACTGGACCCAGTACTCAAGAACTGGGAGTTCTTGAAGACTGTACATAGTCCTTTCTAATTCATCAGACATCTTAAAACGTTTCTCCTGCTCAGTGAAGACTGCAATACAAGTCACACACACAAGCCATATGGGAGAGGTCATGTTTCCTGTCCAGAACTTGCTAAACCACGTGAAATAGCTGTCCTTGCCCATCTCTAAAGCTGCAGATTGAAATCATTGCATCTTGGAGCCACAGCAGCTCTTTAAACATTTACATAGCGGTGCTGCAAAATGTATGTCGATACAGGCAGCCTTATGAGCTGGGAGACATAATTAAACAGGCAGATGAGGACAGGAATTCTTCAAGTGCTCATTTAGAAGTTCTTAAAGGACTTACTGCAGCAGCAATAAAGCCACGGTACAGTTGGATATGCTGAGCTAGAGCGGGAGAGGAGAGGATAGGCTGACAGCGCACTGTTCCTGTGCGTGATTGGAAAGCAGTGTCTATTAGAGCATAGAAAGTGGTTATTATCTTGTTTTTCTTGTGTAATGTAGCATTCGAAGGTCTTGAAGTGTTTGGTATCGTGGTATCTGTTTAGTGCTGTCTATTGACAGCAAAGACCACCAGCTCTATGGGAAAGTTTCCGTTGAAATCGCTCCCACATAATAACAAACAACAGGCCTCACCTCGAGTACTGGGGGCAGTTCTGGGCCCCTCACTAGAAGAAAAAGGTTGAGGGACTGGAGCAGATCCAGAGGAACAACCAGGCTGGGTAAGGGACTGAAAGGGAAGTCTGATGAGGAGAGGCTGAGGGAGCTGGGGATGTTTAGCCTGGAGAAGAGGAGACTCAAGGGGGGACCGTCTCCCTCTTGACAGCTCCCTGAAGGGAGGTGGTAGTCAAGTGAGGGTTGGGCTCTTATCCCAGGCAACTAGCAGCAGGATGAGAGGGCAGGGCCTGAAGCTGCCAAGGGTTAGGCTGGATGTTAGGAAACCCTTCCTCATGGAAAGGGTGATCAGACACTGAAATGGACTGCCCAGGGCAGTTGTGGAGTGCCCATCCCTGGAGACATTTAAGGTCAGACTGGCTGTGGCCCTTAGTGTCCTGGTCTAGCCAATGTGGTGATGTTAGCTCAGAGATCTTTTCCAGCCTTAATCATTCTGTGGTTCTGTGAATAGCGTATTGTGTTCTTGATATTTCAAGGAAAACTTGATAACCAGAGGAATTACACAGGTAAAATATCCTAGCCAGAAAGTTCACCTCATCCTTTTCACAAGAAGCAGCATTTTAGGATTATTATAAAGGACAGATGAAAATTAACACGATTTCAGGTGTGCATGGACTGGTCACAGACAATGGGTTATCTCTGCACCTCTCTGAGTGTTTTTTGGAGAGGTGTTTTGGGATTCTGGTCTTTGGGGGTTTTTAAGTCTTTGGACGGTTTGAGGTTTTGTTTGTTTTTTTTTTACAAATGACATGAAAATGAGGAATCAAAAACCTGTCGATGATATATGCTGAGCATCAGAGTCATATCACACACCAACAAGCAAACCCTTGTGACTGCTTGACTTTGAGGGTGATTCGTGTTCAGTGATGTCAGCCTTTGCTGACCTTAAAGATCATCTAGTTCCAACCTCTCTGCAGAGGCAGGGACATCTTTACTAGACCAGGTTACTCAGGGCACCAGCCAACCTGGCCTTCAACACTTCCAGGAATGGGGCAGCCACAACTCCCTTGGACAATCTGTTCCAGCATCTTACAACCCTCACAGGAAGGAATTTGTTCTTCATGTCCAACCTCAATCTCCGCTCTTCAAGTCTGGAACCATTTCCCATTGTCCTCTCACTATGCATCCGTATCAAAAGCCCTCCCACTTCAGATCTTGGAAAGTTGCTATAAGGTCACTGGGGAGCCTCTTCTGCAGGCTGAACAACTCCAACTTGCTCAGCGTGTCCTTGGAGAGGAGGAGCTCCATCCCTCTGTTCATTTGAGTTGTTCTCCTCAGGACACATTCCAGGAGCTCTGTGTCCCTCTGATGCTGGGGACTCAAGAAGGACGCCACAGGACTCCAGGTGGGGTCTCACCAGTGCAGAGTAGAGGGGAAGAATCACCTCCTTCAGCTGACTGTCACTGCTTCTTTTGATGCAGCTCGGGGCACGATTGGCTTTCTGGGCTGCAAGGGCACACTGACTGCTCTTGTTCCACTTCTAGTCCACCACCAAGTCCTTCTCCTCAGCAATGTCCTCAGTCTTTTATCCTTCCAATCTGTATTGGTTCATGGGATTACCTCAACTCAGGTGCAGACCCTTGCACTTGCCTTTATTGAACTTCATGCTGTTCGTATGAGTCCAATTCTCAAGCCTGGCAAGGTTCCTGTGGATGGCCTCCCTTCCACACAGTGTGTTGACTGGTGTTGTCAGCAAACTGACTGAGGGTGCGTTCAGTGATGGAACAAAACACACTTACGGGGCCCTGAGAAATCTCACTCTTTCAAATGGGAAAAAGGGCCAGGACAGCTGGTTAGTACTCAAGGTTCACCTCTTCTCTGTCCAGGAGCAATGTATATCAACAAAGAAGAAAGCAGGGAACAATGCTAGGAGGCCTGCCTGGCTGAGCAAGGAGCTCATGGACACGCTGTCACACAAAAAAGAAACTCTACAAGGAGTGGAAGGGAGGACAGCTAGAATGGGGGGTGCATAAGGAAGCAGCCCAAACAGCTAGAGATCTGGTTAGAAAGACAAAGGCACAGTTTAAAACAAACCTGGCCAGGGAGGTCAAAGGAAACACCAAGAATTTCTACAGGTATATGAATGGTAAAAAGAAGTCTAGGGAAGGTGTGGGTCCCCTCAGAAAGGAAACATGTGATGTGGTTACAAGTGACATGGAAAAGGCTGAGGTTCTCAATGACTTCTTTACCTCGGTCTTCACTGTAAAAGCCAGCCACACTCCTGGAGTCATTGAAAATAATGGCAGGGATTGCAAGGAAGAACTGCCCATCATAAGTGAAGATCTGGTTCATGATCACCTGAAGAACCTGAAAGTGTTCAAGTCCATGAGACCAGATGGAATACACCCAAGGGTCCTGAGAGAACTGGCAGATGAGGTTGCTAAACCCCTCTCTATTATATTCCAAAAGTCACGGCGGTCTGGTGAAGTCCCCACTGACTGGAAAAGTGGAAACATCACTCCTATTTTCAAAAAGGGTAGGAAGGAGAAGCTGGGGAACTGCAGGCCAGTCAGTCTCAACTCTGTGCCTGGTAAGATCATGGAGCAGATCCTCCTAAAGGCACTACTGAGACAGGAGAATAGTGAAGAGGTGATTGGGTACAATCAGCATGGCTTCACCAAGGGCAAATCCTGCTGACGAATCTGGTGGCCTTCTATGAACAGGTCACAACATTAACGGATGAGGGGCAGGCAACTGATGTGATTTACCTGGACCTGAGCAAAGCCTTTGACACTGTCCCGCACCACATTCTGGTCTCCAAGCTGGTGAAACAAGGCTTTGATGGGTGGACCACTAGATGGGTAAGGAACTGGCTTGATGGCCGCACCCAGAGAGTGGTTGTCAATGGATCCATGTCCAAGTGGAGGACAGTGACAAGTGGAGTCCCTCATGGATCAGTCCTGGGACCAGTCGCGTTCAACATCTTTGTCAGTGACATGGACAGAGGCATTGAGTGCACCCTCAGCAAGTTTGCTGATGACATCAAGCTGTGTGGTGTAGCAGACACACTGGAGGGCAGGGATGCCATCCAGAGGGACCTGGACAGGCTGAAGAAGTGGACACAAGCCAATCTCATGGGGTTCAACAAGACCAAGTGTAAGGTCCTGCATCTGGGTTGAGGCAATCCTAAGCACAAATACAGGCTGGGTAGTGACTGGTTGCAGAGTAGCCCTGAGGAGAGGGACTTTGGGGTCCTTGTTGATGAAAAGCTCAACATGAGCCAGCAGTGTGCACTTGCAGCCCAGAAGGCAAACCAGATCCTGGGCTGCATCAAGAGAAGTGTGGCCAGCAGGTCGAGGGAGGTGATTCTCCCCCTCTACTCCACTCTGGTGAGACCCCACCTGGAGTACTGCATCCAGTTCTGGAGCCCTTATTACAAGAAGGATGTGGACGTGCAGAGGAGGGCTTCATAGGACTTGAGCACCTGTCCGTTGAGGATAGATTGAGGGTATTGGGGCTGTTGAGTCTGGAGAAGAGGAGGCTCTGAGGTGATCTTATTCTGGCCTTCCAGTATCTGAGAGGGGCCTACAAAAAAGCTCGGGAGGGACTACTTAGGATGTCAGGTAGCTACAGGACTAGGGGGAATGGAGCAAAGCTGGAGATGGGTAGATTTCGAGTGGATGTGAGGAGGAGGTTCTTCACCATGAGAGTGATAAGAGCCTGGAACGGGTTGCCCAAGAAGATGGTTGGGGCCCCATCCCTGGAGGTATTTAAGACCAGGCTGGATGGGGCTCTGGCCAGTCTGGTCTAGGGTGGGGTGTCCCATGCTGGTGCGGGGCTCGGAACTGGATGATCAGGTGGTCCCTTCCAACCCTGAGTGATTCTGATTCCATAACTTCTCCAGTGAACTGGTCCTGCTGTGGCAGGCATTGGACTAGATGATATTTCAGGGTCCCTTCCAATCCCTAATGATTCTATGATTCTATGAAATGTGTAGGTACAAAGCTCTCTGCACTCTGAAGCTCAGATCATGTAGAAAAGGACTATCAGGTGAATCCCTGCAATCATGGCAGATGGCTGCATCTAGCTTGATATAATTTCATCTTATCAGTGATTTCTGAATTATCTCGAATGTCATCATCTATAGTAAATTACATATTGCATCTGTTCCGCAGGAACAAACGTGATCAGGACTGAAATGGTATTAAACACTCTCCCATCTGCCTGAGCCAAGGGGTGCATTTAATGAGGGCTCTTCTTCTGCACTTGCCTTGTGCAACATGGCACTGAACCTGGCACGGAGAAGTTTTCCAGGAGACAATGCAACTTTTGAACAGTTGGGTAATATTATGAAATATTTTTTTTGGTGTCTCTTAAGAAGAAAGACCCAAAAGAATGAAACTTCCAAAGACATTCAAGATGCGATTTTTCTGAGAAGTTTCTTTTTTTCCCTTTTTTCCCTTTTTCTCTGTTCATAATGATTTTTCCCCTCTTTCTTTTTCACATAATAGTTGTTGAAAAGGATTGTAATTTAGCCTGAAGAATAGAAAATCAGTCTGGACTCCTGAATCTTATGGAAGATCTGGAGTGGTTTTAAGAGTGTGTAAGAGACCCTTCTTCCATTCTGCATATAAAGCCAGAAGACTGTATCCAAGCTCTTAATTTGGAAGAAAATAGGATGTGAAATGTGAATGCAGTAGTAGATTATTTTTTAATGATTTGATTACCTGTTTCTAATTTTTCAAGTGTAAACTGCATCTGTTTTTTCTTGGAGGTTATTTTTCATTGAATTATTGCAGAAGGCCGATTGGACTTGATGATCTGTGAGGTCTCTTCCGACCTTGATAATACTGTGATACTGTGATACTGTGAATGGCAAATTCCTGGGGTCTATTAAAAAGGAGGTGATTATTAGATTGAGAGAGGTTCTCCCTTGCCTGTACTCTGCCTCTGCCCTGGTGAGACCACATCTGGAATAGTGTGTCCACTTCTGGATCCCTCAATTCAAGAAGGAACTGCTGGAGAGAGTCCAGTGCAGAGCCACAAAAATGATGAAGGGAGTGGAACATCTCCATGATGACAAAGGCTGAGGAAGCTGGGTCTCTTTAGAAACGAGGAGACTGGGGGGTGACCTCATTAATGTTTATAAATATGTGAGGAGTGGGTGTCAGGAGGATGAAGCCAGCCTCTGCTGAGTGGCATCCAGTGATAGGACAAGGGGCAATGGGTGTAAGCTGGAACAGAGAATGTTCCACATCAATATGAGAAGGAACTTCTTCACAGTGAGAGTGACAGAGCACTGGAATGGGCTGCCCGGGGGGGTTGTGGACCTCCTTCTCTGGAAACATTTAAAACCCACCTGGATATGTTCCTGTGTGACTTGGTCTAGGGGATCTTGCTGTGGCAGGGGGATTGGACTAGATGATCTTTTGAGGTCCCTTCCAATCCCTAACACTTTGTGATACTGTGATTCTGTGAATTGTGAATGTCACTGTTGTCTGAAGCACCTTACTCTCTAAACGGTGTCCTGAAAGCCATCAGTAAGGCAAGGCTGCACTTAGATCCTTCCTGCCATAGACGTTGTCTTTCTGCTCTTGGAAACATATGAGATTTCATTTTTTTCCACACTGTTTAAAGGCATACACTTATCTTTTCTTTCACTAGTGCTGTTAGACATTTGCAGTGGAGCTCCCCTGCCTAATTAAGTGGTCATTTCATCAAACTGCAGGCAGTGGGTTTTCATTTTAAAAGCCCTTTTCAGGGAAAGGGTAAGTGCTGCTTTAAGGCTGTGAGATGATTTTCCTTCATGCTGTTCTGAATCTTCTTACAGGCAAGTTCTTCTTCCCTGGAAGAAACCAAACGCTTCTCAGTGTGCAGGTAATATTCGCCTTTAGGAAGATTTTTGTGGGCTTTCTTCCTGAAAGAGGCGGATTTGCTCTTCACTCCACCTGATTTTGGACTGACAAGTAGAAAGATGCTTTCCATTTGGAATGGACTTACTTCAGATTGTGCTTTGATATAGTAGAATTAAGTAGAATTTTTCACTTAATACCAAAACTGAGGTGCTGCTCTGGTTTCACATGGAACTGTGGGGTTGGAAGGTGGAGGGGAATGTCTCAGTGCTCCAGGTCTCTGCAGCTGCCTGAATCTGCGGAGCTGAAGGCACCTCAGAGGATTGCATTGCCTAGTAGAATGAGATCCCTGGGCAGGCTGAGCCATATCTGTTATCCAGAAATACCACATCTCCTCTTTCTGGAATTTGCTGTCAGGGAATTACTCCCTAAAAATGGCATCAATAGGCTTCTAAGTGATTTTTTTATTACTTGCTAGTTTTGGGTGGTTTGTGGGGATATTTGCATTGGAGATTTTTTGTTGTTGTTGTTGTTGTTGATTCTTTCTAGTTTGGTTGATTTTGTCTTTTGTCTGAACCCATCCTTTTTGCTATTAGGGCTTCCTGGCTGAGACTAATGACAGCATTTTGGGCTGCAGCAATCGCTGCTGTCTATTTTAGTTTTGCATTTACTGTCTCTTGCCGTGTTCGTTCACTCTGCTTATTCCCATCTCTCTGTCCTTCACCTGGTAAAGCTGTACAATTTGTTCCACATCTGCTGCCTCCTTTCCCCTGCTTGTTCTTGGTACCTCTGCTTGCCTAGCTTGTTGCTGCTCCACCCTATCCTGCGTTATCTGCACACAGTTAAAGAATCACAGAACATCAGGGATTGGAAGGGACCTTGAAAGATCATCTAGTCCAATCCCCCTGCCACAGCAGGATCACCTAGACCAAGTTGCAAAGGAACATATCCGGGTGGGTTTTAAACATCTCCAGAGAAGGAGACTACACAACCCTCCCGGGCAGCCCATTCCAGCACTCCACCACCCTCACTGCAAAGTTCCTTCTCATATTTATATGGAACCTCCTATGTTCCAGTTTACACTCATTGCCTGTCCCTATGGCTAGATGGCATTGAAAGGAGCCTGCCTCCATCCTCCTGACACCAACCCCTCATATATTTATAAACATTAATGAAGTCACCCCTCAGTCTCCTCATTTCCAAGCTAAAGAGACCCAGCTCCCTCAGCCTTTCCTCCCCTGGGTGTTCTACTTCCTTCATCATCTTTGTTGTTCTGCACTGGACTCTCTCTAGCAGCTCCATGTCCTTCTTGAACTGTGTTCTTGCATTTCTTTGTTTTTCTGTGAAATTTGCCCACCTAGCTGGGTGGTTTTACCTGACAGTTTTGAGTTTGAAGTGCCCTACTGACACGAAGGTCATTTATCTAAACTAGTAGATAATGAATCAGTGAATTCTGAAATCCTGAGGTACCAAGAAAGCAGAAAGAAGCAGGAATATGAAAAGAGAAGGTCTGGGGTACTTCCCTATTTTGTCACTTACAACATAATTTCATTTATTATTGGGTTGATTAGTGAGGGGGAAGAAATTGGGAGACAAGCTGATGAGAAGAACTGGTGTGGTTGCTCCAAGCTTTTACCTCTCTCACTGCCACCCTGTTTACCTGCCTGTGTCTATCAAAGGTCTGGTTTTCATTGTGTAACAGTCAAAGTTCTGTTTGCCCCAAGACAAATTGGAGGAACATGCTGACCCCAGCCCCAGAGTAGGGAGCCCATGGCGTGGCTGAGGTTTGCACAGCCAATTGATGGATGGGGGAAACATGTCTTGGGGTCCTCTGAGTAAACCAGCAACTTTTGAATGATGGTCCCAGTATGACACAGCTTTGACAAAGGCCATAATAAATGGCTGGAATATGCAGCACTGTTGGGATTTAGGGTTGTTGTCCTGATTAAATGTTCCTGAAGCCATTTCCAAGCTCCAGTGGAGCATGGCAGAAGTTGATAATGGCTACAGAATGGATCAGGACTAAATTAATCTGCCAATACTAGGTCTGCACAAGCTTTTCCCAGTCAGCAGTGGTGACTTGAGATCCCCAGGTGTTTGATTTAACTGGAGCTCTGGGCTACAATTGAGCTTAGAGTCAAGGCTAATGTGTTGTGCATCCATAGTCAGAATCTCTAATAAACGAGGAGTTGTCTATGCAAAATAATAACCTCTCCCTGAGTGAGTTTTCTACAATCTTCCGTCCTATTTCTTCAGGGGGAAAATAGAAGTTCAGCCTGTTAATGCAGTATTAGCCTGGTATCTCCTGTAAACAATGCAGTGAAATTCTTAATGCTGCCAGAAAATGAGTTACAGCACTAGTGTTTATCGTATAATTCCATAAGAATCATAAATTTTACAACTTATATTGGTACTAAAGGTTTTCAACGGTGCTAAATCTCCTGGAAGGGTATTAATCCCTGGTCTATTCGATGAGTCTCTGCTCTAATAGCCTGATGCTCTTAAATATCCCAATGAGCTGAGGGTGAGCCAGCTAAGCCCTGTAAACTAAATTATCACATGTATATCAGACGAGCAGCAGGATCATGAGAAGGAGAAGGGAGAACTTTCTTATCAGGTGTTCTGAGAGAACTGGGGCTGTTTAATCTTGAGAAGAGGAGAGGGAATCTTAACAATGTCTATAAATATTTGAGGGATGGGGGTCAACTTAAAGGGGCTCATCTCTTTTCTGTGGAGCATTGCAATAGGACAAGGAACAACACTTGTAAAGTTGAATATAGAAGGTTCCACCTCAACATGAAGAGAAACTTCTTGACTGTGATTGTGATGGAACCCTGTCGCAGGCTGCCCAGAGAGGTTGTGGAGTCTTTTTCTATGGAGACTTTCAGGGGACTGGGGCTAGATGATCTCTAGAGGTTGCTTCCAATCCCTAACATTCTATGAGTGTTTAGAAAATCAGAAGAATTTTGAGATTTAACTTGCTTCTCCACTTTTTCATCTTGATTTTAATTACTTTCTTTCTTGGAAGAAATGGTATGGTTTGTTCCTCTGTCTCTTCATTTCCGCTAAGCAGATGTGTACAACAGCAGATAAATTCCATGCTCAAAACTTCATTGGTCATCTTTTAACAATGGGTTTTATGGACAACATCAGCCTCTAACATTCATCCACAGGAGAAAAAGTAAAGAAAAGTTGATTAGTGGTCAGAGTGCTCTTCCTGAATCATCTTACGGTTTTGTGTATTGAAAACCTTCTCCCTGTGGAGGTAATAGCAATGCAGAGGCTGAATCACAAGCTGTGCAATTGAGGCAAGAATAATAATTATTTAAGAGCAATGGGCTTGTATGTGGAAGACTGACTCACTGTGCTTTCCAGCAGCTGTGGTAGGGTGGTTTTTTGCTTTCTTTATAGAATAAATTAGCTTTTACATTATCCTCTGCCTCTATTGTGTTTTCTAACTCTGTGACAGATGTTGGCTTACAGCATCAACATCTACAGGTAGGAGGAGAAATGTTGGTCTGTATTTCCTTCCAAAGCCTGAGTCTGGCACTATTTTGTGGGATTTGTTAACAAGGAGAATGCAATAGTGTACTCAATACCTCTGCAAGTTTTATTAAGGTCTGGGGAAGGGTCTTGAGCATCTTGGCCAATCGCTGCTCATGGGCTGTTAAGCACCACACGTAGAAAATGCCAGACCCAGTAAAGACAGACCAGAGGAGAATCAGGAGAATGGTCCAAAATATGCCCATGAGCTCTGACGAAAACTTGTAATGTGTTGGATGGAGTCTTCAGAAGCTCAAAATTTTGCCCAAAAATGGCAAAGACTTCTTAGAAATGAGACAATAAGCAACTGACTTTAATTGGATGACCTGTAATCTGTGCCAGCGGCTGAGAAGGTTGGGGAATTCCCACCACTCGTGTTTTAAACCTGGTTCTGAAGTGGATTCTGTGCTGAATCTATGGTAGTGCTGGGTGACCATTCGATTTTGTTTCCAGCCTTTCACTCTCACAGAATCATAGAACTGTTTCAGCTGGAAGAGACCTTCAAGATCCCAGCCCTATTATCATCACTAAACCCTGTCCTCCAACATAACATCTACCCATCCTGTTGTGGAATGACGGAACTGAATTTGCATGGCCAGCATAGCCCTTCTAGAGGCAAAACCAGGCACTGGGTTCTCTCTAACTCTGTTTTCTAACTCTGGTTTGATGTGTCCAAGTCTATTGGTCACAGTTTGATCCTCATACTCTGCATGTGTGGTCCAAAAAAACCCCTGCATTCATCATTCACATTACATTCTCTTTGCACAATATTCAACACCCGTTTCCTTAGGTTACTGACCTGCACAAGGATTACTACTCTAACAGATTATTTTGTATATATATTTTTAAGATCAAGAGATTATATAGTTTGACCTCTGCCCTGTGCATTGCAGGTTTGCCCAGCTGATCTTATAAGGAGCCAAGTAATTTGCTGGAAGGTTACAATTATCCACTCCAGGTGTCAATGGATGGACAAATCATTACTTTGTCTTTGGATTTGTTCTGCTGGTTATTTGCTTTACTTCAGTCTGTGCTTTGGTGATTCTGCAAGACCCTGCAGAATGTGATTTGAGCAGAAATCCGAGAAGTCTCTTGGGTTACTCTGTTGTGCCTGTAGAAATGAACTTCTGTAGCATCCCAGAGGATGTTGCTGCTACATCCCTTAGTGTTCTTGTACAGAAACACCTCCCAACTCCCAACTGAATTGTGTGTTATTGCTGCAAGTTGTGTCTGTGAGACAGTTTCACAGAGAAATGCTTAGTTTCACACTGATGATAAAGTGGATCCATTAAGATCATATGTTGACAATCAAGCAGGAGAATGAAATCAAAGTCATCCACTTGTCTTCACCCAGAGGACAGAGCAGTAACTTCTGGGTGGTTTCAAGGTTCTTGGCTCAAGTTTTTGCCAGTCAGTTACTTAGCAGCTTTACAAGCCTCATCTTCCAAGCGCAGTGTGAAAGCAAAGGAGAACGCTGTTATTTCCTGTGGGAATTTGTAATGCTGGTTTTTCAGTACCTGGCATTCAAAGAAAGAATGGGTCTGTATATTAAAGCACAGAGATTAAAAAAGGTGAATATTGATTACATTACTGCTTGGCTACTTTGCATAGCAAAACTTCATTACAAAGCAGGTTCCTGCTCACCCTGAGAGTGGCAGCCAGTAGCTGTGATTGACAAAGCCATCAAAACTATGGAAATTATCTCTTTTAATCGCAACTCTAACTTGGGAGGAAGTTTGCTGCAGGAGAATTTACTCACACAGAGTAAAGATTAAAAATATCTGAATGTTGTCTTGTCAAAGTCCAACAATTACTTTTATTTATTTTTCCTAAGCAGGAGGGATCAAACCAAGTAAAATTCTGCCTTTTGATTATAGTGATGAAAAATAAACTGCAGATGTTCCTGTTATTTCCTCAGGTGACAGCAGCAAGTGTCTGCAAATGGACTTAGACCCATGTAGGGAAGGGATTTGATCTGCTATCCGGGGGTAGAATTGCTGATAAGAACAGCCACGTGTAATTACAACTCTCACAGTAAATAATTCTTGGGGTTGGCAGTAACAAAATCACTAATCACCATCAGCAAGTTTCTGTATGACACCAAGCTGAGTGGTGCTGTTGATAAGCCGGAGGGACAGGAGGTCATCCAGAATGACCTGGACAAGCTGGAGAGGTGGGCATGAGGGAATCTCATGAGGAACAACAAGACCAAGTGCAGGGTCCTGCAACTGGGTCAGAACAATCCTTACTGTCAAAGAAGGCTGTGGCAGGAGGGGGATAGAAAGCAGCCCTAAGGAAAGGGACTTGGGAGCTGCTGTTTGATGAGAACCTGGCCATGAGCAGACAGTGTGTGCTTTCAGCCTGGAAGGCCAACTGAATCCTGGGCTGCATCAAAAGCAGTGTAACCAGCAGACTGAGGGAGGGGATTCTGCCCCCCTGCTCTGCTCTGCTCTGATGAGACCTCACCTGGAGTCCCATGCCCAGCTCTGGAGGAAGGACAGGGGCCTGATGGAGAGAGTCCAGACGAGGCCATAAAATGATGCTATGAGGACAAAAATATCTGCTATGAGGACAGGCTGAGGGATCTGGGATTGTTCAACCTGAAGAAGAGAAGGCTCTAGGAGGAACCTGACAGTGACTTTCCAGTCCCTAAAGAGGGCTACAAGAAGGCTGAATAGGGGCTATTTATGAAGGCCTATAGTGATAGGATGAGGGACAATGGCTTCAAATTATAAAAGGCCAGTTAGTAAGAAATTCTTTTATCAAGAGGGTGGTTGAACACAGGAACATATTGTCCAGGGTGGGAGTTGAGGCCCCATCATTGGAGCTATTCATGGGGATGCTGGACAAGATTCTGGGCAACTTGATCTAGTTGAGGATGTCCCTGCTTACTGCAGGGGCGCTGGGGGTCATATCTATTGAATGTACCATGTGACCTGAAATCCATTGGGAAAACTCAGCATTTAAAATAAATAAAAAGAAGAACAAAAAATTTAAAAAAAAAATTTGAACATTGTAAAAAGGGCTGCTCCCGCACACTTGCAGGTGCTATGGTGAGCACTGACACGTCGTAAGCACTGCGAAGGGGTGTGAGGATCCCTAAGAATGTCACAACAGGTTTCTTTCTCCTTTATCTGCTTGGAGACAAGGCAAAGAGTAATGAACCATAAGCAGATCAGAAGTCAGACCAGAGCCAGAGGTGTCATCTGGTTATCCTGTCAGTGAGAAGAAAGAATGGTCCCATGAGGCAATAAGAATCCCATTTGGAACATCAGGAGGCTGATGCAGCTGAATCACAAGGGCACAGGGAAGTGGCACAACACGGACTAGTCCCTGTGTTAGCTTGAGGCTTAGTCTGATCTAATTAACCCTGCGCAGAGGCGAGGTTAATGAGCCTGGGCATAGTCTGGCACTGGAGGGTTTTTCAGCTTGCTTGGAGCTGCCCGGAGGCTCTACTGCAGGAAGGTGGCATGGACATGCAAGTTATTTAAAACACCAATGTGTACTGTGACTTCAGCTTGCTGGTGTGGATTTGTCTCCTCAAGAAGTGACACTTGTTCTCCTGGGCTGAGTAACTCGTTGAGCTTGAGCAGTCAGCGGTGTTAAAGGTGGGAGCCAAGAGCACCCACTGTGACCTGTGAAAGGTCAAGTGCAGAACAGGGCTGTGGATAATGGACTGAGATCATCTTTCTTGCTGTCCTGAAGACTGATTTCTCTACAAAACCTCTTAAACCCCAAAACTCAATCACAATGATTATACAGACAACATATAATTTGGAAATGAAATTATAATGATTCTGCAGTAGGTAGAATCAAATGGGTAGTCTGTCCTCTAATGTGGTTTGGGATGGTGATGACATGGGAATGGCAAATGACTCATGGCCTCCTTTCTTCCCCAAAGCATTCCCCTTGGCATTCACTTTTTCTTATGGAATTACTTGCCTACGTCTCGTAGTTTCCTACTTTCCTAGAATGGGATCTTATGGGGGTTTTTTTAATTCATTATACAATTTGCATGAAGAGCAGCATCTACGAATTTAAGATTCACATTCCACGCCTACCTGAACGAGCAGGCAGATTACTGAAGCTGAGTTATGGTAAAGTTTGCAGAAAGCAAATAGAAAATATGGATAGTGATCAGTCCAAATATAATTGCTAGAAATCAATTTGTTCCACTATGTATTCTCAGCTGTGTCGGGTAACTTTTTTCACATTAAATGTTTTAGCACAATTCCTTTTTATATGAACTTACTACTGAAATGTGGTAGTGATACTTAATGAACCAGGAAAAGCCAAGTGACCCGGAGGTGCTTGGCAAGAGAATAGAAATCACTGTTCTGAACCATCATTCTCCTCTACAAATGGGGAAAGTGAGGTCTAAAGTGATGAAGAAACCTTGACCAAAGCCTTTCAGGCTCTGGAAGTGACGTCAGAAGCGCAGCTGAGTTGGGCTTTGAGTTGGGTTTTGAGTTGAGCTTTGAGTTGCATTTTTAATTGGAAATTTGAATTGGAATATTGAATTAAATGTCAGGTTCTGTTTCTGCAGGGCAGCCATGTTGGGGTTCCAGATAACCAATTAACGAAGAGAAATAGATTGTTGTTATTGAAGCAGCATTGTCCACTAGTA
This sequence comes from Rhinopomastus cyanomelas, assembly GCA_013400115.1. Taxonomy (NCBI): domain Eukaryota; kingdom Metazoa; phylum Chordata; class Aves; order Bucerotiformes; family Rhinopomastidae; genus Rhinopomastus; species Rhinopomastus cyanomelas. The sequence goes on along the minus strand of VXBP01003318.1, from coordinate 176,453 downwards.
AAATAATCTTTAGAACTCTTAGAGCTACTATCCTAAAGCTTTCCTACATTCAGGTCATTTCTTTTTCACAAGTTTTACTAAATATTTTAATGTGTAGAAGAAAATCAAGAGATAAAAGCAGAAAACACAAAGTCAGTGGCTGCTTAATCGAAAGATGGAAAATTCGAACATTGTGATATTTCTGGATACACAGACACACAGATCATTAGGGGTTGGAATGGACCTCCAGAGATCATTGAATCCAACTCCTACAAGTCAATAGAACCTAGGGCAGATCACACAGGGACACATTCAGACAGGTCTTGAAAGTCTCCAGAGAATAAGACTCCACAGCCTCCCTGGGTAGCCCATTCCAGTGTTTTGAAACCCTTACAGTAAAGAAGTTCTTCCTCATGTTGAGGTGGAACTTCCTGTGATCCACGTGACAACCATTTCCCCTTGTCCTAGCACAGAATGCAAGTGAAAAGAGATTGTCTTTTTCTTCTTGACACCCAGCCATCAGATATTTATAGACAGTGGTTAAATCCCTTTATAGTCTTCTCCTATCCAGACTAAAAAGCACCAGGCCTCTCAGTTTTTCCTCATAAGATAGGTGGTAAAGTTCCCTAAAAATCCTCGTGGCCCTCTGTTGCACTCTCTCAAGGAGATCTCTGTCCCTCTTGAAGTGGGGATCCCAGAACTGGACACAATATTCCAGATGTGGCCTCACTAGGGCAGCATAGGGTGAGAAAAGAACCTCCCTTGATCTGCTGGAGACACTCTTCTTGATCCATCTCAGGATTCCGTTGGCCTTCTTGCCCCAATAACACAGTGCTATTCTGTGGAGAACTTGAGGCCACCAGGACTCCAAAGTCCCTCTCCATTTTCAACAGCTTTTTTTTTTGTTGCTTTCTTTTTTCTTTCTTTCAAATGTAGGTGTTCTGTATTCTCTTAAAACCACAGCACAATGTTTAGATGAAACAGTTGCACACAGAAGTTCCTGTTTGATCAGTATTCTTAGAAGAAAGCTGAATGAGAAAAGGTGGATTGGGAGAACCTGGCTAGACTCATCAGCTGGGCTAAAAGGAAATAATGGGGTGTAGGGGGAAGGGAAATGTTCTTTTAGGTTTTGTTTGCTTACTTGCTTTCATTTTTATTCCCCTCTAGGCACAGAACAAGCAAACTGAGCTCTATTTAATAACAGTGCTTTCTCCCACACACCATCTTTTCATAATCAGAGTAGAGGTAATTTGGTGTTGGGCTTATTCTAAGAGCATTTTCAGGGAGAGGGAAAAAGAAACTAGTTTTGAAAGAGCACCTGGGGGAAAACTACATTGTTGTGAAAGACAATTTTCTACCTGATTGCATAAATAAGAGCAAAAATTGGTGTGTTGAACTTCTTGTATTTGTTAGTATTTAGGCCACTATTCAGATAATTGTTTTTCCTTAGGGTCAGGCTTCTATCTTCATTCACTTCAAAGTGCTTCATTCCTGGGCTCATTCCATTATCATAAAGTGATATCCCACAATGATTGGAATAAACTTCAGTGGCTTTCACCGGGGCTTTCCGCGTTGAACAGTGTGATCTGGGTTGCGTCCTCTGCAGCCTCCTTCAGTCAATGAAGCTGTTGAAAGGCAGATCTGGATATTCCATGGCTTGGGGACAATCTTTGGTTGTGGTGTTGGGCAGAATCTTCCTAATCTGCTGTTGCCTAGGTTTGGAAGACCTGATGGTGTCTCCAGCCTTTTGCAGACACTCTAATGGACTGACTAGGTTGATGTTGGCTTTCGAGCAGCTCCAGGTGTTCCCATAGACTGCATTTCAGGAATTTTCATATATAAATGAGAGCAGCAGTTGCTTCAGCCTCGGGTGATGCCTGGGTATCCCTACCCCAGGAGCAGACTCTGTGATTATGACTATCATAGAATCATTCAGGTTGGAAGAGACCTTTAAGATCATTGAGTCCAACCATTACTGGACTGACAATGCACAACTCAGCAAAGAAACCTCATCAGAAAATAGTTCCATGCTCGTAAGAATTGCATACAATGCACTCTTCATTGCTTGTTTCTAGAGCTGTATTCTTAATTTCCTTAAATATAACTTTCAGCCACGTTCAGTACAACAAAGAATACGGCATCACGCTATTTCTGTCATTTGCCACTGTGAAATCAGAGGCTTGTTAGCAGCTGTAAGTGAGACTTGACGGCTGAGATTGATGAAGTGCTTCAAATAAACCAGCAGTTTATAAGTGAAAGATTGTTTGACATGTGCAGGAAGGTTTTTAATGATACTTGGTCTTCATGTCTGTTGAGCTTTGCAGAAAGAAGATGACAACTATGTGATCTTTCTCCTCTAACATCACAGTAGGTTAAAATGCACTTGCTGGCATTGTCCTGGTTCTAGCTGATACTGTCCATACCTCTTGTTTGTTGTGAGACTCACCAGGTCATTTTTGTCACCTGTTTTTGGAAGAATGGGGAATTACTCTTGGATTTTGCCAAACTGCAGTGCACAGATTGAACTGGCATGATGGCTAATGTGCCCTGTACTGGTGTGCTGATCAAAAGCAGCAGCAAAAAAACAAAAAATTTAGTCTCCAATGACTATCTGTACGAGCATTGCAATAACTGATGTGATCTGAATGGTCCTGTATTATCAAAACCAAAACACCTAGTGAAATACATAGGGGTGTGGTGGGTTCAAGACCACAATTAAAGATAAAGGAAAATAAAACAAAGCAGTTAGGTCTCAGTTAGATCTCTGATAGAATTTGCCAGACAATGGATAGCTTAGAGAAAATGGAAAAGGGTTTATTAACTCTGTAACTGTATACAGGGAGAAGAAAAGGTTAAGCAAGTTAGTGCACGTGTACTAGAAACTGTGTCACAAATGCCACCACATATGCTGAGAAAAGTGCAATGGGAGATCACTATCATATTGGTCCTTGGTTTTTTTACATTAGAGACCTGGGGAAAGAACATGTCAGTCGAGTAGAGATGGGTACCACCACCCTCTCTATTATTCCTGTGTCATCATTGTCGTCTGCAGACACTGGTACCCTCAGCTGTTCAGACTGGCGAACTCTTCAACTTTTCAGCACAGTCTCTCCAGCAAAATGCTGATCAAGAAGGTGTGATTCCTCAGCAACTGAAGTGCATCCCTTGATGCAGGAAACATGCTTTCAAACAGGACCCAGTCTCTCTCTTCCATGCCCAAGGTTTAAGGATTCTCAAGTACCTCTGCTTTCTTCAGCTAAGCACGAAGGAATTCTCAGATGCCTCTCTTAAGGTATATGATCTGTGCTCTACTTCTCCTTTTTGGAATCATTAAGCAAACATTTCCAGTATTTGATCTGTCTTTTAATTTTGATCAGTGACTTTTTGCTCTGTGAGATGGTGCTTCTTCCACTGCTATTTGGAAGCTGTTCTCCAGACAAGTTTTGGGTCTGAGGCCACCGTTTGCATCTGCTTTGTGTTCATGGATGCCTGAGGCTTAAACTGAGAGACTTTGTCAGTACCAGGACTGTAAAATTGACACATGGCTGGATGGGGAGTTGTCAAACCATGGATTGTCTGAATCCTACTGTTCAGATGAGGAGCTGAAGGTATATCACTGCTTGTGGACAAAGTCCAGTCCATAAAGCACAACACAGAAATTTAAACCAAAGACAAGATATCATTCTGCTCTGCATGCTCTACCTGCATCTCTGGGCTTGTGCAAGGTCTGGTATTAACTTCCGCGTAGTTTTTTATGGAAGGTAATTGGGAGTTATAAAACTGACAATTTGATGCTTTTCTGTAAAAGATTTCTTAAGCCAGGAAGGTTGTCTATAAGCAGAATTGAAAAGCTGAGGCTGAGTGGTAGCTCCAGTGGCAATTGATTCCCAAGTTGCTGCATTTAAAGGACAATTCATTGTCGTGATATCATGTCCATAATGAGCAATTCCTTCATGGTTTTCACTTGGCCAACTGGGCTGGGCTGGGCTGTTTGTGAAGTGCAGAACATCAAGATGTTGGGGAGAGAGCACTAAGTCAGGCAATAATAAAAGGCAAGGTTGATCCAATTTCATATGCAAGACACAAATCCGCAGTGTTCTAACCAGAAATTCAGATTTACAGGCATTGTTGTCAAAGCAAATGTCACAGGAAACAAAAAAAAAAAAAAAAGAAGAAAACAAAAGGAAGGAAAAAGAAAAAAGCAAGAGGAAAAAAGGGAGAAGGATAAAAGGAAAAAAAGATAAAATCAGAAAAAAGAGACAAAAGGGAAAAAAGGGAAAAAGATTAAAGAAAAAATAAAGGAGGATAGCTTCTGTAAACAAAAAAAGTAAACATCAAAGCCAAATATTTTGCCTCATTAAGTTTAGGGAGGCAGGTAATATGTCAATGAGACTGAATAATTACGGTATAATGAATCTTCTTGACGATATGTGTTTCTCAGTCAGGCATGAACCACTGGGAAGAGACTGTAACTCCAGCCTCAGATGTCTTTATTTCTATGGCTGTATTTTCTACCATTGGGTGCAGAGTGAAACTAGAAGTTCAGGGAATATTTTTAAATTGGGGGATAAAAGTGGGTGATGTCTTAAGTGGGAATGGTTTAACGCAGTACAACATGTAAACAAACCACTATGAGGTGGCTAAGACAATCCTGTGGATGCTCACTCTGCATTCATTGGTCAGTGCTACTAAATGTTGACAGTGACACTGTTAACAGCAGCTGAAATCTCTCTTTGTACGTTCCTACCTGAAACGGAGAAGTGCTTGGTATGTGTTCTAAATAAAAAGTCATTTTCATGTGTTTGGTGTCCTAGAGGATCAGTCTTATGCTATTTTGGGCCTCCCATGTTCTTAACTGTGCTTATACAAGTTCCTCAAGCAGATGCCACTTGAACCGCTGGCTGATCCTGCCTTTTAGTCCTGTGAAATGAGCGATGAAAAGGGATTACAGAGCTCTGGATGTTCCTAACTACTGCCATAATGCCAGCAGCACTTTGAAGGGGGTACCAGGTCTCTAACTGGATCAAAGAAACTGAAAACCAGCAAGTAAATTGGTGACAAATGTCACAGAATCACAGAACATTAGGGAAGGGAAGGGACCTCAAAAGATCATCTAGTCCCATCCCCCCTGCCAGAACAGGATCATCCAGACCAAGTTGCACAGGAACATATCCAGGTGGGTTTTAAATGTCTCCAGAGAAGGAGACTCCACAACCACCCTGGGCAGCCCATTCCAGTGCTCTGTCAACCTCACTGTGAAGAAGTTCCTTCTCATATTTATGTGGAACCTCCATGTTCCAGCTCACACTCATTGCCCCTTGTCCTATCATTAGATGACCCTGAGAATGTTCCTGATCTTTCTTGTAGTCCAGACGCTTCTTAGGTCCTGGAGTGTGTTGAGCTCTGTGAAGGAGGGAGTTTGCAAATGTGTAGATTGTGACTAGGGCAGATAAAAGCCCTTATAATGTATAAGCACTAACAATGACGGGACATCTTGGCAGCATCCCTGAGTCTAGTTTCCTGGGACACTGATTAATCCAAGGGTGAGATTGGTGATAGACGCAACCTCAGGCCTAGACAGTCTGTCCCTTAAAAACAATAAAAATAATTTTAAAAATAACAAAAAGAAAGAAAACTGTTGAGCTTTTGGAAGGAAGAGGAGAGAACAATGTGAAAGGCTGGTGAGGAGAGGCTGAGGGAGCTGGGGGTATTTAGTCTGGAGAAGAGAAGATTCAGGGGAGACTTTCTCTCTCTCTACAACTATGTGAAGGAAGATTGTAGTCAGGTGGGGGTCAAGCTCTTCTCCCAGGCAGCTAGTGACAGGACAAGAGGGTAGGGCCTGAAGCTGCTCCAGGAAAGGGTTAGTCTGGGTCTTAGGAAGCCCTTCTTCATGGAAAGGGTGACCAGACACTGAAATGGACTGCCCAAGGTAGTGGCAGAGTCCCCATCCCTGGAGGTGTTTAAGGAAAGATTAGATGCGACACTTAGTGCCCTGGTCTGGCCACTGTGGTGATGTTAGGTCATAGGCTGGGCTTGATAAGCTCAGAGGGCTTGTCCAGCCTCAATGATTCTGTGATTCTGTATCTACAACAGATCTAGGACTGAAAAAAAAAAACAACCAAAGGACTCTCCTCCACAACACAGTGAGGATGAGGAACAAGTAGGTCAAACTCAGAGCATCACGGAATGCCCTTGGTTGGAAGAGACCTTCAAGATCATTCAATCCAACCCTCAACCCCACAAGATTGACTGCAGATTGATTATTTATTTCATCAGTCTTGTCTTTGAAGTCACCACTGTGTTTACACTGGGGTTGCCTTCAACAGGACCCTCTGTGATGCATAAGTAACCTTCCTTGATATTGAACCATAAACAAAAGGAACTGCTTTCAGCAGATCTGCATCTTCCTGGGGCAGTTTTTGGCTTGTACAAGTAATCTGAGGCTTTACATCTTTATTTATTTTTTCCCGCTCTTGCCAACAGCAGAATGAGAACCGTATTCAAAAGCTGGGAGGCAGAACAAAATCTGGGAGGTGATCGATGTCATGGTGCATCGTACAGTCCCATTTCTGGAAGGCTTAAAATCCTAGAGATTCAGAAAAGCAGTGTTGAATAATAGAATTACAGACTGCTCTGGATTGAAAGTGACCTCAGAGATCATCCAATTCCGACTCACTGCAATTGGTAGAGAAACCTCTCACCAGACCAGGTTGCCCTGAGCCGCATCCAATCCAGCCTTGAACACTTGCAGGGATGGAGCAGCAACAACCTCCCTGGGCAGCCTGTTCCAGTGCCTCAGCACCCTCATTGTAAAGACTTTCCTCCTAATACCTAATCTAAAACTCCCCTCTTTGAGCTTAAAGCCTTTTCTCCTTGTCCTGTCACTATAAACTTGTGAAAAGCCCTTCCCCATTCTTCTTACAGGCCCCCTTCAGGTACTGGAAGGTTGCTACCCCGACCTTCTAGGCTGAACAACCCCAACTCTTGCAGCATGTCTCCATAGGAGAGGTGGTCCAGCCCTCTGATGATCTTCATGGTCTCCTCTGAATCTGCTCCAACAGTTCCATGTCCTTCTTGTGTTGAGGGCTCCAGAATTGTACACAGGACTCCAGATGGGCTTCACAACAGCTGAGTATCTACCAACTTCAACCAGAAATATACTAGTATGGCATGAAATGCTTGGAGATAAATGAAGTCTGACATATAAGACGACAGAGTCAAGCAATGCTCAGACAGAGTAGTATGGCTAATCAATGCTCTGTTGTTAGATTTATGTCTGTATATCCTGAGATACCACAGAATGTCATTGCTGTTGAGTATGAGGTCATTGCATAGCTCCAGCTTCTCTCGTTTGAGGAGAGATCTCTTGTTCATGTCAGCTGCTCTACGCTTGCTAGTTCCTCTTTCCAAAGCCTCCCGTCTCCCAGACAAAAAAATATGCCTGGAAATCAGTATTTTAAATTCATTTAAGCTGCTCAGCTACAGATAAACATGAAATAAATACAAGAACACCTGGGTTTTGTAAGAAAACGTAGCCATTGTATGCTGAAAAAAATTTAAAAAGCAGTTTTTCTGAGGTTTTGAGAGGCATCAGCAGCCTGTAACATCCTGAACAAGATGAATGCTCATCGATAGCAGTGGGAGGTTAACAATCACCTGCCCTAATCAAACAACTTTACATTTCAAATGTAATCTAGAGCCAGAGGAGGCTGGAGGCCAAAGGAGAGTTTAAAAAACTGCCATGGTGAACAAAGTGGCTGCAGTTGGGATGTTCTCCTTGGCTTCTTGAGGTATTTTATTGTAATTCTTATTCTATGGAGGCTTTCCGTTGAATGGGAAGGAAAAGTAATTAAAACATCTGCTGTAATTAAGATGAAATATCACACTTCTGTTGTATTTTAGCTTCTAGTAAGCTGTTCAATGTTTTCATTCTGTCTCTCTTCCTGTTATCTTCCATTCTTGACCATTTTTGAAAGGCGTAGAGGGAGTTATTGCAGCTCTTCTCAGCCCCTCATGTTTTCAAACTGCATGACAAAGTTCCTCCAAAAATGTATTCGCTTCTTCCAGAGTTTGGATTTGCATTTTATCATCTGGTGTCTGTCTAGAAATTAAAAATGCACTTCAGTCTGAAAACTGAGGTGAGGTTGACCACTCTATAGTTTGCTAGATCCTCCTCCTTTTGCCCTTCTTGAGAGATAGGAATTGACATTTGGTTTCTTCCCATCCCAGGGAGCCTCCCTGGTCACCATGACCTTTCAAAGATAATGGAAAGTGTCCTTGCAATTACACCAGCCAGCACCTTCAACTCCTGGGGCTTATGTTGACGAGATGTAAGTATCTCCTAAGTCCCTCCTTGCTGTGACCTGTTCTTCCTTACACTCTCTACATAACAGCAATCAACGGACTATATCTCCATATCAAAATGGCGATGATTATTGCACAACCATCTTTTTCCCCTTCAAGACGGTTTCTTGATCCACTCCTCTGCTGAGTTCTTGCCAAGCAGCAGATTATCAGGTAAATGGTTTCAAATCTTTGACAGGCGTAACAGAAAATGTCAACTATTTCTCTTTGAGCGAGGGAGGGGAGGTTGCATTTCTAATTTTATGGTGATAATTATCCCGCTGTCATTATTCTGTCTCCTGCCTCAGCACAGATTTATTGTGCTGATATCGGGTGCCTCCTAGGCTTCCTTTCCGAGCAGCAGATAAAATTCTCTCTTTTTACAAGCCTGCAGGGAAGAGCTAATTCAACCACGTTAGTAGTGATTTATGGGCATTTATCCTAATCAGCTTTTCTGACAAGCCTCCCATTAGGATACCACTAGATTTGGAAGCAGACACAGACATCTTGTTTCGTTTCTCACTGAGAGATGTGCAGAACTTTTCCAATGCCAAGGTCGCTCTGGGAATACTCAGTAAAACTGTCCAAACTGTAACCACTTTGGGAGGGCAGATACCTATTTCTAACAGCCTAGCAGGGCCACCAAGCTCCAATCTGGCTAATATTAGGGATACTACTGGGCTTTTAGGTGGTGTTTCATGGTTTTAGCAAATATTGATATTTATTATAAGTCCAAATCCAGCCTTTTTATGTGGAAGCAAAGAAAGGTGATGGGCTAACTGAGGCTGCCCGGTTGTCTTCTTTCTTCTTTTTTCTTTCAAGAAAACAATTTTTGAAAATAATAATGTAAAAAAACACCCAAACCATCCCTGCTGCTCTTGGAAGATATTTCACAAAAGGAGGAAGAGAACATGAAGTGCTTCAGTGATGTTCTGGATAACAGTTTGCCACCTGAGCCTAAGGGTTGTTTTATTGCCTCCTGGCCATGAGAGATGCTTTCTTTTGTGATATTATTTTTCTGGTTACTCCTTCCAAGAATTAGATTTAGAAGTAAGTGTTCATTAAATGGAAGACGAAGTTCTGATGTGCCGAAGTACCTACATATCTCCTGAGATCTTCCTTGTTGGAGATGGTTATGAGGTAGAAAGTGAATTTCATGAACAGCCCTACCACCTCTTCTTTTAATGTTTGGGTTTTTTACACTTTACTTCCCAGAGAACTTACATTTAGGCTCTAGCTTTTAATACTCCATGTAACAAGAAGTACTTTCTTAAAAACTTGAGGTGCTGATGAAATCCAAATATAAATTGAGAGGGTAAAAGGAGACTTTTGCTAGTTTGTATTGAAGGATCTGGTGAGGTTTGGGCAGTATTGTTTCTATCATCAAGCCAAGTACAGTTTTCCTCAGAAACATGACAAGCTTGTGTGGCCAATACTTCTGTCAGTAGCTGAACCCTTCCCTTTAACCTACATCACAGTTCTTAGAGCACCTCCCTTACGAGGAGAGGCTGAAGGAGCTGGGTCTCTTTAGCTCGGAGAAGAGGAGACTGAGGGGTGACCTCATTCATGTCTACAAATATTTGAGGGGTGGGTGTCGGGAGGATGGAGCTGGGCTATTCTCAGTGTCATGTAGTGATAGGACGAGGGGCAATGGTTGTAAGCTGGAACATAGAAGGTTCCACATCAACCTGAGGAGGAACTTCTTCACAATGAGGGTGACAGAGCACTGGAACAGGTTGCCCAGGGTGGTTGTGGAGTCTCCTTCACTGGAGATGTTCAAGAAATTAATTAATATGAGAGAAGCTTTTACTAACTTTGAAAACTGGAGGTAATCTACAGCTAAATGAAATCAAAGCAAAAAAGAGTAAGTTCAATACGTACAGAGCCTGGTTTCACTTCAAGCCACATCCCTCAGCTGATTTGCACTGCCAGAAAATTTGCTGGTAGTACCTAAGCCCCTAAACAACCCCCTTTTTTCACATCTTCATAGAAATTTCTTATCCTGTGATGGCATGTAATATGCTTTTGAAAGACATTAATTGTTTCTGGTGTTTTAGTGTAGACCCTAAACAATAGTCCACAGCAACTCAGAGCTCCCACTCACAGCTCAGGCATTGTCCTGGGCAGAAAAGTCATCAAACCATAACAGGCAAGGATGAACTATTGGGGTACTTAACTACTTCTTCATTAAAACATGTCTTTACTTCATTTCCTGGGTGTGGTGATAAAAACATTCCAAGCTTTCTTGTAACTTATGCAAATAGAAAAACCTTAACTCTGAAAACTGCCCATAACAGAAAAAGGGAAAAGGATTCTGCACGTAGCTATGCCCACGCCAAACCAGCTTTCAGAATGTGGATTTATTTCAATACAGGGCATTTTCATTAAAACTAGCTTCCACCCACCCCTGCTCAGTGGCATACGAGTGTCCTTGTGCTAACAGCAAAAGATCTTATAGCAACCCTATTTTGCACCGTCGCGTGTCACACTGAATCAAAGTCTAATAATAATGCACTTAAAGCCTCCGGAGGATGATACGTTTGCTTAGCAAGCCAGCAACCCATTCTTGATAGTGTGATTAAAGCTTGAGCCATCCCTATGTTAGAAATTAAACTCCCCACAACTCTCAACCCTGCACCCCCAAACCCCACAATATTGTTACAATCTCATTCAAATGCATGCACAATTCATTTCTTTTTGTGAGATCTCCTTCGTAGGCCCAGTACGGTTGAAGTATTAGGTGTTAGTAGTGTTAGCCGTCCTAGGCTGCACGGCCCTCCCTTCATGTTCAAGGGGATTCCAGGCTATTCCCTATCCCCACATATTAGAAACAGTCCTTGAGTCAAGGCAATTGAGGCATTAATGGATCAAGACACCTTCGGAGAGATATAGTTATACCAGACAGTTATATTTTTATAACCAGGCAGAGTGGCGTTCACCCCCCAAGCCTTCGTTTGACTTTGTCCTAAGTAGTTAAAATACAGGCAGTAGTCCATTCGTATTGACTCTGACAACTCCAACTCTTGAGGCTCCAATCGACTGAGTCACTAATAAGGGGTCCAGACATCCCAGCTGTCCACTGCATTTCCTTGTACCATGCTGCTCAGTGCTTGTGGCACAGGCCAGGCACCCACTGGGACACCAACCAGGCATGCGGTGAACGGATGGTTCAGGAGACACTGTCTCCAAACATGTGGAGTACTGTCCCATCCTGTTGGCCAGAGTCAGCCATTTGATGGTGCAGATACCAAAATGTGCGTCATTGCGCTGAGAAAGATGCAGACAAGTATGGTTTCACACACTGTGCAGGAACCCATTGCAGTCCTTGATCTGTGGAAACACAAGCTTTTCTCCTTTCTGGGCCAGTAGTGCTTTCCAAGTAGCTAAGACAGTGCTTTCTCCTTTGTAATATTTTGTTCCATTTTTACTTTTCCCGTTACCCAGTTGCTCACCTCTTACCAGTGTCTTGCACCTCACAAGTGTCTTAAATCAGGTCCAGACCAGGCAGAAAATCCTCTGCTCTCAGCTACACCGGGATCTGCTCCCATTGCATGTCATCCTGTGGTCCTCAAATATTACACATCGGGGTCATCAGATGTCGTTTGTCGTATGTTGAAGGGATCAGAAAGCAAACAACATAGAACATAGTCAACGAAAAAGAGAGAAAGAGATACTTTATTGATGCAGCTAGTTCCCTTTTATATCCTTTCTGCACACAGGCATCCTCATTTTATTGGTACAATCAACTATAAGCAAGTGGCAATTGGCACTTTAGCTTCATACGCTCCTTGCTCCATCTCTGTGTCGAGCTTCCCCCAGCATGGCCAGTTGTTTACATTCTTCAGAGATCTGTGACTCCATGTTCTCACGGCTACACTTTAATGCATCCCAGGTCAAACTCGTCTGCTTCAGTCAAAGGGACTATGGACTCACTGTAGCACCCCCACATTAAGCTAGGTAATCTAGCTCTAGCAGGGGGGTTGGACTAACATTCTGTGATCCTGTGATTCCTGGGAAGAAATCAAATTAAACACTGGCAGGTATTCAGAAGGTACCTAATGCCCCAGAGCACAGATTTGCAGCTCAAGAAGTATTAGTGTCTTGTCTTATAAAAATACCGAGGTGAAATTTTAATATCCTTAAAGTTTTGTGCCAGAACTGTGGCTCAGCCCATTAAAAAGAAATAAATCAACCAGAAATTGTGGTGACAGATCAATGCTCACAATATTTATGCCATTCTCCACAATACTAACAACTAGATGTAGACACTTTGTAGATGTGGAAGTTGAAGCAGATGATCTTTAAGGTCCCTTCCACCCTAAGGGCACTGTTTCTCCGTTTTCAGTTTAGGGTTTGGGTTCATTATTGTGGAGCTCGAGGTGTTGTGAGGTGAGTTCTCAAGTATGTGGTGACGTTCTGTTAGATTTACTTGAGAAATAGTCTACAAATTACCAGCAATCTTATCAACACCTTTTATGGAGTGCTTAAATGCTGTGGGGAAAACTTGCCTCTGGCTAGCAGTGAGCCAGTTAGTTGTACAATGTGGAACAGAGGAGTTTTGCATATGCTTAATGCAGGAGCCTGCAAATTAAATCATCAGTAGAAGATTTTTAAGAACTATCATGGTAAATCATATTCAGTGGTCTCATAATAAAAAAAAAAAAAATAAAGCAAGACAGCTGGGGTGTTCAGCCTGAAGAAGAGAAGGCTCCATAGGGACCTCATAGCAGCCTTCCAGTCCCTGTAGGGGGCTACAAGAAGGCTGCAGAGGGGCAGTTTAAGAAGGACTGGAGTGATAGGACAAGGGGCAATGGTTTCACATTAGAGAAGGTCAGATTGAAAGGGGATGTTAGGAAGAAGTTCTTTAGCAGGAGGGGGGTTGAACACTGGAACAGGCTGCCCAGGGAAGGAGTTGAGGCCCCATCCTTGAAGATATTGACCTCTGGATGTCCCTTCCAACCCAGACTATTCTATGATTCTACGATCTCTGTTCGGTGCCCATGGGAAATTGCTTCTTTCAAGTTGCCACGAATGTCTTGATTGAGGGAAGTCTTAAGTTTAAAAACATGGTCCTAGAATAACTTTTTTAAAAGAGTTTAAATTAACACCAAGGTGCAAATATGCTTTTAAGTATATTGTAGAAGCTGTTCTACAGTTAATTCCTGTTTGCTTAGAAAACCTCTCCGGAATGTAATTACTCCTTTTGATTTGAGAAACACGCTTGAGGATAATTAAGTACCCTCTGGGTGATTATTGTTCTGAACTTGGATGTAACAGAAAGGAGTTCTATTCTGCTCTCCAATACAGAGGCAAGGGACCAAATAAAACAGAATGTTGCGTTGTTTGGATTTTAATAGTGTTGCATAACATGGGAATTGTTTAGGATGTGAATGCTCCATGATGCCTTATCACAGTCAACATGAAGGAAGGACAATGAGGTTGCTCTGAAGACTAATTCTGTAGAAGTAGCACCTTGTATTTATAGTGCCTCAGTAAATGCCAGGTCACCTCTGCTCGTGCACTACAGATCCTGCAAACTCCCCCTGGAATCTGACAGGTCAAGGGACTTCTAATGATGCAGGTATGAACACCTAGGAAGATTTTGGGGTCTGCCTGTGTTAGCATCATATTTCTGTTGGTGTGGAATCCATGGTGTGCCCAAGGTTTGCTCACCACTGCTTCCAGCACCAATTAGAGACATTTACCCACTTAAAAATAGAGTCAGAGCTGGTCTGTGTTGCAAAGGAATTGAATTTTAGCTGTATGTGATTCCATGCTGGTAGTCAAGGGTGGTAGCTGTCTCAACAAAATGAGTTAGTGAGTTTACCAACTCTAGAGCTTTACAGGGGTCATCATTATCCCTGTTTATTTATACCAGTCCAGCCTTGTGTTGAATCACTTCTCCATTCATCAGAAAATGACTCCTGTCCTGGAACTTGTACAGACAATAGCCCCAAGGGCAATTTCATGGTCTTCTTTAGATTTATATCCTGCAGTGAGCCCACAGGAACGAGTTCCTTCCTATGACAGGCACAATAGGCAATAAAGGGTCTATACAGGGAGACACACACAAAAGTTTGCAGCTTTATTGGACAGCCTCAAGAGCAATATTTATCTAACCCAGAGGAATGAGCTGAAGGCTATCAGGGGCACCAAAGGGCATTGGCATTGGCAACCAAACTGAGAAAGACAAACAGTCTGAGTGAGGCTTTTGATCTAGCAGTAGAAAAAAGAAATAGTCTCCTGAATAACAGGTGAACAAAATATTTTCTGCCTCCTTTCCTTTCAGCTTTGAAAAGCATGGAAGAAAATTTATGGGTGTCTGACAGGTATTTGATGATAAGAAAGCACACCACAATATAGCTTTAATAGTGGTTTAATTGAAGCACTACGGTTTGATTACTGGAATTGTGTTTGTTGATTGCTTGAGTTTCCAGATACCTACGGAAGGTAGAATTATAAAAACAAAATTCACAAGTCAAACAAAAATAGGATATCAATGTGTAATGGTAAAGTCACTAAGAAGACAAGTTGTCTAGTTTCTGGAAGCCAACTGCACATCTCTAACATATTTCCTATGAACCCCAGGGACTGGGAGCGCTAGGGATGAAAAACCATCAATGGTATCATGTCAGTGGTGATCCATTAACAGAATTTAATTATTTTTCAATAAACTTTAGAGTAACTTGCATTTAGATAAATCACCAGATTGACCTTATTCAAATAGTTATGGCTTATTGTTTGCCTTAAATGTCCCTTAAATGTCTCCTTAAATGGAGACAGCAAAAATGATTGCTAGGCCACACTCTCTCATCTTTGGTAAATCAGGATAAGAGCCTGAGGACTGGAGGACAGCAAATGTCACTCCAATCTTCAAAAAAGATAAGAAGGAGGACCCAGGTAACTATAGACTGGTCAGTCTAACCTCCATCCCAGGAAAGGTGATGGAACAATTTATTCTTGACGGTGTTTCTAGGCACATCAAGGACAGGAGGGTCATTAGGGACAGTAAGCAGCATGGCTTCACCAAAGGGAAAGTCATGCTTGACCAACCTGATAGGCTTTTATGATGGGATAACCAGGTTGATAGATGACATTGAAGCAGTGGATGTGGTCTATCTTGACTTCAGTAAGGCATTTGACACAGTCTCACATAGCATCCTCACAGCCAAACTGAGGCAGTGTGGTCTAGATGATTAGGTTGTGAGGTGGACTGTGAACTGGCTGCAGGACAGAAGCCAGAGAGTAGTGGACAATGGGACAGAGTCTAGTTGGAGGCCTGTATCTAGTGGAGTCCCTCAAGGGTCGATACCTGGACCAGTCCTATTCAATCTATTCATTAATGACTTGGATGAGGGATTAGAGAGCACTGTCAGCAAGTTTGCTGATGACACAAAGCTGGGTGGTGTCGCCAACACCCCTGCAGACTGTGCGGCCATTCAGCAGGACCTGGACAGACTAGAGAGCTGGGCATAGAGAAAGTTGATGAACTATAACAAGGGTAAATGTAGAGTCTTGCATCTGGGCAAGAACAACCCCAGGTACCAGTATAGGTTGAGGACTGACCTGTTGGAGAGCAGTGTAAGAAAAAGAGACCTACAGGTCCTGGTGGACAGCAGGATAACCATGAGCCAGCAGTGTGCTCTAGTGGGCAAAGAGGATCAGTGGCATCCTGGGGTCAATTAGAAGGGGAATGGTTAGCAGATCGAGAAAGTGTTTCTCCTCCCCCTCTACTCTGCCCTGGTGAGACTGCATCTAGAGTATTGTGTCCAGTCATGGGCCCCTCAGATCAGAGACACAGAACTGCTTGAGAGTGTCCACTGCAGAGCACCAAAGGTGATGAAGGAAGAGAAGCACCTCCCTGATGAGGAAAGGCTGAGGTATCTGGGTCTCTCTAGCTTGAGGAGAAGGAGACTGAGGAGTGACCTCATTAATGTTATAAATATGTGGGTGGTGGGTGTCAGGAGGATGGAGCCAGAGTCTGCTCAGTGTCATCTAACGATAGGACATGGGGCAATGGGTGTAAGCTGGAACATAGGAGGTTTCATATGAATGTGAGAAGGAACTTCTTCACAGTGAGGGTGATGGAGCACTGGAGCAGGCTGTCCAGGGGTGTTGTGGAGTCTCTTTCTCTGGAGACATTTAAAAGCCACCTGGACGTGTTCCTTTGTGACACTGTCTAGGTGATCCTGCTGTGGTGGGAGGATTTGACTAGATGATCTTTTGAGATCCCTTCCAATCCCTGATGTTCTGTGAAGTAAATCAGTGTCATGGGAGTTCATCATATTTTTTGATGCACCATCGATCATGTTTAGTGCAGAGAGGTTAGTTTGTTGTTAGTTAGTTATTCTTGTCGAATAGTCCCAGCTTCTGTGAGATTGAAAAACATAAAATAAAAATTGAACAAATCTTTTAAGAAAGAACCTCTCTAAAATGGGAGCTGCTATTAAAAAAACTGAATTATACCAAAGTGTCTCACGTGTTAGAGTTAGAGTTATTGTGACCTTACTGGAAGGAAACACGTTTTCAAGAGAAGCTTTCTGAACACAAAGATGGCAGGGAGTATGGAATAGTAAACTACAGTGGGAGAGACTACTTATGGAAATTAAGATTTATGAAAATACAATTCTTTATGGCATATGTGAATCTGGAGAGGGGCAGCACAGCGATTACATGGCTTAAAAAAATCTGAGTTTCTCAGTGGAGAGAAGAAGAAATGAGATAAACATTAAGCAAAATAACATAATTATTGCTTCAAATCTCAGTGATGACATAGTGAAGAGAAATTAAATTTCAGTAAAGTTCACGGTACTCTGTGTTCGCCAAGCACATAAAAAGATGTGCTAGAGTTTAATGCCGCAAAGATATGGATGATAGCTGTAACAACACAGGTCTCCAAGGTCAACAGAGAGCTGAAGAGACCTCATAGTTCCATGATCTCTGGCATCCTCCTGAGTCCTTTCAAAGTAGTTAAGTTCTTTGAGAAATATACAGTCAAGGTATTTAAATCATAGAATCATAGAATCAAAAGGGATTGGAAGGGACCTCGAAAGATCATCTAGTCCAATCCCCCTGCCACAGCAGGATCACCTAGACCAAGTCATACAGTCACTCTGGTTTAGCAAGGATCACAGGATCATCCAGTTCCAACCTGCTGCCATGGGCAGGGATACCCCACCATAGATCAGGCTGGCCACAGCCTCGTCCAGCCCAACCTTAAACACCTCCAAGGATGAGGCCTCCACCACCTCCCTGGGCAACCCATTCCAGGCTCTCACCATTCTCACTGCAAAGAACTTCCTCCTCACATCCACTCTAAATCTACCCGTCTCCAGCTTTGCTCCATTCCCCTACTCTAGTCGCTACCTGACATCCTAAAAACGCTTTTTGTAGGCACCCTTCTAGATACTAGAAGGCCACAATAAGGTCACCTCAGAGCCTACTCTTCTCCAGACTGAACAGCCCCAACTCTCTCAGTCTGGCCTCATAGGAGAGGTGCTCCAGCCCTCTGATTATCCTTAAAGCCCTCCTCTGCACATGCTCCAGCATGTCCACATCCTTCTTATAACACCCTCCTCTGTCTTCCCTTTATGACCCACACACACTCAACCAGCTCATCATCCTACCCCAGGTGAAGCTCCACTGATTCCAGCTGGTCACTGGTATAGAGGGCAATGGCTCCTCTTCTCCTTCCCTGCCTCTCTCTCCTAAAGAGCTTGTACCCATCTATGCCTACATTCCAGTCATGGGAATCACCCCACCAAATTTCAGTAATAGCCACTATGTCATGGCATCCCCAGCAGCACAGTGGCCCTTAATTCATCCTGTTTGTTGCCCAAGCTCTGTGCATTTGCATAGAGGCACTTCAGCTGGGCTGGGCCTGTCCTCCTCTTGTGCCAATTGCCCTTGATTTCCACAGACTGTCCTGGTGCATCATCCCTGGCTTGCCCCAGGGCAATTTGACAGCTCTCATTGGCTCTCCATCCCTCTGCTGCTGATGAGCTGCCCCACTGTTTGTCACCAGCCAGCAGGAGACTACCCCTTCCCCCTTCAAACCCAGTTTAAAGCCCTATTAATGAGCCCTGCCAATTCCTGCCCCAGGATCCTTTTCCCCCTCTGGGACAAGTGCGTCCCACTGGTTGTTTGGAGCTCTGGTTCCTTGTAAATGGAGCCGTGATTGTAGAATCCAAAGCCCTGTTGACGACACCAGTTCTGGACCCATGAATTGAGCTGCTGGCTCTTCCTAAATGTTCCCTCATCCATCGCTGATGTTAGAGGGATAGAGGAGAACACAACTTGAGCTCCTGATCCCATTAGCAGTTGGCCTAAGGTCCTGAAATCTCTCTTAATTGATTGTGGGTCTCTCATTGCTGCATCGTCACTATCCACTTGAAAGACCAGAAGTGGGTAGTAGTCTGAAGGACTCACAAGGTTGACAATTTTACCTAAAATGTCCCCTACCTGGGCACCTGTGAGGCAGCAGATCTCTCTATGGAATGGGTTTGGTCTGCATATTGGGCCCTCTGTTCCCTTCAGTAAGGAGTCTCCTATAACAATGATCCTTTTGTGGTTTCTTTTCAGGATTGGTCTTGATGGCTGGCCTGAGACAACCTGTCTTTGGTGCAGCAACTAGGCTTTTTGAGTCCTCATACTTGCTGATGACCTGTTCCTCCTGCAGAATCTCATACCTATTCTGCAAGTGCGCTTGGTGGTGAACTTCTTAATGTAGCACACTTGCTCTGTTTGTGTTTGATCCATCGGGTGGATGGATGTTCCCAGTGACCCTGCTCCTGTGGGTTATTACGTGGAGGCTGAGAGACTTGCTGTAGGGAGGATATTGGACCCCCTGAGCCACTAAGAGTCAATCCTAGATCAGGTTTTGTAGATATTACATTATGGCAGTAGTCAATTTCCCTTTCACAGTCTCTTATAGCTCTCAGTCTTTCCACCTCTCCTTTTAGCTCAGCCACCATGTTCATCAGGCCTCTGATCTGCTCACACCTAACACAGGTGCTGTACCTGCCCTCCTCCTTATCGAGTGCCAGGCTCCAGCACTCACTGCAGCCACCTGCCTGAACATCTGTGTGCTTGTGTGTGGCCTCTGTTTTCCTGGTGGCCTTTGTCCAAGCAGTCACCATGTCTTATGGTAACCGCACTGTCCTCTCCGATTGTTGTTTTTCCCCCGCCTGTCAGAGAGGCGCGAGGCGCCTCCTGATCTCCCAGCACGCGCCGGGTTCTGCTCAGTTGTCCCGCGGTTTCCCGGGCAGCCCCTCCCCCCGCTACATCGCTGCGCTCCGGCACGTAGGCAGCCCGAGCCTGCTGCCCCTCCTCCTCGCCTCAGGAGCTCCCGCGCGGGTAGCACTCCTTCGCCCGAAAAGAGTCAAAGAAAAGCCAAAAACAAGCTCCCAGAGCTGAGCTGGTCACCCCTCCTCCTGTTCTCACAGCACAAGCACCGGGATGGAGGTGAGGCTGACTGGTCTATAGTTGCTTTGGTCCTCCTTCTTACCCTTTATGAAGACTGGAGTGGCGTTTGCTATGCTTCAGTCCCTAGGCACCTCTCCTGATCCCCATGACTTAGCAAAGATGACAGAGAGCGGCCTAGCAATGACTTCTGCTGTCTTCATTAGCATCCTATCTGGGCACATGGATTTTTACACATCCAGTTGGCTCAATTGATCCCTAACACAGACCTCTTCAACCAGGGCAAACTCCTGCCTTGTCTCAACTTCCTCTGGGGCCTCAGTCGTCTGGATCTTGATATCAGGACAGCTCTTAGAAGTGTAGACAGGTGCAAAGAAAGTGTTGAGCACCTCTGCTTTCTCTGTATCCTCTGTCTTCAGGGCACCCACCTCATTCAGCAGGGGACCTGCATTGCCTATAGTTTAGTTTTAGTTTTACCTCCAATATATTTGAAGAAGCCCTTTTTCTTGCAGTTGACCTCTCTTGCAAGTTTTAATTCCAAGGAGGCCTTGGCTTTCCTAGTTGCATTCGCTCACTAGAGCCTTATAATCATCCCGAGCGGCCATCCCCTCCTTCCATGAGAATATATATTTGGATTTTAATTTTTGACACCAGACTATTTGGCCTTGGCCTTATATTTTCTAGAGACAGAGACAATTCGGGATTTAAGTTGAATTTATGTTATTTTAGCTCTGTTTGACACACACAATCATATTAATCAAATAGATTGTTTTAGGCTATTACTCAGCAGTGTAAGTTACCCAAAATGTTTTCTGGCTTTTCTTAATGGTGAAACAAATAGCAGTGAGACCTCCTCATTACTTGAGCCAATCTGGTCTAATGTCACTGCCCATGGTGGAGGGTGTTTGAGCTGGATGATCTTTGAAGTCCCTTCCAACCCAATCCATCCTATGATTCTATGATTTTGTATTATACTTTATAAGATGTCACAGGACTATTCTGATGCCATGAGGCACTCCAGACTGTACATTGTTGCCTCACAATAACAATCTTTTTGCAGTTCAGGAGTCTTGTCTCTCCACTTTGGGTGTCTTAAGCCAGCCCAGGCATGTGATTGTGACCAAATAGCAAAGCTCCATGTGTCCAAGTCCTCCACGCCTCGTTAGAGGTGTCCTTCTTTGGAACCACCTTCAAACTTTGCAAATGTACAAAATTAAATTACAGTTGTTCTATCAGCCTCATTAGTGTGTGTCCCAATCCAGTTAGGGGTTCCAACAGAGACAACAACATAAATGGTTAAAGCATAAATGGTTAAAGGCTTCATCTGGATGATCTTGGAATTGCTCTCCCAGCAAACAAGGCTGCAAGAAGCCAAGATTTGTTTCTTCCGTCTGAATGAATCTGATCTACTCCCCGCAGGATGGGTTTGATTTTTGAGCAGTTATCTTCCTAATTTAAATGTCACTCTCCAGAAACAAACATTTGGCAAAGCTGACAAATGCCTTGGTTGCAAACTGTCATGGTCTGAGCAAGCAGCCATGCTTGCTTGGCTGCCTCCATTGGCAGCCTCGCCAGCATCTCAGGCCTTGAGAACCAGAAGTATCTCAGGCCTTGAGCATTGTCAAGGAGCATTTGCTGCCTACATTCATACCTTCATCTGCTTAGGTTTACTTTTATTTTTAGTTCATGAGAAGTGAATTCACATTTCTCCTCAGAACTGTGTGGCCTGAAGCTCAGTGGGACTGAAATGCACTGATGGGTATCTGTCACAGTTTTCAAATGCAAGGACAAGGTCTCCTTGCAGTGGCGGTTGATCCCTGAGGTCTGAATGCAGTTGGGGGTTCTCTGGAAGGATACATTGATGTCACTAAAACACAAATGGGTAAGTGACATCTGACATGGAACTGCTGAACTATGAGGGCAGAAAGTGCCATCCCATATAGTCAGGCTTAATGGGGCTCTGAGCAATCTGTTCTAGTTAGACACGCCCCTGCTTGGTGTAGGGCCGTTAGAATAGATGACCTTTAGAGGTCCCTTCTGACCCAATACATTCTGTGATTCCATATCCCATACAACCAGGGGATGAATGAGGAATGACTAGGTGAAATTATTCTAAAAATAAAACAAATCCTCATAATATTTATTGTGCTCTAAAAGCTGATTGTGACTGTGACCCTCGATAACCCCTAAATCCAACCTGCCCTTCATGCTGGTGATGGACTCTGTTGGCAAATCTCTGTTTTATCATTCCGGCTGTGGAAGACTGGATTAGCATCACAAGTCTGACAGAGCTTCTTGGACCGAAAGTACTAAGTCAAACACAAGTTGTATCAATTTGCTTTGGAAAATGGAGGCACTAATTATTGATGGGGTGCTGCAGTATTTCACGACAAGCAATTTCATTTCTGACAGGTCACATAATTATATCTCAGGGGATGGGATTTGCAAACCCTGGATACCACTCCAAGCCCCTTCCTACCAAAAGGCTTGGATTATTGATAAAGGATGAACTTTGATTTATTATTTTTCTTCCTTTTCTTCTACTGTCTCTCAGAAGATTCAATGATTTATAGATATATTCATGCATTGGTACAGTGTAAGCCAGTGCATATTTTCTCCAGCCGTTGTCATTATGACTTTCAGTGAGATGACCTCTACAGTATAGATTTGCAAAAGCAAGAGACCAGAACAAACTTTCTGTAGATATATTGAAACGACAAGGTCTTTCCACCTTAGGCTGCTTTTCTTTCCTCCAGGTAAAATACTTCAAACAACAAGATTAAAATAGAACCTGGGATGGAAGTTATTCTTTGTTTTATTGGGTTGGACTTGAAGATCTCTGGAGGTTCCTTCCAATGATCTGTGTGCACCTATGTATCTGATTTACTAGAAAGATGATTCTGATTAGATGTGAAATCAGTGCATGAAGGTGTTATCCCATAATGAAACACAAATTCACCCAACGATGCCCTGCCGAAGCTTCCAGAAACAAGTTCACATGGCTTAATTTCTTTCTTACACAAAATTCTAGCCATTATGATGTAAATGACTCCATCCCTTCTCCTATTTGTGCTCAGGGCGACCTGCCTTGACTTATGCAGCATCTTGTCCCAAGATAAAACCAAACAAACATAAAAGAGCAGACTGTTATCTTTCTAAAGGTCATGTCTCTGGTGATTAATGTGTTGTTCTGAGCACAAATTTCACTTAGCAGTTATAATGTGAACACAACTACAAACTTTTGAAGAGAGAAAGGGCTTGCTGATTTATTTACCCATCAGTATGTACACTTCATTCACAAATCAGGTCCCAGAACTGCAAAGGCCATGAGTTCTCTTCAGTTTTTCACTCTGCAACCTGTGATTTCAAGCTGACATTTCCAGGCTGCTTTAGATGAGCAGCTTCCCAGTTAGTCTTTATTCCATTGTTAGATGCATATTTAATAATGTGGAAGGTGAAGGGGGAATGCTGGTGGGATATGGATGAAGGCAGAGGGGGCTTTGGGTCTTTGGTGATCATAATGCCTTTTTTGCCCCCTCTTTTTGTTCCCCTCATACAGAAAGAAAGTGCTCCACAGCCCTTCCTGAAATGCCAACTGCCTGTCAATGTCATCCATCAAGATGCAGTCAAAGATTTGCTCTGACAGAAATGTTTGGTTTCAAAGTAACATCCCTGTAATATCATTAAACACTGGGCTGTAATGCAAGATACTTGGGATCAGCATGGAATGGAAGCTTTTGCTTCCTCCTTATTTTATGGCTTCTTTATTTACTCTTTCAGGAATGCTCAGGATAGCTTTGGAAGTGATCAGGAATACTAAGGATGACTTTAAAAGAACCAGGTGTGGAGCATCTGCTCAGTAAACGGCAGAGAATATGTTAACACAATGTGAAAAGACCTCAGGTGGCCCCACTGGCTGCCCCATTGCCAACCCAGCAGCCTTTATAAGAAGAAACTCAACCACCACCTTGTTGCTGTGGAAAAGGTAATCATTTGGTTTGGCAAGAAATGAGGAAGGAACTTTCCCTAGTGCTTTTTTCACACTTTGTTGTTAGTTGTCTGTAGCCTTCCTGAACTGTGTCTTTGCTGCTTTGCTCAAGGGTGGCTGCTTTGTTTCTTTGCTAGGACCAAAGAAGGTGCTAAAGCGGAGGGAGCTTTCAGGTGTGAGCATAATTCAAATTCTGTATGGAAAGTGTCTTGAATCTCCTTTAAAGCTAAATATGCTTTAGCTTCCTCAGATTGTGAGGAATGTGAGACTGTGATCTTGTATTCTCTGTCTTGTCCTCTTACCCGATGTGAAACTCTACTGGCCTGTGAGGGAAATTGAGAGGAACTTGACTTTAGCTCAAAGAAAAGATACACTGCAGGCTTGAAATCTTGTAAAGGCTTCTACAAAGAGGAACAAACCAGTTCTGCTTAAGTTGTAAGACTCTGAGATGGTTCAAGTTTGCTTACTCAAGTCAAGCTCCTGTCTCATGGCATTAACAGTGTTTAGTGTAAGCAATGCATGTGCCCCCTGTCCTGTGCTTCCTCTTTTCTTTCCTTATAATGAATGACATTTGAGCAATAAAATTATCTGAGGGGTGTAGAAGGCAGCACATAATTTTATCTGGAGGTGAAGGGATCCATAGAATCTGCATAAGTCACTTGGTGTTAAGTTAGAAAGTTAATTTAGTTAATTTCACTAGCAAATACCCTGCTTCCAGGAATTTTCCTTTCTGTGAAAACTGATCTGATTGTTTTCTATAGTCTATTAGTGTGATGCTTTGTGTTTTCTGTGGCAGCATTCAGATGTAGAGCTCTGCCCACCTGCAAAGATCCAATCAACAAAGCTAATTGCATTATCCTCTCAGTAAGCATTTTTGTTCTTCAGTGTTATAACTTTGGTTCCTGTAAATCAGCCAAAGCAATCAGTATTAATGACTCCTCTAAGAGAACAACAAGCAGCAATGGAAAAAGCTCTGCTTTTTCAGCATCATAGAAGATTCGTTGATCCATAGAATTATAGAATGGACAAGGTTGGAAGAGACCTTAAAGATCATCTAGTTTCAACCCCCTGTCCGGGAGGTTACTTCAATGCATTGCTGACAATTTCATGATGCAAATGGTGGAGGAGCCCACTAGGAGAGGAGTGCTGATGGATCTTGTACTCACCAAAAAGGTGAGTCTGGTTGAAAGCAGTGAAGGTTGAGGGCAGCCTTGGTTGCAGTGACCATGAGATGGTGGAGTGGAGGGTTTCATGTGGCAAGAACAGAATAGCTAGCAGACCCACAACCCTGGACTTCAGGAGGGCCAACTTCGGTCTTTTCAAGCAATTTCTAGGGGAAATCCCATGGGACAGGTTACTGGCAGGTAAAGGAGCTCAGGATAGCTGATTAACATTCAAAGACCACTCCTTTGAAGCACAAGAAAAGAGCATTCCAACAGGAAAGAAGTCAAGGAAGGGAGTCAGAAGGCCAGCATGGTAAAACAGAGCTTCTGGGCAAATTGAAGAAGAGGAAAGTCTATAAGTCATAGAAGGAGGGGATGGCCACTTGGGATGATTATAAGGTGAGAAAATGTAGGGATGCAGCTCGGAAAGCCAAGGCCTCCTTGGAATTAAACCTTGCAATAGAGGTCAAGGACAACAAAAAGGGCTTCTTCAAGTACATTGCAGGTAAAACTAAAACTAGAGGCAGTGTAGGCCCTGTGCTGAATGAGATGGGTGCCCTGTAGACAGAGGATACAGAGAAAGCAGAGACACACCTTCTTTGCCTCTGTCTATACTTCTGGAGGCTGTCCTGATGTCAAGCCCCAGACTGCTGAGGCTCCAGAGGAAGTGGAGGCAAGAGAGGAGCCTGCCTTGGTTGATGAGGACTGGGTTAGGGATCAGTTGAGCAAACTGGATGTTTTCCATGGGCCATGGGCCCAGATGGGATGCACCCACGCGTTCTAAGAGAGACGGCGTAAGTCATTGCTAAGCCACTCTCCGTCATCTTTTCTAAGTCACGGGGATCAGGAGAGGTGCCTAGGGACTGGATGACAGCAAATGTCACTCCAATCTTCAAAAAGGGTAAGAAGGAGTACCCAAGTAACTATAGACCAGTCAGCCTCACCTTCATCCCAGGAAAAGTGATGCAACAATTTCTCCTAGAGGCTGTCTCCAGGCGCATCAAGGACAGGAGGGTCATTAGGGACAGTCAGCATGGCTTCACAAAGGGAAAGTCATATTTGACCAACCTGATAGCCTTTTATGAGCGGGTGAATAGATGATGGCAGAGCAGTGGATGTGGTCTATCTTGACTTGAGTAAGGCATTTGACCCAGTCTCACATAGCATCCTTGCAGCCAAACTGAGGCCGTGTGGTCTAGATGACTGGGTAGTGAAGTGTATGGTAAACAGCAGAAGTCAGAGAGTAGTGGTCAATAGGACAGAGTCTAGTTAAAGGCCTGTATCTAGTGGAGTGCCCCAGGGGTCGGTGCTGGGACCAGTCCTGTTCAATCTATTTGTTGACGACTTGGATCAGGGATGAGGTTGCACTGTCAGCAAGTTTGCTGATGACACAAAGCTGGGCAAGACCTGGACAGGCTATAAAGCAGGGCAGGGAGAAATTTAATGAAATATAACAAGGGCAAGTGTCTTGCATCTGGGCAAGAACAACCCCAGGTACCAGTATAAGCTGGGGACTGACCAGTTGGAGAGCAGTGTAGGAAAAAGGGACCTGGGGTCCTGGTGGACAGCAGGGTGACCTGGAGCCAGCAGTGTGCTCTTGTGGCCAAGAGAGTCAACACATCCAGGGTGAATCAGAAAGGGGAGTGGGTAGCAGGTTGAGAGATTATCNGAGGATGGAGCCAGGCTCTTCTCAGTGTCATCTAGTGATATGACGAGGGGCAGTGGGTGTAAGCTGGAACATAGGATGTTCCATATAAATATCAGAAGGAACTTCTCCTGGTGAGAGTGACAGAGCACTGGAACAGGCTGGCCAGGAGAGTTGTGGAGTCTGTTTCACTGGAGACATTTGAAACCCTCCTGGATGTGTTCCTGTGCACCTTGGTCTAGGTAATCCTACTGTGTCAGGGGGATTGGACTAGATTATCTTTCTAAATCCTTTCCAATCCCACATGATTCTATGTTACCATATTTCTATGTCACAGTAACAGAATCTGACATTTTCTTCTTTAATTTGTTTGGGGTTTTCTTTCTTTACAACTTTTAGAGTGACTTTAGTGATGAAATTGTGGACAAAGTTCTGTACAAACTGTTTAAACTGGAAACAGGATGTTACAGAGTGAAAGGCATGGGGTTTCCTATAAACTGTTCTGTGAACTGTCCACTTTTTTTAATCCATGTATTTTATAATGGGTACCTGGGAATCTGTAGTGCTGGGCATGTGGATAGATTAATCACAGAATCTCAGCATGACTGAAGCTGGAGAAACCCTCTAAGCTCATCCAGCCCAGCCAATGACCTAACAGCACCACATTGGCCAGACCAGGGCACTAAGTGCCACAGCTAGCCTGTCCTTAAACACCTCCAGGGATGGGGACTCCACCACTGCCCTGGGAAGTCCATTCCAGTGTCTGATCACCCTTTCTGTGAGGAAGGACTTCCTAACATCCAATCTTACCCTCCCCTGACACAGCTTCAGGCCCTGCCCTCTCATCATGGTAGGTGACTCAGAGAAGGGCCCGATCCTTACCTGACTACAACCTCCCTTCTGGGAGTTGTAGAGATGGAGAAGGTCCTCCCTGAGTCTCCTCTTCTCCAGGCTAAACACCCCCAGCTGCCTCAGCCTCTCCTCATCAGACTTTCCCTCCAGTCCCTTCCCCAGCCTTACTGCTCCTCTGGACCTGCTGCAGCCCCCTCATTCTCTTTCTTGAAGTGAGGGGCCCAGAACTGCCCCTCTAGTACTCTAGGTGAGACCTCACTGGTTCCCAGTACAGAGGAAGAATTATGTCCCTAGTCCTGCTGGTGACACTACTGCTGATCCAAGCCAGGATGTCATTGGCCTTCTGGGTCACCTGGGCACCCTGCTGGGTCTTGTCCAGCTGATTGTCAACCAGTAACTTTACTAATGCTTTCGAGGTGGGCTCTGCCACCTCAGAAAGTTCATGCAAAATAAGTTAACTCTGATGAGCAATAAATTGTAACCCACCTCAATAAAAGCTACTGGCCAAATACTGTAACGAGTAACTGATGACTAGGCATCTCCAATTTATATTCTGTTTCATCTTTGAAAGATTGGGCCCTGCCCTGTTCAGCTGGCTAATTTTAAGTGCTTGATCAGCAAAATCGTTTAGTAAAACACAAGTGCTAACTGTCAGATGGAACTGAAGAGAAAAGTTGGGTTTTAATACACAATTTTGGGGTTCTTTTTACTATGCTAGAGTCCGTTTAGATTAAATTTGCATCCTGCTTCCTTCAGAATTTATGTAGCTTTTACTCTTACAATTCTGAGCATCATCTCTGTCGAAAGACGCATTTGGCCTGAGGAAGGATTTTATGGCACCTTCCCCTGGATAACCATAAAATGAGGAGAATCTTTGCAGCAGAACTTGAGAGCAGAAAGGTAGCTTCCGGTTAGGAAAGTCCTCATGCCACCTGTATAAAGGGGTCCGGTCTCTTCCTCAAGTCTTGTCAATGTAAAGACTGCCCTGACTGTTCTCTTGGATGTTTCTTACTGAAGCAGCCTCAGGATAAAATATATACCCTTATGAATCCGTGTACTTGTACAATTTTACCTGTAAAGACGGGAGAAAAAAACCCTGTTTATAGCCTATTCAAGTTAGAACGTCTCTTCATAGGCAAAAATCACAGAATCCCAGAACTATTGAGACTGGAAAAGACATCTAAGATCATCAAGCCCAGCCCATGATCTAACATCACCACATTGGCCAGACCAGGGCACTAAGTGCCACAGCTAGCCTGTCCTTAAACACCTCCAGGGATGGGGACTCCACCACTGCCCTGGGAAGTCCATTCCAGTGTCTGATCACCCTTTCTGAGAGGAAGAGCTTCCTAACATCCAACCTCACCCTCACCTGAGGCNCAGTACAGAGGGAGAATTATGTCCCTAGTCCTGCTGGCCACACTGTTGCTAGTAGAAGCCAGGATGCCATTTGCCTTCTGGGTCACCTGAGCACCCTTCTGGCTCCTGTTCAGGTGGTATTCTCAGGTCCTTCTCTGCCAAGCTGCTCTCCAGCCACTCTTTCCCTAGTCTGTAGTGCTGCAGGGGGTTATTGTGGCCAAATACTTGTAATTGAGAGGATGCCAGCAGCTCTTGCTCTTTTGTGGTCAGATAAGGTGATTCCACCAGAATTCTCCCCTGGTATGTAGGATACAGAACATAAAATTAAGTAAGGGATACAGCAGAATAAAATATTTTGATGGAAACACAAAGTTTTGCAGCATCATACTTGGCAAATAGAATTGGTTTTACCTATTGTACTGTAGCTTGTTTGGACTGCACATTGTTCAGGAATGTAGAACTGGGCTGACCGTTCAGCAAGTACTGGGTGCTTCCTGCAGTGTGACTACATCCACATAACTTCCTCACTGCCTGTTCTCTCACACAGCAGCTACTACTTACAATCTGAAGGGTTGATCCATTTAAATGGAAAATCCTTCTTGTGAGTACTGTCTGCCCTAGTCCTCAGGAGGACTAGCTGAGATAAGGCGGCTACTCAGCACGAGCTCCAAGTTAATGACAGATATTGGCATTCTGTCTAAAACTGTGTTTGAAGTGAAACACTTTAACCACGGTAGACTGAAATCTGTCATTGTTACCTGAGCTTGTGTAATGGTCTCTAGACAGCCTTTAGAGCAAAATGGTTTAGTTGCAGAAGGCACAGTTTCCTGAAAGACGAGGTGGTTTATTTTTCCCTGTAAAAGGATGCTGGGCAATCCAAGCAGTGTTGAGAAAAGCAATCCAGCCTCTCTTGATTATGACATTGAAGAAAGAAGGCTGTAAAGCAGGGGATCAACTGTATGAAGATGAGTCAAGGAAAGAAAGTCTCATAGAAGTATTAGCAATATGTGTACGTGAGGGTTTGGCTGTGAATAGGATTTGTTTGCAAGCTGTTGGTCACTTTACTGTTCTTTCTGCTATTGTTTCCACAATTAGTGTCATGGAGAGCTAGAAATGGAAGTACTTTGGATGGATTCATCACAGTCTCACACCACTTAAAGGCTGGATGTTATCACAGGCAAATACTCAATCAGACCTTTGTCAACAAACTGGAAGATTCACAATTAGTTGATGATCAAACAAATATATGTATATATTCTCTAATTGATGAGTGGCTTCAGAGGTTCTGCAAATTCAAACATTTTGCCCAAGCAGAATGAAAATCAACCCTTCCTCCTATTTTCCAGCCATAAGTAATTTTTAGTAGCAGCTCAGCAGTTTCTGCTTCTGAAGAAAAGTAGGGAGATGATGCAAGGAATAAAAAAAGTCTCATAGCAAACACACAATAAGAAGAAATAGAGAGATGGTGACACCTCTAGCAGGTGTGCAGGGTCTCACAACTTTCCCAAACCAAAATATTTTGATTCTGAGCTAAATATTTCAGATTTTGACTGAAGTTTTTTTTTAGGTCTAAGATTGTCTAGAAAAGGGGTTTTCCAGTAGACTGGGTTTAGGGCTCCAAGTAAAGAAAATATGAAAGAGGTCAGAGCTTCTGCTGTGTGTAATCAACCTGATGATGCAGAAGGAATGTTAACATATTGGATCAACAGATCAACACATCAAGTCCTTCTGCATTTCTATTCCAGTTCTGTTCATCTGTTTGTCAGCTCATGTGGGAGGAGAGGTGTTGACACACAAAATCTGCAGCAAGCAAATTGGAATTGACCTTAACATAAGTTAAACAAGCCTTTGAGTATCTTTCAACTATTTTAAACAACTTCCGCTGCCACCACAGGAAGCACGTTGATGCCTCAGAATTGTCTCAGCTCAAGGAACTTTAATAGCCTTCTATGATGATGTAACTAAATGGGTGGATGATGGAAGACCAGTTGATGTGGTCTACCCTGACCTTAGGAAGGATTTTGATGCAGTCCCCTATAGCTTCCTCATAAATCATCTTAGGAATTGTGCAATCAATCATCAGATTGTGAATTGGATTAAGAATTGACTGTACAATGGTGCAGTGTCTAGCTGGAAACCTGTAACTAGATGTAGTCCCCAGGGATCATTCCTGGATCCAATTCTGTTCAGTATCTTCATTAATGATAGAATGATGATAGAATAAAGTTTGCTGATGATACCAAACTGCATGGATTGGCCAATCCACCCGGTGACTACTCAACTCTTCAAGATGTGGACAGGCTAGAGAGTTGAACCGAGAGGAATTTAATGTGTTTTAACAAAAATAAATGTGGAGTCCTTCACTTGGGAAGGAGTAATGGGAGGCATCAATACAGGTTGTGTGTAGTGACCAGCTAGAGAGCACCTCTGGGAAGAGGGATCTTGGAGTTGTTGTGGATAACAAATTGAAAATGGATCAGCAATGGGCCCTTGTGTTCAAGGAGGCCAAGAGGGTGTTGATATGGATCAAGAGGAGTGTCTAGCAGATCAACGGATGTTCTTCCACTCTTCTATTCTGCTTTAGTGAGAC
The DNA here is from genome assembly GCA_013400115.1 of Rhinopomastus cyanomelas. Classification (NCBI taxonomy): domain Eukaryota; kingdom Metazoa; phylum Chordata; class Aves; order Bucerotiformes; family Rhinopomastidae; genus Rhinopomastus; species Rhinopomastus cyanomelas. The sequence continues at coordinate 145,113 of VXBP01003318.1, read as the reverse complement.
CACACATGGAATCCTGTGTCCAGTTCTGGTCTCCCCAGCTCAAGAGGGATAGAGAATTAATTGAGAGAGTCCAATGCAGAGCTGTGAGGACGATTGAGGGTCTGAAACACCTGCCTTATGAAGAGAGATTGAGAATGTTGGGACTTTTTAGTTAAATGAAAGAAAGTTATGAGGGGGTTTAATCACTGTCTATAACTCCATGAGGGCTGGGTGCCAAGAAGAAAGGAAGGCTCTCTTTTCAATGGTGTCAGACAGGACAAGGGGTAATGGATGAAAGCTTGAACACAGAAAGTTTCACCTCAGTCCAAGAAAAAACTTCTTTACAGTCAGGTTTATTAAACATTGGAAGGGGTTGCACAGGGAGGTTGTGGAGTCTCCTTGTCTGGAGATGTTTCAGGCCCACCTGGATGCGGATATAGGCTTTGTAGGCGGTTATGCTTTTCAGAAACTTGTGTCTTGCTTGAGCAGGATGGTTGGACTCAATGACCTTTGAAGGCTTCTTCCAATCCTAATAATCTGCATAAAATCCTAATAACCTGTGTAAACTGAGAGGCCATTTCTAAATGGTGAGATTAATGTAATGCTGGCTGGTGCTGTTTGTAGAAACCAGCATGTGGGGGTTTATCCATCTGATGTGCAGTCAGAGAAACGTCACAGCATAGGGTTCATGGAATACTTTGTCATCAAGCACAGGAGAATTTGAGAACAGTGTTTTCTCTGGGAATATTGAAGGTGTATTTATAATTAACTTATTTGCATACTTAGCAGGGTGGAGGGCAGTCTTGGAGAGCTTCTCCCCCTCTAATTATAGAATCATAGAATCACAAAGATTGGAATAGACTTTAAAGATCATCAAGTCTAACAATCAATTTTTTTTCTTTTAAGAATGCATCCAGTGCAATGAAATTAAAAAGCTGTCAAGCACATGATTGTAATGGAGCAGTGTGAAAAGCTGGGAGCTGAAGATGGCATATTGGGACAGACATCTCACTCCTGAGGCCTAGAGCCTAATTCTGGCTGCACATTGCACTCTGAGCAATAACAGAAGAAAGCAGGGAGAGGAAAATAAATCTGATTGACTTTGTCAAGGAAGGGTTTGTGCATTTGAGGGATGGGAAGAAAGATGAGGAGCACGTGGGCAGGGAAAGTGGCTGCTCCTCTAGAGGCAGGGCAGCTTCTCACTCTAGTTCTTAGTCTCATTCTCTGATTCCCATACTTTCATGGTGAGCAATGAGCAGTAAATCTGTAAGGAGGCAGCAGTTGTCACAAGGATGCCAATTTTCAGGGTGCAGGCAAGAGAATGGTGAGGAGCATCAGCTTCAGAACATGGCACAGCTAGCCTGCTGCTTCAAAAGAATTGCTCAGTAGAAAAACAGTAGGGATCCACAGGATGCAAAAACCACTACACAGAAATAAGCATTATCTATTAAATGAGTCAAAAAATGAAATAGTCTACTCACTTCACATCAGAACAACCAGAACCCTTGGAATATTCTTCTTCTTGGTTGAGCTGCCTCCAGTGCAGGATGTGCCACATGTGGGATTATAAGGATCCTCTAAAACTCACTAGGCATAGTTATTTGGAGGTCAGGGGGGAGAAGAAAGCATTAAGAAGAAGCATTGAGTGTATTTTATATTTTTCTCCTTTGCCTTTGCAGCCAACCCTCTTTGCTCCAAATGATTTTCTTTTCAATGTCAGAATCAAGATTTCCTGGCAACACATTTTATAAATAAGCTGCCTCTGCCTAGCAACTGCAGCAACGTTTCAGGGACAGTTAATGATTTACAACAACCACAAATGTCATGTGGAGAAAAACCTTGCAATTCAGGCTGGCTCTTACATTGTCCTTGAGAGAATTCATTTGCAGGAAGCCATTGAGGAGCTTCCCAAAACCTCAGCTCACCCTTGCTGTTGACAGCTTGATGTTCTTGCTGCAACACTTGACACACCAACAGCCCTTTGCTGAGCTTTCAGCTCTGAGGTCTGCAGCTACAATAGCTGCAGGTCAGCCGCTTAAAGAAAGCTGGCTTCTAAAAAAAAATTGTATATCAATAACTGTCTTGACTCAGCAAAATAGATACTAAATATATTTAGTTTTATTAATGTTAAAATGCTGTATCAACTGTCATGGATTTTCTAAACAGCCTTCACAGTTCATCGTCCTCCTCTGCAAGAGAGCAACAGTGCGTGAGGAGGTTCAAGCAAGTGGGGCAAGGCAGTGATAGCAGTGTAGGTTGTGATGCATTTTGAGGTTGAATGTTGGGTATTTCTTTTCCCTTTTCAATTTGCTACCGCTAGCTGTATCTTTTCTGTCACACAGTGATGGTGTCAAGAGCCATGTAAAGGATCCTCTCGCTCAGAAGGTATCTAAGCAAAATGCATAAGCTGGTTGAAAGTGCAGCTGAATTAAGATAATTAGAGACTAAGAAGTTCTTATACAAATAGATCTAATCAAGGAGTCTCGCTCATGCAGAGGTTGGGATGCTGCACTATATGAATTGGCACCAGTAGAATTTAGGGGTTGTCCTGTTGGAAAGCAGTACCATGGAGAAAGACTGCAGAATCCTTACTGGACGTGGCACTTAGAGGTCTTTTTCAGCCTAAATTATTCTATGATTCTCTAAGTTCTTCATGGGAGAGCAATGTGCCCTTGTGGCCAAGAAGGCAAATGATATCCTGGAGTGCATTAAGAAAACTCTGTCCAGCAGATTGAGGGAGATTCTCCCTCTCTGCTCTGCCCTAAAGAGACCACAGCTGGAGTGCTGTGTCCAGTGTGGGCTCTTCAGTTCAAGAGAAATGGGGATCTACTAGACTGAGCCAAATGGACAGTGATGAAGGTGATTAAGGACTTGAGCTTTTCTCATATGAAGAATTGTGAGTGAACTGGGCTGTTTACTCGGGAGAGGAGAAAGCTGAGAGGGATCTTATTAATGTCTGTAAACATCTGAAGGGTCGGGCTCTAGAGGAAGAGGCCAGTCTCTTTTCACTGATGCCCAGTAATAGGACAAGGAATAATGGTGATTAACTTGAACATAGAAGATTCCACCTCAACTTGAGGAGAAACTTCTTTCCTGTGGGGATGACAGCCCTGACACAGGCTGCCCAGAGAAGGTTTGGAATCTCCTGCTCTGGAGACTTTCAAAAGCAGCCCTGTGTGACCTATCCTAGAGGATCCTGCTCTGGCAGGGAGGTTGGACTACATGATCTCTAGAGGTCCCTTCCAATTCCTAACTTCCTGTGATTCTGTGATTTACATTTTAATGACATTAAACAGGATGTGGGGTAAGAGCCTTGAATTTCTCTACAATTGTCTTTGTCTTCAGCATGAGAGCAGCTTAGCGACACGACGAGTTGTTCATATCTACAGCAACTGTATTGAAGAGCATCAGCCAGGCACTAGGACACAGCAGTGACAAGAGTTGAGCAAGTGCAGAAAATAGAACCAAAGGTTAAAAGAAAAACCCCATATCTGACCTCAAACAGCAAGTTTCTAAAGTTAATATAGAACAGTTGTATTATCTTCAGGATAATCAACAGTAAGACAATGTCCCTCAGTGGGATTAGAAAGATAAAGCACTGAATGCTCCCTGTGAGACAGGTTGGAATGAGTTGGGTATGGCTGAGTGTGACAGAGCCTTACACAGTCATACCCCACACCCAGTTGGCTGGGACTGGTTTAATTACTGTTGCTGGTTTAGTTCCACTGAACTCACCCACTGTTGTTTAAAAATGTGATTAGGAGAGAAACAGGCAACAAGGAGCCTTACCAGCCTTGCCTGTCTCTTGTAGATTTCATATTGCATTCATAGGAGAAGCTCTTGAAAAAGAATCAGAGTTCAATGAAAAAGCCTGTGATGGATCCTGTTACTTTCAACCAGCTAAAAACACATGCTCATACAAGGAAAATCTTGCCTTTCATCCCACAAGGGTGCCATGTCTATGTTCAGCTAAGGAAAGACCTGCCTTTTCAACGTTACCTGTAGGTAAATAATTTGTCTAGGTTGGGCAGTAAGTCCATGAGACAGTGGAATTATCTTGTGGCACTGTGCTTCAGAATCTTAAGAGTGAAGGGCAGGGTTTAATCGGATTCCCCTTGCTAGTGCTTGAAATATAGTCACAGTGCTTCTGTGTTTGTGAGTCATTAAAGTGAAACCAACTGCAGACCTGCAGAGGCTGTAGCTGGTACCTTTGCAACAGCTTTTCTTGTCATATGAGTTTAAGTAGATCCAGTGATGTTAACAGAGCTAGAACTGCCAACCTGGATGCTGCAGGAAAGTTTAGAGAGTAAAATACCCAGGTGCTTAAACTTGCAAGCAATGTTGAATGTGACCCAAGTCAAGCATCTCTTGCTGTCGAAATTTTTCAGTAGTCATTTCTGCAGTCAGAGAGTTAGTGCCCTGCCAGAGCCCCCATCTGTGAATACCTCAAGTGAGAAGGAATCCACTAAAATGAGCAGAGTTCAGGACAGGTCTCCCTCTCTGTAAGCAATAACCTCTTAAACTCGCATCCTTCCTCAGCCCTAGAAGACAGATGGACTTGATGAGCTTGTAAGTGTCTTCCAGCCTTTATGATTCTAAGATGAGGTTGCTGCTGTTAGGGTTACTGTGAACATGAGTAAGCTCGTCCTGGGTGTCACTACCAGCTATATTAAGTCTTTCAAATGGGAGAAAACAAAGTCCAAGCTTCAGATTTGGAAACAATACCATCTGCATTTGGCAGTAGCCAAATGTACTTCTTAACATGTCAAGCTCCAAGATGGCTTAAAAACTAAATAAATAAGTAGAACCTGCCTTTCCAAGAAGCTTTTAGAGTATGAGTAGAGGCAAATGTAATAATAAAGGAATAGACACATCTTCCTTCATTTACTCACTAGGAAAAACAGGGCTGATGGAAGAGCAGCGGAGACGATGACTGCCCCCATTGTGAGGTGACATGGAAGAGAAAGAACAGTTACAGGACTGGCAGAATGAAGTTGTTAGATGGCTCTAAGATTTAGGATGTAGGGATACTCTACATAACCATAAAACCTTAAGCACTTATACTGGTTAGGATGGTGCTTTTGCATTCTTCATAAATGTTGCAACGAATGTTCACTCAGAGATGTGGCTTTTCAATGTGCTAATGCCAAGATGGCAATGAAAGTGTTAAAGAATTCACAAAGGTTCCAACTGGAGTAAAATAGGAGTAGTAAAAGAACCTGATATCCAGATGGCAGATTTTTAGTGAAAGGCAAAAACCCAGCATGATTTTTGGTGGACTTTTCACAATGGATGTTTTAACAGGTATTTGAGAATATTTCAAATGAAAACAAGGAAATATTTCACCTTTTACTCTTAAAGCTTTCTCTGATGCCCACAATGGAAGCATCCATCACAATCACTGATGTAGTTGTGTAGTTCTTCTTCAGCTGAGGGCCGCAGAAGCAAACCAGCAGAATTATTGATTGTTCTGGACAAAATGTAATTCCCAAGCTCAGGGATTTGTTTGGGTTAGGAATAGGGAACATTTTCAGAGCAGACAGACCATAAGAGTCCCTGAACTGAGCTGCTGGAATCATTGTCACAGTTCCAGGACCAGTTTGTCTCCAACTGTGGCTGCACCTGCTGATGCCATTTTGTTGACAGGTACAAATCACCAATAATCAAGCAGAAAACCATGGAACAGGCAACAACTGGCTCTGACTAGAGGAATTAATTAGCTAGCCCAGAGCTTGAGGCAGCAGGTCCTAAAAAGCAACAGCAAGGCCTCTATATTATCTCTTCTTTCCTCCCAAGCACAAAAGCAGCCAAACACTGCAGAGACATTTAGCAAAGCTCTTGCTGAAGAGGAGCTCTCAAGGGTGCACCAAGCCCACATATGCTCTCTTTGCTTTACAGGCATCTTCCAAAGATCTACTCTCTCCTTCATGGAGATTTTCTGCTTGTCTTTGGCAGTTGGATATGTTTTACACCTGCCCTGAAGGTGATGAGCGTAAGCAGAGAAAGATGGTGACGTGGTGCAGCACCTTCATTTGGCCATTTGACTAATTAGGGGGCTTTTTTAGTGTGCGTGCTCTCTGTAGGTTTCCTTTAAGATCTGCTTGCTCTTCAGTGTTGTTGGAACAGATTTGCCTTGCTGGACCAGACTGGGAATGAGTAAACATCACAGGTGGCAGAACAGTAGCACAGAGCACTACCTGCCTTGTTGATAAAGAGAGGTTGTAAGTCCTAAATGAATGATATTGGCACTCATGAAAAGCTGTTTCTGCTCCTCCCTGATTATCAGAGCTGCTTCAGCAGAATGTCCAGCAAACCTACAATCACAGTAATTGCATAACAATTGCAATCAGGGGCTTGGTTTGGCCTTTCTGGAAGCAGAAGAGCTATTTGTTATACAGCTGGGGAGAGCTTTGCATACGCCCCAGCAGCAGAACTTCAGAACTGCACTACTGTGGAAATTTCAGCAGAGCTATAGAAGAGGGAAGAAATCTGGTTGCCTGGACATGAATTCCAGCTACCTGCTTCCACTTCGAGGAAGCTGATGTGCTGCTCTTGCTCAGTTAGCAGAGCCCATCCCTCCTATGCCCATTGGCTATCCATCGAGGTGGATCAGCCATTTTCTCTTTCATACCCAATTCTTTCTGCCCTGTTCTGCCTCTGCTTCTCAGGTTTTGTGCTTATTCTCATTTGCAGTCTCAGCTGGGTTTTGGCCCAGTTTCTTCTCTCCCTGTTAACTGTGTTCCTCTTTGGACATGTTTGCTAGAAACCTACTGGACTAAGATAAATATGGGCTTGGTGCTTTTATGAGGCTTGGAGGTGTACAGCAGCCATCCATTAAGGTGTTTTGCAATAATTAAGGTATTTTTCAATGGCTCATGCTTGGTCCTTTGATCAGTTAATCAGGAAGGAAGCAGAAGGAATTGAAATCTCTGAGTAGGTGAAATTACATTTCATAGGTTGCTGTAGCACTAATAATATCTACAATGAGTTGGAAAGTCCAAACCTTCCTTTTTTTAACCCAAAGGAAGTAAAATCCCTTAAAACCACTAGAAGAAGGTGGAAGCCAGGATGGGTGGCAACCAGGATGTGTGGAATAAAAAAAAACCCCACAAGCTGCACAAGATAAACTGCACAGCAAATTATGATTCATGGCTGCAACACAGATTAGAGCTTGTCCGGTGCAAGGAATCATCAGGAAGTGACAAGCAGTTAAGGATGAACCTAGAGCATGCCTGAGATTTTGATGGCAGGAGCCAATCCCCATAGAGTGAGTTTATCTGTTCTGGAGAGCCTGACGAGCTCATTTTGATGCTGCTGCCTGGAGAACATCATTCTCTTCCTCTCTGGCTCTAGCCCACGCACGTGAGATGGTGCTCTTGGGTGAAATGCCATGTGTTCTGTTTGCAGTAACATCAGCGGAGTGTTTTGGCGTGTGCAGGCATGTTACCAGCCCGTGAAGCTGCCCAGAACTCCAAGGCAAAGAAGCTGTTCCCTCAGACGGCGCTCTAGCTGGTGAGCTGAGCCAGCCGGCACTTCCCCATGAGTTTCATCCAAGGAGCTGTCTGGGTTTTCTGATTTGCCTCCTACAGACAGGCAGGATGATGGTGTGCTGTGGGTATGGGGATTGTTCCAGAGCTATCCCAAACACCTCCTTTACTTCAAGGAATTCATTTATTCACAGCTGCACGGTGTAACTGGAGAGAGAGAAGGCAAATCTGCCTGCTTCTCTCCGCTGGGTTTGTCTAGGTGCCGTAGAATCATTCAGGTTGGAAAAGACCTTCAAGATCACGGAGTCCAACCATTAACTCAGCTGTCCCAAGGCCACCTCTAAACAACATCCCCAAGCTCCAGATCTAAACAACTTTTAGACACTTCCAGGGATGGCTTTGATCCCATTAATCCTGCCCGCATCCCTTTTGCTGACATCAAAAGCAAACAGTGGTCCAAACTATGGACAAATTGATGTACCTCAGATTGTTCGACGATTCCTGCAATCTCCTGGCAGGGACTGGTTCGCTACAGGAGGTGGGAGCATCCCAGAACCCTTAAGCAGAGTTTCCTGAGAAAAGGTCATGTCTTTCTTCCCTATCTCTAATATAAATGCATGGCAGGTTGACTGGCATTAATGATCTAGGGGAGAAGGTTCTCCACATCCCTGTTCATTACCTGGGAAGTTCCAGCTCTTTGTAAAAACACATTTCACTGGTTGTGGAAATTCTGCAGTTTAATGAGGCAAATGTTCTCCCCAAGCATGACATTTTTACTCATGGTGCTGTTTATTTTTATAATGCTTGATGGCCTTGAGGTTTCATAGGTTGGAGTAAACTAGGCACAGCAGAAAGCCAAAAAGCAAATCATGTTGAACATGTGTCAGGCATTCTGCTGACACAACAAAAAGGGAATGAGGAGTTAATGCTGCTTTTAAAAAAACACAGAGGTTTACAGAGGGAAAACAGCCCGAGTGAAAGTCCTGAACTGACATAAAAACTGTCTCTGGTGGTTCCGCTTTTTAGAGTTTACAGGTGGATTTTTGGTTGGTGGCAATTTTTATGATTCCTTCCTCCCTGCTTCACATGCTTTAGGGACACTTGGACAGCAAGTAACTGAGCAACACAGAGCCCATGTCTAGCCCAGGCTATGGAAGCCCCATAAAGGTGAGAAGGGAACAGAGCTGGGTGTGTGGTCAGGATGAGTTCCCCCTCCAAAACCACTAACACCCTCTTTAGTACATGATTTCACTGTAATACCAAACAAGGACTTCAATAATGAGTAGAAAACCATTTGCTGCCATATTTCTTCCTGTTTGCAGCATTATTTCAAATAAAAATTCACACGAGGCAGTTTAACAACAGGTTGTGCTTTTCTCCAGATGGAAAATTCCAGGAGCAGGGAGACCTTGGTTTTGCTTGGTGATTTTTTTTCTCTCTCTTACCGATTAAAAGGAAAAAAAAAAACCACGAAAGCTTTGAAACCACCAGAAATGATCTCATGTTTTAGTTCTTTAAAATATGTCAATCAATCAAAATATTTAAAAAATAGAGGATGATAACTAGAGATGCTTATCAGGGTTTAGGACTAACTGTGGGCTTGACTGGGACTCTGAAATTAGCTTTTATTTCATTTCTCATGTAGGCATGTGTGCAAAGCACAACACGATAATTATCATGAGGAACTGCCGCTGAAAAACGTCTTAACTGGACCTATGTAATAGATTAAAATGCGATGTCTCTTCCTGCTCTAATTCTCCTCAGCAAATGATCAGCATCTCAGGCCTTGTAGCTCCTTGGTTGAGGCTCAATTTTCACTTCATATGCTTTCATATACTTCTCCTTCGGGAGGAGGACTCTGCTATATACCAGATGAGGAACTGATTCCGCACTGATTCTCTGTGAGCAATGTGGTTTGACCCCTTTGCTCTCCCAGAAATCCACATTTAGTTAACGCTATAAAGGATAAGGAAGCTGGGATTATAATAAAGCAGATTCAGCATTCGCTTCAGAGGGTATCACAGAATGGCCAGGGTTGGAAGGGACCTTAAAGATCACCCAGTTCCAACCCTCCTGCACAGGCAGGGACACCTACACTAGATCAGGTTACTCAGGGCTCCAGCCTAGCTGACCTTCAACACCTCCAGCCCCCTTGAGAGCCCCCTTGAGAGATTGGAAAGCTGCTAGAAGGCCACCTGGGAGCCTACTCTTCTCCAGGCTGAACAACCCCAGCTTTCTCAGCCTGTCCTCACAGGGGAGGTACTCCAGCCCTCTGATCATTTGAGTTGCCCTCCCCTGGACACTTTCCAGGAGCACTCTGTCCTTCTGTTGGGGACTCCAGAACTGAACACAGTACTCCCAAGAAGTAGAAGGTTGTTCTATAAGGTGGTGAATTTGATGGCAATCTGTGTAAGACCTAAATCGGCTCTCTCGTTTTGCTAGCTTTAAAGGAACATTCAATAATACATTTATAAACATTTTCAAACAAGTTAAACATTTCCTTCAGATGCAAACGTTGCCAAATGTAAACAAAGTTTCTTTTACCTGCAAAGCAAGTGAAGTTTTAAAAATAGGACAAGAATCAAACCTCTCCGCTTTGGAGGCAGACAACCAAATGTCTTTACTTTGAAGTGCTTTTTCCAGGAGAAACGTTCTGATCAATTGGTAGCAAAAGCTTTTCAGTCAATCCGGGTACCTGCCTGTATATTTTGCTTCCTAGAAAACAAATAAATTCGATACAGTTTTCCCAGCTCACTTACTTGAGGCAGTCAGAATTTTGTTATCCTCCCATGACCTCCAAGTCCTGGATGGCTCCATCTCCATTCCATTTAGGCTGCTTCTGAGTAAAAACTACAAAACCTAGGGCTGTTCTCTGAACCATGAAGTACATCAGCTGTCAAAGAGAACAGAAACTTTCCTCCATTCACTGAAGAATGAATAAGCAAAGTCCAGCAGCACAGCCTTGGTTGCCTGGAAACACAAGGATGCTTTCGGAAAGCCACACTGGCCTCTTACACAACCTGATGCCCATCATGTCCCTGGGAAAACCACAATGCTTCCCATTGCTTTTTATCAAAACCTTCATGACTTCTGACGTTCCTTTAGCCCCTACCACATATTTCAGCATAAGGATGTGTCATGTGGCACCCACAATGGCTCCTCAATTCCAGAAGGATGCAGAACTGCTTGAGAGAGTACAGCGCAGAGCCACAAAGATGATGGAGTGGAACATCTCCCTGATGAGGAAAAACTGAGGGACCTGGGTATCTTTAGCTTGGAGAAAAGGATATTGAGGGGTAACCCCATTAATGTTTATAAATATGGAAAGAGCAGGTGTCCGGAGGATGGAGCCAGGCTCTACTCAGTGGCATCCAGTGATAGGACAAGGGCCAGTGGGTGTAAGCTGGAACATAGGAGGTTCAACATAAATATGAGGTGGAACTTCTTCCCAGCGAGGGTGACAGACCCCTGGAAAGGGCTACCCGTAGAGGTTGTGGAGTCTCCTTCTCTGGAGACATTTAAAACCAACCTGGACACGTTCCTGTGCATCTTGATCTAGGTGATCCTGCTGTGGCAGGGGGATTGGACTAAAAGATCTTTTGATGTCCCTTCCAACCCCTAACATTCTGTAATCCCTGGAGATGTTCAAAACACACTTGGAAATGTGCTTTAGTGGGCAGGGTTGGGCTGATTTGGTGTTTGGACTGGATGACTTTGGGGGTCTCTTTCAACCATAATGGTTTTATGACTTAGTAATGAACCTGAGTTTTGCCTCCCAAGGTGAATTTTACAGAATACTCACTGGTCCCTTCTTCTGAGTAGCAAAAGTAAGCAGACAAAGTAAGAGCAGACTTTGCCAGAGACTGCAGGCATGGAAGGGGTTACTTCTGTTCAAAGTAGAGTGAAAAAAATAATGCCACAAGAGGATAGATTCAAGATAATAGCATTATGCCTTGCACACTCACTACGGGATTGCTTGAACCTTTCATTACCACTGTTCCTCCCCAGTGTCAAGGTGGACATAAAGTGTTTTTTTGGGACTACTGTGACAGCTACTGCTTTACCAACTTTTACCAACTGCTTTGATGTCTTAGAATGACAAAATCCTTGATCTGCCTAAATTGAGACTGACAGAACATCATGAATCTGGTGCAGGCGGCTTTGACCAGGTTCCTGTAGAGCCCTTTATTGTGTGAGGCATGGCTTGTTTTATCCAATTCAGCCCTTCCTGCTTTTTATAGCCTCCAAAGAAGCATGGTAGCCCCCAAGATGTGACACTCTTGCTAAGACTTGTTTGTCATTGCCTTACTCCTGGGTGTGCTGAGAAATGGGAATATTTCATGGTGACAAGTTCTGAATACCAATGGAGCAGGAACTGATGAAAGCTGCAGTCTGACAGTGACTGTGAAGTGCCTGAGACAGCCACCAAAAACCCTCCCTTTTACTTCTTTGCCGTGTGCGTTCATTGCATGGTGGCTCACATGGGTAAATAATTTCCTGGTGGCTTTGAGTTCATGCAGCACCAGGCCTGTTAGCAAATACAAGATTCCTTCTAATTACAGCAAAACTCTCCTAGAACCTCTTTCTCAGCTAGGGTACCTTATAGCAATCTGGAAAAGGGTAGAGTAGGCTGAACATGAGGAAAAAGTTCTTGAATCTGAAGGTGAGGATCCCTGGAACAGGCTGCCTAGAGGTGGTTGGAGGCCCCATCCCTGGAGACATTCAAGTTCAGGCTGGATGGGATTCTGGGCAGTCTGGTTTGGTGAGTGATGGCCCTGTTCATTGCAGGGGGTTGGATTAGATGACCTTTGGAGGTCCTTTCCAACACAACACACTCAGTGAATCTGTGAAATAAATTAAACTTTGTGTTATCAGCCCAGATAATGGAGGTGGAGTGAAAGGGGATGCTTTACGCTTAGCTAGTTCTCAGAAAACTGTCTAGGTATATAGAATCATAGAATCATAGAATCACTACGGATTGGAAGGGACCTCGAAGGATCATCTAGTCCAATCCCCCTGCAACAGCAGGATCACCTAAACCAAGTCACACAGGAACTTATCCAGTCGGGTCTTGAATATCTCCGGTGAGGGAGACTCCACAACCACCCTGGGCAACCTGTTCCAGTGCTCTGTCACACTCACTGTGAAGAAGTTCCTTCTCNAGTCCCCAGTCTATACTGGTACCTAGGGTTGTTCTTGCCCAGATGTAAGACTCTGCACTTACTCTTGTTATAACTCATTAGATTTTTTTTCAGCCCAGCTCTCCAGCCTGTCCAGATCTTGCTGAATGGCAGCACAGTCTGCTGGGGTGTCGGTGACACCACCCAGCTTTGTGTCATCAGCAAACTTGCTGACAGTGTATGCCAATTCCTCATCCAAATCATCAATGAATAGACTGAATAGGACTGGTCCCAGCACTGTCCCTTAAGGCACTCTACTAGATACAGGCCTCCAAGTAGACTCTGTCCCATTGACCACCACTCTCTGACCTCTGTATAAAATCTACATGTTAAAATCCGTCTGTGTTCAGGTGAAATTCTCCTCCTTCCTTGAAAAATGGTTTCACTAGATGAAACACTTCCCTGTCATTATTCTTCCTGGCTCTTGTCAGTGCTGTGGGCAAATACTTTGACTACCATCAATCAACATCATTAGGCAAATAACAGAAACCACGATTGAACAGCTTGGTTGAGATGGCTGGCTGGACTCTTAGCCTTACACTCATGGCTGTCTTGCTGGTGTCTGTAAGGGTGATTTCTTCCTCAGCCACATAGGAACAAGCGTGTCACACCTCATCAGAGCACACCGCTCCTCATTCCTGCAGTGCCTTTTCACCCAGGCACTCACAGCAAATTCTCAGCTACCAGAACTTGGGGCCACATTGTGGCTCACATGCTGCTGTGGCTTAGCACTCACAGAGGCAGCAGCACCAGCCAGGATTGGCAGCGAGCTGCAACAGAGGGGAGGTAGCATCGATCTCAGCCTGCTTTATGCATCGTCCATGCCCAGATCAAACCTTCTCGCCTGCAGGAAAGAGATCTGACTGTTCTTAATGGATGTGTCAGGGAACAGAGGCCAAGAAGAGCCAAGCCAGGGATGAGTGGCATGAAGAGCTCCAAGCCTGAAGGTAGATACTGGAAGTGGACGTTATAAGGTGAAAACCACTCTCAGAGCTGGGACTGACAGGCAGGAAAATGCCACTGACACCCACCCCCGGGCTGCCTGCTTCTCTGGAAGACCTGGTTCTTTGTCACTGGGGTGTTCTGTGTCACAGGGACACCTGCTGGAGTGAAACCTCAGCAATGTCTGGAGGAAGCCAGCTCATTGCTCTGGACCATGAAAAAGTGCGGCTAAGGTCTCATTTAGATGCAGTAAAGCTCTCATCGTTGTCTTTCCCCAGTTAATTCCACTGCTCCTGGTCATTGCAAGACTTTCCAGGCCCAGGGGAACATAGGAGCGGCTGATTAACATGATGACATGGAGGACTGACCTCTTGCCATGCTGTAGCAGTTCATAGGATCATAGGTGTCAAAGTGCTGCATCTCTATGAGAGTCTCTTGCTCCTGGCTGTCCTGTGAAGAGTCCTGGCTTAGCCCTCAGGGAGGTTTGAGGCTTCACTAGCCCCTCAAACCAGAATGTCCTCTGGACCTGACACTGCTGCAAAGCTTCAAGGAAAGGCACTGTGGATTTTACTCCTTATGTACTGTGATGGCTGAGGGCAGTCAGGTAGAACTGTTAGAGGCAACATCTCCTCCCCTCATTCCCATGGGCAACAAAACCTTTAAAAGCAGATGGAAGAGACTGACTTTATTCCTCAGAATCAGCTCTGACAATAGTCCCCACCATGCAGAGTAGAGGATGCTCCTTTGTGTGGTGGCTTCTTGTGCTATGGAGCTGTAGAGGTAATAGATGTTGGGACTGGCTTGAAGAGATTTACTGCTTAAGTGCTTAGGAACGGTGAGTCAATCACTTTAAATCACGTATCTTATAAGGAAGTTTCATTCCAAATTCTAAAGGGTTGTGGCAGTCCCCGAGGAGCAGTATCATTTGAGATTACGAAGGACATAAAGTAAGTTGGGTTTTTAATCTTATCCACTGAGCAAACACCTTTAAATCACTGTCCTGCTGCTCTGGTAGCCTGCTGGTAATTGTGCAGCTGATGATACCAAGTCATCATCTCTCCAGGCCTCTAGTGAGGAGAATCATCACATTTTCGTGTCCCTCTGTACAGGTCAGTTTGCTGATCATCAGATGCTGATCATCATCACACTCCGATCTACCCGAGTCACGTCTAATGGCTCCAAGTGGTGACTCATAAGGTATTGGAACTTAACTTTCAAAACATTCAACAGCATTTTCAAATGAAGCCTGAGATTATGCCAACTACTGCTCTGCCAGGAAAGCGTGGTCAGTATACAGTGTGCCAGACTGAGGCGAAAATACAGTGGACTCCACATGATTCAATGTGAATCAAGCAGAAGCTGTTTATTAGTTCTTAAGCTTTCCCTTATATACAATCTTTTTTTGCCTACACGTGATCACACAAGCTATGATAGGTAGTGCTATCCTGTCCACGAGACAACCATGCCTCCAGCTGACATCCCGATTTGTCCTGCCTCTGGTCCAGTTACTTCCCCCATATTGGGTTTGAGGCCCCTTGTTTCCTCATTCAGATGTTGCAACTTGCTTTTCTTCTTCCCTGCAGGCAGTCAAGGTCTGTCAGGACAGTCCCTCTGGCCCGCAAGGCCTCCTGCTACTTAGGGCTGGTCCCAGATAGTCCATTCTCCTGAAAATACATCACCACATCAGACCACCAAGAGTTGGAAATGCAGCTTGTGGTGCTAGGACTTCCTAAGGAGAGTCTCTAGGTCTGTTTTCAGTCTTGGTGGAGAAAGTTGATATGTCCAGAAGACGACAAAGACAATCCCTGTCTGTGGAAGTGGGTATGTAAAACTGGAAGGCTAATAGCTGAGAATCATGGGCATCATTCTGTGGTAAGACATGGGTGTAGATTTATGCCTATAGATGTGCCTCTGTGAAATAGGGTGGCAGCTGTTGTGAGGTCTCTGTTCTCCTCCTATAATCTTCTTCCTCCTTACTGTAGATCAAGGGTAGAGTGACCCTTTCTACCCTTGAGAGCTGCAAACACAGCTCCTCACTGTTCCAGGGACAATTATCAATTACTGAAACTTAGCTTAGCTCTCCAGTAAAAGACAAATCTCTCCAGTCATCTTGTTTGTCACCAGTGTTGATGAGCCCCATGCAGAGGTTTGGCTCTCATTGATAATGTCATTCCAGATGTCTTTCATGATGTACCACTTCACATGGAAAATGCCAGCTGATGGTTTTACTGTCCAGGGGCTGTGTGATGCCAGACTGGATTCTGCATGACACTTTCTCAGTATGCTGGGAATCAAAATAGGTAGAGCCAGAGCCTGCAATGAACTCAGATTTGGTGCTGGGGTAACAGACCCATTTATTATTTACACATCCACTAGAGGAAACTGCCTTGAGCAAACACAGCAGTGTGCTCAGCAGCTGCAGAACCCTAAGTTTTGTTTACAAGCAGGTAGCCAAGCAGAAGAGCTCAGAGCCACAGTGAACTCGCTGCCATCACCTCAATTCTGCAGCTGGCACAACTTGACTGCCTTTGCAGATAAGCAAAGTTGAGTAGTATAGAGACGGGACTGGCACCAGTTCAGTGGCTTGTGGCTCTCCTGGTGCTGCAGTGACATTAGCAGCGCCTGTAGTTGTGTGCACCATAGTGGTGTCCATCGGTGCTCATAACAGGAACCTCTGCCACATATCATTTCATGGACCTGTGCACTCATAAAATGTCCAGTGTCAACACTGGGTTTCTCTTGCAGCACATCAGTATAATTTCCAGTGTGCTGTGGGGGCACACAGAGATAGCAGAGAGTTAGATCATTTTAGATAACTTTAAGGTAATTGTCTGCCACGTTTGCAGCCCCACGTGTGACAATCAGCTCTCATGAAACCACAGTGCATGTTCTGCTTGTTTTCTGTAGTCCCTTTTCAAGCTGATAGATATTATGATGCTTAATCTACAGAAGTTGCTTCAAGTACACACAAACATTGTTATTCCAAGAGTATGGCATCACTTACTTATCATTGGATTGGGAAAGGAAATGTAGAATGGACAAGGTTGGAAAAGACCTTAAAGATCACCCAGTTCCAACCCCCTTGCACAGGCAGGCACACCTTAACTAGATCAGGTTACTCAGGGCCCCAGCCAACCTGGCCTTCAGCACTTCCAGGGATAAGGCAGCCACAACTTCCTTAGGCAACCTGTTCCAGCATGTCACCACCCTCACAGAAAAGAATTTGTTCTTCATGGCCAACCTCAATCTCCCCTCTTCAAGTCTGGAACTTGCCCTCTTGCTATGCACCCATGTAAAAAGCCCTCCTCTAGCTTTCTTGTAGCCCTCTTCAGCTATTGGAAGGTTCAAAGGTCACTTTGCAGCCTGCTCTTCTCCAGGCTGAACAACCCCAACTTTCTCAGCCTGTCCTCACAGGGTAGTACTCCAGCCTTCTGATCATTTGAGTTGCTCTCCTCTGGACCCTTTCCAGGAGCTCTGTGTCCTTCTGATGTTGGGGACTCCAGAACTGGACACAGTACTCATGGTGGGGTCTCTATGGCGTGCATGAGCTTTCGGCGAGCTATGGGTTTGTTCCTCCCTCAGGACTGTCCCTGGCACTAATGATGGACAGGCACAATGAAGCTGCAGAAGGCTAACGGTCTCATTCCCATGTTTGAGGAGTGTGGTGGGTTTACAACGGACCATAAAGTGCAGGTGGGAAGTAGAGACACAGAGAAGTTTCCTCAGGTTCCAAAGAGCCACACAAGTCAAGGCTGATCAGCTGTAATAGATGCAAATGCGCACGGAGAAATCAGTCCCTGAAGAAGGCAGAGTCACTAATGGTATTTTCTTTTTGTCCCAGAAGAGCTGAGCAGAGGAAATGCTTCACTTCGCCAAGCAGGAAATACTACTTCAAGCAGAGAATCTGCAAACCCATCACCCACCTGGACATGTTCCTGTGTGCCATACTGTACATGATCCTGCTCTGGCAGGGGGGTTAGACTAAAAGATCTTTTTAGGTCCCTCCCAACCCTCATTGTGTGAAGAGAAGGGACAGTGGTGGTTTGTTCCTTTGAACTTCAGAAGGGTTGAGAACATCATCTTTCTCCAAACTATAGGCAGTAAAACTCATTTCTGTGGGATGAGCCAGGTGAACGCTGCTGAGACGGAGCCCCTGAGCCCTCCATCTGCAGACAAGTGCTTTTACTGGTGATAGGAAAAAGATGTCCAGATGCTCTTCTTGCTTTGCATTTTCAGGCTGCTGCCAAGCCTGTGGGGAAGCTGCATTGTAGAGATGAGGCGATTCATCCTGGGTGTCAAGTTGCGCTTAATCCCTAGCCCGTGACTTTCTTTTTCAACAAACTTCCTCTTAAAGGTCAGAGCAGAAATTCAGGATGATGGGTTTTTTCCTCTCTTGGTGGGTCAAAACGCAGCCTCTTCTCAGTTATGGCACCCAGTTACTCACACGGAGCATTAAGCTGGATCCTCCTGGAGAAGAAATGCTCATCAGGAGAGAATTTAAAAGTAATTGGTAGCAAAGGAAGTCCAAAAGGTCCTCTCCGTAGAAAGTAGTGCATAGGAATGAATAACTGGAGAGCTGATGGGTAAGAAGAGAAAAGAACTGTTAATTTATCAAGATAAGCATTAAGATACTGAAAATTAAAGAGGAATAGAGGAAGAGATAATTAAAATCTAGTATTGCTAAAAAGAAAATCCACACTTTGCTGTTGCTAGATATTTCTCTTTTTAATAGAGCCCAGTTGATCAGTTGAGGGAAAGCGATGTGAAGGTATCCTTCAGGACACATTTCCTCCACAGATAAACCAAATTGTTTTGCTTCTGTGTTACCATCAGCATACAAAATGGCAGCGTGTCGGTTTCTCTGCATTCTTGCAACCTTCAGCAGGATGTGAACGGAGGATACAAGTGTGATGCTGGTGTAAGGCAGGAGTGGGGGAATTTGAATGCTGTGAATCCCATACCAGTACCACCAATGTGTGTAAGAGGTGGATAAAATGAGGCAGAGACAGGAGAGAGGACCTGGGAAATGGAGGAGGCATCAAAAATGAACTCAGGTTCTCTCTCCTGCTCATAGATTTTTTGTTTTCTCTTTCTTCCCCTTCCTCTCTCCTTCTCTTTCCCCTTTCCCTCTCCTTTCCCCTCTCCATCTTTCTCTTCCTCTTTTGGAACGGATTCCAAAAGATCATCCAGTCCAATCCCCCTGCCACGGCAGGATTCCCTAGATCAAGTCACATAGGAACATGTCCAGGCAGGTTTTAAATGTTTCCAGTTGAGGAGACTCCACAACCCCCCTGGGCAGCCCATTCTCTGTCACCCTCACTGGGAAGAAGTTCCACCTCATATTTATGTGGAACTTCCTATGTTCCAGCTCACAGCTGTTGCTGCTTGTCCTATCACTGTATGTCACTGAGCAGAGCCTGGCTCCATGCTCATGACACCTGTCCTTTCCATATTTATAAACATTAATGAGATCACCCCTCAGTCTCCTTTATTCCAGGCTCAAGAGACCCAGCTCCCTCAACCTTTCCTCATCAACCTTTCTTCATCATCTGCATGGCTCTATGCTGGACTCTCTCTAGCAGTTCTGTGTCCCTCTGGAACTGAGGGACTACTCCAGATGTGGTCTCTCCAGGGCAGACTAGAGAAGGAGGAGAACCTCTCTTGATCTACTGACCACCTCTTTTCTAATCCACCCCAGGATGCCACTGGCCTTCTTGGCCACAAGGGCCCACTGCTGGCTCACAGCCATCCTGCTGGTCACCCAGCTGTTCAGTCCCCAACCTATACTGGTACCTGGGGTTGTTCTTGCCCAGATGCCAGACTCTACACTACCTTGGTTATAGTTCATTCAATTTCTCCCCACCCAACTCACCAGGGAAAACCTGTGCTGTATTACCACTTCTGACTTGCTTCGTGAGGGAAGAGATATTCGGAGGTGAGGCAGAATCTGTGATAATCTCCTTTCCTTTACAAAGGTCCATGTTTTGGTCAGATGCAGTCTTGTCTATCTCCCTTAGCTTGAAGGCTGCTGAGCCATTATCTCCCTTGAAGGAAACCTGCTGTGATTGATGCAGTAGTGAGGATGAGAGAAGAGCAGAGTTGGCCGCAGAGATGCATCTGCAGCACAGAAATGGTCTGACTGGAAATGCTTTGCTGTATTCTGTTGGGTTTCAGATTTGCCCCCAAAAATATTGATGTTGCCAGTCACAAGTGACTGAGCAGGGCAAGGAAAATGGGTGAAGACCATTAGCATTGCAGAGACCTTCGAGCAAAGCAACCGTCGTCTGTGCAAACACCTGATTTTCTATAGGGTTGTTCTTCTGTAGGGTGATTTTTAAAAGGAGAAGAGAAAAAAGTAATCCACAAATGAGACCAGAGGTTGCAGTAGGGGGAGTCTCGGAGATTTATCTGCTGTGAAAATGTTCATGGCTGACTAGAGCAGGATGATCTGCTAGTGCAGCTTGACTGCAATCACTTTGTAAAAGGAAAAAGGCATTAAAAAAAAAAATAAAAGTGTCTTTTCTAACAGTGAATCTACTGTCTCTCTACTTGGCAGCCAGCCCTAGTGCTGCTTCCAAGGCAGAACTTTAATGGGATGCTGAAAACTCCCGGAATTTGGTTTATGTGCATTTCTAACACTCAGCATTAATAAATTATACCGGGGCATATGCTGCTATATCTATTTGTTTAATGCTGTGGATCCCACTGAAAAGCAAATCCCCTTTCCCTAGGTAACAGATTCTACAGCAGATGCTGCCCTGAAACTGAGGGAGATCTCCATCAGGTGACAGGTTTGAGAAGGCAGTGTTTTCATTGCTCACCCATAAAGGAAGGGTTTTCTTCTTTACATGCTAATACATACCAGCAGCAGGGTACAACATAGAATCATAGAATCATTACGGATCGGAAGGGACCTCGAAAGATCATCTAGTCCAATCCGCCTGCAACAGCAGGATCACCTAAACCAAGTCACACAGGAACCTGTCCAGTCGGGTCTTGAACATCTCCAGAGAAGGAGACTCCACAACCCCCCTGGGCAGCCTGTTCCAGTGCTCCGTCACCCTCACTGTGAAGAAGTTCCTTCTCAGGTTGATGCGGAACCTCCTATGTTCCAGCTTACAACCATTGCCCCTTGTCCTATCACTACATGACACCGAGAACAGCCCAGTGCCATCCTCCTGACACCCACCCCTCAAATATTTGTAGACATTAATGAGGTCGCCCCTCAGTCTCCTCTTATCCAAGCTAAAGAGACCCAGCTCCCTCAACCTCTCCTCATAAGGGAGGTGTTCCACCTCTCTTATCATCTTTGTTGCCCTACGCTGAACTCTCTCCAGCAGCTCCACATCCCTCTTGTACTGAGGAGCCCAGAACTGGACACAATACTCCAGGTGTGGTACTTCTTCTGTAGGTGTAGGTGAGTCATCGTAGAAAACATGTGGTCCCTGGTCAAGAGGAGCATCACCACAGATGGTTTGAGCATTCTCTGTCTGGGTTCCTTAGGCTGAAGTCTGCCAGGCCATGTTTGCTGCTGCTCAACCCATCAATATGTAGTTTTGCTGCTTCTTGAGAAGGGATAAGGCATAAGATATTGGAAGCAGGATGCAGGTTTCAGCTGGAAATAACATATGTTCCTTACTATAAAAGGCATGGAAGATGTTTTACAATTATTCACACAGATTTAAAAAGTTCTTGAATCTGAGAGTGGTGGATTCCTGAAATAGGCTGCCGAGAGAGGTGGTAGAGGCCCCATTCCTGAAGCCATTCAAGTTCAGGCTGGATGGGGCTCTGGGCAATCTGTTCTAGTCAGAGATGGCCCTGCTTATTGCAGGATCCACAGATCATTAGGGGTTGGAAGGGACCTAACAGGGGTCATCAAGTCCAACCGCCTGCTCAAGCAGGACCATAGAACCTAGGGCAGGTCACGTCCAGAGGGGTCTTGAAAATCTCCAGAGAAGGAGACTCCACAACATAGAATCCCAGAACATTAGGGATTGGAAGGAACCTTGAAAGATCATCCAGTCCAATCCCCCTGCCACAGCAGGATCTAGATGCCTTCTGGAGGTCACTTCCAACCCAACTCATTCTATGATTCTATGATACTGCTTGTGATTCCACAGAATCACAAAAAAACTGCAGTTGTGAAATGCCTAGGTATTTGAAGGACATTTTATGCACTTCTTCATGCCTAGCCCTATGGATTGCAGGAACCCAACACAGTCACTTGCTCCTCCTGTTTTTTATCCATAGAGGAGATATTATTATTATTCTCATATATAGACACTAAACACCAGCTGAAGGAGATCCATCCCTGAGCAGATCTGTTCTGAAAAGGGTTGTACTCCAACAGTGTGATATGCTGAACCCAACATTTTCCTCTGTTTTTTAATCACTGTCCACATCTCCTCAGTTAGTTGCCATTTCTAAGAATGACAGATGAGTTTCTGCTGATGCCCAAACTTTGGGGATCTTCAAGAGTGAATACATGGAAATTCTTAGGGTTTAGCAGCAGGAGTAGGGAGATGATGGTGCCCCTGCACTTGTGAGACAGCACCTTGAGTACTGGACCCAGCTCTAGGCAGCACAGGATAAGAAGGACATTGGGATGCTAGCATGGGGCTAGAGAAGGACAACAAGGCTGGGAAGAGCTCTGGAGAACAGGACGGGACTATGAAGAGCAGCTGAGGAAACTGGAGTTATTTAGTCTAGAGAAGAGGAGGTTGAAAGGAGACCTTCTTGCTCTCTGTAACTACCTAAAGGAAATCACAGAATCATTCAGGTTGGAAAAGACCCTTGGGATCATCAAGTCCAAACATCAACCCTACTCTACAAGTTGATAGAATCATAGAATCACAGAATCATTAGGGATTGGAAGGGAAGATCATCTAGTCCAATTCCCCTGCAATAGCAGGATCACCTACACCAAATCACACAGGAACACAAACAGGCGGGTCTTAAAAGTCTCCAGTGAAGGAGACTCCACAACCTCCCTGGGCAGCCTGTCCCAGTGCTCCATCACCCTCACTGTGAAGAGGATCCTTCTCATATTGCTGACATTGCATGCCAATCCCTCATGCAAGTCATCAATGAATAGCTTGAACAGGACTGGTCCCAGCACCGACCCCTGGGGCACTCCACTAGATACAGGCCTCCAACTACACTCTGTCCCATTGACCACCACTCTCTGACTTCTGCCCTGTAGCTAGTTGACGATCCACCTCACTACCCCATCATCTAGGCCACACTGCCTCAGTTTGGCTCTGCGAAGTTGCTGTGAGAGACTGTGTCAAGTGCCTCACTCAAGTCGAGATAGACCACATGCACTGCTCTGCCATCATCTATCCACCTGGTTATGTCCTCATAAAAGGCTGTCAGGTTGGTCAAGCACGACTTCCCTTTTGTGAAGCCATGCTGGCTGTCCCTAATGACCCTCCTGTCCTTGATGTGCCTGGAGACAGCCTCTGGGACAAATTGTTGCATCATCTTTCCTGGGATGGAGGTGAGGCTGACCGGTCTCTAGTTACCTGGGTCTTCCTTCTTTCCTTTTTTGAAGATTGGGGTAACATTTACTATCCTCCCATGTCTAGGCACCTCTCCTGATCCCCAGGACCCAGCAAAGATGAGGGAGAGACACCCTGCAGACTGTGCTGCCATTCAGCAAGACCTGGACAGGCTGGAGAGCTGAGCAGAGAAAAATCTAATGAAATATAACAAGGGTAAGTGTAGAGTCTTGCACCTGGGCAAGAACAACCCCAGGTACCAGAATAGGCTGAGCACTGTTGGAGAGTAGTTTAGGAGAAAGGGATCTGTGGTTCCTGGTGGACAGAAGGATGACTATGAACCAGCAATGTGCTCTTGTGGCCAAGAGTGTCAACAGCATCCAGGGGTCCAGCGTAGGGCAATGAGGATGATGAAGGAGTTGGAGCACCTCCCTTATGAGGAGAGGCTGAGGGAGCTGGGTCTCTTTAGCTTGGAAGAGAGGAGACTGAGGGGTGACCTCATTAATGTCTACAAATATTTGAGGTGTGGGTGTCAGGAAGATGGCACTGGGCTATTTTTGGTGTCATGTAGTGATAGGACGAGGGGCAATGGTTGTAAGCTGGAACATAGAAGGTTCCACATCAACCTGAGAAGGAACTTCTTCACGGTGAGGGTGACGGAGCACTGGAACAGGCTGCCCAGGGGGGTTGTGGAGTCTCCCTCACTGGAGACGTTTAAGACCCACCTGAATGTGTTCCTATGTGACTTGGTCTAGGTGATCCTGCTGTGTCAGGGGGATGGGACTGGAGGTCCCTTCCATTCCCTAATGATTCCATGATTCTATGATTCTATGATTCATGATTGCTTTGTCCAAGACAGCTTCCAACCATTACATCCCTAACAAGATCTTCTCTGTTAGCAAGTAGCAAGTCAAGGACTGCATTTCCCCTTGTTGGCTTGCTAACCATCTGTGTCAGGAAGGTATCTCCCACGTAGTTGGAAACCTCCTGGACTGTTCCCTTACCCTCATGAGAACAAGGGGTAGAGACTGAGAGACTTCACTCAATTCTCTATAAAGTATCATTGAGGTCATTGTGGGTGGTCTATAGCAGACTCCCACAATGACATCTGTCTCATTAGCCTTTCCTTTGATTTTAACCCATAAACTCTCAACCCTGTCATCACCATCATTAAGTTCTAAGCATCCATAATTCTCCCTAACACAGAGGACCACCCCACCACCTCTCCCACCTCGCCTATCAATTTTGACAAGTTGGTAACCATTAATTGCAGTACTCTAATTGTGTGATTCATCCCACCACATTTCTGTGATGACAACTATATTGTAGCTTTCCATATGCACAGTGGCCTCCAGTTCCTCTGTCTGTTGCCCAAGCTGCATGCATTAGTGTAGATACACTTCAGCTGGGCCACCTTTTGAGTGGAAGAAGCCCTAATACCCTCTGAGCATACTCAGATCTGTCTATCCTCTCGACAACATTTTTGGTTGTCCTGTCATATGGGTGTCATTCTCCTCCTTTGGCAGGACACAAGACTGTAAGATCCTGCCAATACACTCCTCTCCCACAATTTCTGTCCTGTCGCAATCAGGCTCCTTTGTAGTGACCTCCTTTTCACCCCTGCCCCCCACTTCATACCTAGTTTAAATATCTGTCAATAAGCCCAGCCAATTCCCTTCCTAAAACCCTTATACCCTTATGGAATAGAATATTCCCATCTGTTGCCAACAGGTCTGGCCTATTGTAAATCAATCGATGGTCAAAAAACCTAAACTCCTGCCGATAACTCCAGGCTTGGAGCCAGGTATTAATCTGCTGACACATCCTATCTAGTCACTCATTATTCTGCACAACTAGAGAGATAAAGGAGAACATGACCTGTGCTCCTGATCCTTTGATCAGATGCCCTAAGGGTCTGAATTCCTTCTTCATTACCCTCAGAGGAGTTCTTCCTGTTTTATCACTGTCTGCCTGAAACTACAGTGGATAATCATCTGAGGGCTGTATTAGGGAAGGAAACTTCTTCCTTGCATCTTTAACCTGGGCCCCCAGGAGGCAACCAACCTTCTTGTGTAGCAGGTCTGGTCTGCATATTGGGCCTTCTGCTCCCTTGGTCAGTGAGTCACCAATGGCAATGACTCGTCTTTTATTCTTTATCAAAGAGGTTTTAATGCAGGTGGCAAATTGACTAGACTTCAATGACATCTCCAAACTGGAAGAACCAGCATCTTCACTCTTATCCAATTCTTCCTGCAGAGTGCTAAACCTCTTCAGCGAGGACACCTGGGGAGGTGGAAAAGTTGCTGGGCATTTGCACCTGGGACACTGAGCAGGGACCTTTTGCCATTGCCCTCTGTCCCCTATCTCATCATCATTATTTGGGCAGCGGGAGGACAGAGGGTACGTATAGTAGGTGCTTTGTCTGCCTGGTGGTTCCCTACCATTACTTGATTGCAAGGTGATAGAGTCTTATGTGCTTCTTGAGAGGTCCCTGCTGGCTGTCTTAGATTGGTGGAACCAATCCCTGCAATCCTCAAGACTATCTCTCTCTCACACCCCATAATACTCCTCAATCTCTCTGCCTCCTCCTTCAGTTCCACCACCTAGCTGAGAAGATCATTCACGTGGTCGCACTGAAAACAGGTCTTGTCTGTGTCATTCTGCACTGCAAGGGCCAGGCTCAGGCACTCACTGCAGCCAGAGGCCTGGACACTCACATTTTAGGACTCCAAATTTTCTTGGCAACAGTCTTCTGTCAGGTTGTAACCATGGTGAGCAAGCAGGCTCAGCAGTCACGCACAGGAGCACACGCAAAAAGAATAAAATCACAGTCAACCGCACCCCAAGGCGGTCCCGGCTTTTAAAAAAGCCCCACGGTGCTGTGGCTCTGCCCACACCTCTCTCTGGAGCTCCACTGATTACGGGAGGGGGAGGTGGGGAAAGTCTCCTCTTAACATGTGTAGTCAAGTTGGTTCCTCTGGACTGCTACAGGGATGGAACGGTTTTTGTTTCTTCAAGGCTGTTGGCAGTGTCGGAGACTGCTGACAATGTCAAAAGGAGTTTGTAGCAAGGATGGTGCTGGTGTCTTCTCCCAAATGACTGAGAGGATGAGGGGAAATGGCCCCAAGTTGTGTCAGGGGAGGTTTAGATTGGATATTAGGAAGATCTTTCCTGAGAGAGTGGTTGGGCACTGGAACAGGCTGCCTAAGGGGATGATGGAGTCCCCATCCCTGGAGGTGTTTAAAACCGAGTAGCTAGAGCACTTGAGGCCGTGGTGTAGGGGTTAGGGAGATGTTGGGATGAAGGCTGGACTTGATGATCCTTTCCAGCCATAATGATTCTTTGATTCTATCTTCCTTAACAGAATCATAACAATAAAATATCCACTCTAAAACAGAAAACTTTGAGGGGGTTTTATGACAAATTGTGCAAAAAAGTGTTTGGCAGCTGAAGTCCTCTCCAGTGGTCATGTCCTGTTGGAGATATTGTGGTGTTTTCAGGGATGAACTGATGTGGTACAATTCATGCCAAGCAGTAGCTCTAGCCTGCACTGAGGGAAGCAGATAAACTTTTTTAATTTTGGGAAGGTTACCTGTTTTTTGCAGTCCAACTTATGGACAGTAGTTTACATGTCTCTTACAGAAATATCTTTGTTTTCAGTTCCTCCCATACATATCTACAGAAGTCCGGCTGTAAGTGATCGATCCTTTACCTTTTCCAAAGCTACATTTGGGCAAAATTCCTCTAGATGACTAGAGAACCTGTAGGAAGTTTTGTTAGGGCTGTCTTATAAAGTTAGGTGTCCTAAAAACAGGCTATTGACAATTTTTTTTAAAGGAAAAAAAACCTATAAACTCTTAGTTGATTATTTTTTTTAACTGAGGATCACCTGCATTTGAAAGTTCTCTGGGGTAAGGTGGCAGTTCTTCCTTCCTAAACCTGGAAGAAGTTCTAGGAAGACTAGTTCTGTAAAACTTTGCAACTTCTTCATATTTTATATGTTTCAGTAGCACCTTCAGTGCATGTGCACAGGAGATCACAACATCATAGAATCATCAAGGTTGGAAAAGACCTTCAAGATCATCAAGTCCCTTCTCTACAACCCCCAATCACTAACTCATCTCCCAAAACACCTTGTCTGGCTGTCTGTTGAACCCCTCCAGGGACAGTGCCTCCATTCCTTTCCCTGGGCAATCTGTTCCAAGGTCTCTCCACTATTTCTGGGAATAAGTTTTTAATGAGATCAAATCTGAACCTCCCCTGGCACAACCTGATCCCACTTCCTCTGGTCCTATCACTGGTCCCTAGGGAGAAGATGCCAACATCTGCCTTACTACACCCTCCCTTCAGGTAGTTGTAGAGAGCAGTGAGAGCTCCCTCAGCCTCCTCTTCTCCAGGCTGAACAGCCTCAGCTCCCTCAGCTGCTCCTCATCAGATCTGTTCTCCAGATCTCTAATCAACCCAGTTGTCTTTATTTCTGCTCCCTCTCCAGCACCTCAATGTCCTTCCTGTACTGCCGAGCCCAAACTGCCTCCAGTACTCGAGGTGCCAATAGGGGCCCAAGACCCAGGCTTCTGCTGGGTGAGAAGCAGTGAGGTGCCCATGCTGCAGAGGAAGAAAATAAAGTCCTTTTCCTTTCCTCAGATTAGCACTTACTCTGCCTAAGACATTCCCGTGAGCTGCAATATTCAGAGCCAGGGTCCACTGTGTCATCTCAGAGCATTGCTCTGCTCTAGGGCAGCTCAGGAGGAGAGGGAAAACCTTGGGTGAGCTCTGCGCAACTGGAGCTCTGAAGCCAAGTCTTTAATCATGTTAATGGTCTTAATTGCTTAGCAAATGCTGTAGGTGCAGGGAGGAGCATGCAAATGATCTGATTCTCCACAATAAGCAAAGAGTGCTTGAGGTGCTCCTGAAACCCCAGTAATTCTCTGATGACAACCTCCAGAACACAGGCACTGCTGCTGCCTAGGGTTCTTCTTTAATTGAGTTGGATTTCACTTCTAGTTGAAAAATTTGTCTTCTCCCACTGGGGCCAGGGGTGATGGAGAGGTCTCCTGGATTTTGCTCAGTGGCGAAATCTTTTTCTCTTTTATTACTTCTGCTGTCATCAGCTGCAATTCCAGTGGTGCTGCCCTGATGAATATTGACCCTCTTCAGACACAATGCAGATCCGTTTCGTGCCAAGCTCTCTCTCCTTTTCTTACTCACTGGTCCTGTTTGTGACTTGTCCCTCTGGTTTCTGGGGCAGAGCCGGGGAGGTCTGTGCGGTGGGGTTTTGTGCATCTGAATTTCACCTCTGCTCTACAAATACTTCTGTGAGACTAATTATGATCCCATCTGCCTGCATCAGTGCTTTTAAACTCCAGGGAGAGTTTCTGGGCTGTTTCACCAATTCTCAATAATTGTCTTGGAGAGTTTCTGGGCTGTTTCACCAATTCTCAATAATTGTCTTGGCTCCAGAGGCAAAATCTCTCTTGTTGTGCAGTCTATTTTCTCTTGGTCATCTGTTTTGATTTTTCTTTATCTTCCCTTGCTTCCACATGACTGTTGCTCTCACATACTTGGTACAGTGTGAAACACTTTCTTTTCAAAGAAATTGAATCCTACAGAAAGACATCGGACTGGAAACACCCAGAGTGGTCACCTATTTACAAATATGAGACCATAAACTTGTTATGGCCAGAAGACAAACTGCTGTGAAGTAGATTGAGGTCATTGAGATGATTAAACCATTGATGACCAGGAACTGCTCAATTTTTTGGTCACCCTTGAGCAATGGCAAAAACAGTTGTTGCTTTTGGTTTTCCTGAGGACTTAATGCAGAATCACAAAATATTAGGGACTGGAAGAGACCTTGAAAGATCATGTAGTGCAATCCCCCTGTGTATTTGTCTTTGAAGTTCAGCTGTTATTGGTGGCAGACTTGGATAAAAATACTTCTCCATCTTCTCCATTTGGATGGTCAGTAGTTAGTCTTTTCGATGTTTCTCATTGCACTCAACACAGAAGACACTCAAATGTTCTATTCCCTGAAGCAGGGAGAACTACCACTGATTTGCAGAGCAAGTTTTCGCTGCTTTCCTGGACCATTGACAAATCATCTCTGTGCTTGCAGATATTTCTGGTTAAATATGAGAAGGGTCTGGTTGAAGGAGTGAAGGTTGAGGGCAGCATTGGGTGCAGTGACCACAAGGTGGTGGAGTTCAGAGTCTTCTGTGGTAGGAACAGAATAGCTAGCAGAATCACAACCCTGGATTTCAGGAGGGCCAACTTTGGCCTTTTCAGGCAATTGCTAGGGGAAGTCCCATGAGACAGGTTACTGACAGGTAAAGGGGCTCGGTAGCTGGTTAACATTTGAAGACCATTTCTTTGAAGCACAAGAAAAGAGCATTCCAACAGGAAGGGGGCCAGAAGACTCCCTTCCTGCATGGTTAAACAGGGAGCTGCTGGGCAAACTCAAAAGGAAGAGGAAAGCCTATAGGTCATGGAAGGAGGGGATGGCCACTTGGGATGATTATAAGGCTCTAGTGAGAGAATGTAGGGATGCAACTAGGAAAGCCAAGGCCTCCTTGAAATTAAACCTTGCAAGAGAGGTCAAAGGCAACAAAAAGGGCTTCTTCAAATAGAGGTTCTTCTCTCCCTCTACTCTGCACTGGCGAGACCACATCTGGAGTATTGTGTCCAGTTCTGGGCCCCTCAGTTCAAGAGGGATGTGGAGCTGCGGGAGGGGGTCCAGCGTATTGTGATGAGGATGACGAAGGAAGTGGTGCACCTCCCTTACGAGGAGAGGCTGAGGGAGCTGGGTCTCTTTAGCTTGGAGAAGAGGAGACTGAGGGGTGACCTGTGTGACTTGGTCTAGGTGATCCTGCTGTGGCAGGGGGATTGGACTAGATGATCTTTTGAGATCTCTTCCAATCCCTAATGATTCTATGATTCTATGAACTAAAATGTTCTTTCTGTTTCTTTTGTATCATGGGAGTACTTCTTTAATATAGACAGTAAAATAATGAGCAGCAAAAGAATGAGCACAGTTTACATCTCACAGCATGATGTCTGTCCTTGCAACAACATTTTTACAGTAGGTTTTCACTTGACTTAACTCTGCCAAATAGATTAGTGCTTCAAACTCTTATGTCCATCTTATCAATATCGTATAGAGAGCCCTCAGGGATCCTGGTTGAGTTCAGGATGGAATTGGCCTCATTGTTTTACCTCAGTGATTAATAATTCATCTGCTGGTACTTAACCGTGTACTCTTTCTGCCCTCAAGGTAGGAGTCAACATTTCTTTAAGTCAGAAAAATGTGCTGGCTTCAGGCAGGCTGGCTTTCAAACCACACACTGCACTGGTAAGGGAGCCCAGCAGCTTCGATCCTGGAGCTCCAGCAGCGCACAAGAAACTTTCCGTGGTAAGGGGAATAGGAAGAGAGCAATGTCTGCAAAGCAGAGCTGGAGCAGAATGTGAGCTGATGGTTGCAAAGCATTGGTAAAACACAACCTGAACTCCAAGCCAACTGGTTTGGGCAGAGAATATTGTGCATCTGCTACCTTGGGGTTTCATTTTTTGTTGTTTTTTTAAAGGCAATTAAATTTCCCCCTGTACTTGGCACTAGGGAGGCCTCATCTCGAGTAGTGAGGTCAGTTTTGGCCACCCCAGTACAAGGACATTGAGAAGCTGGAGCAGGTACAAAGAAGAGCAACAAAGTAGTGAAGAGCCTGGAGAACAGGGCCTGGTGAGGAGTAGATGAAGGAACTGAGGTCATTTAGGCTGGAGAAAAGGAAGCTGAGGGGACACCCTGTTGCTTTCTACAGCTATCTAAAAGGAAGTTGTAGAGGGGTGGGGATTGACCTCTTCTCCCAATTCACTAGTGATAAAATGGGAGGAAATGTTGTGCCAGAGGAGGGTTACGTTGGACAGTAGGAGAAATTTCTTCAGTGAAAGAGTGGTCAGGGGTTGGAACAGGCTGCCCAGGGAAGGGAGGAGTTGACATCTCTGAAGGGGTTCAAAAAACATGAAGATATGGCACTTGAAAACATGGCTTAATGGGCAGGGTGGAGTTGGGTTGATAGTTGACCTGCATGATCTTGGAGGGATATTCCAACCTTAGTGATGTTTTGGGGGTTCCTTTCTTTCAAATACAAATATTTCAAAAACCTCAGTATTTACAGCAGCATGCTTAGGAAGCTCTTGGGGACAGCAGCAGTAATGCTCAGTGACACATGATGTCTCCTGTCCAAAAACATGGATCTCAGGCTATTTGCTGAAGCATCCAGTTAGGTGAAAGTCTCCCAGGAAGGTGGGAGCGGACGAAGGATGTCAATCCCAAGCCCATCACAAGCAATTAAGGTGCAGAGAAAGGAGTTTAAAGCCATTGCAGGGCTGTATTACATGACTAATAAAAGAGACAAACATCACCAAACACCCACGCTACATTTATAGTATGTATTATAAATTTTGCAAAGTGGATTAGAGGCTTTTGTATTCATTAAGGAGATAAAATCCCTTTTGCTGCAAGTCAAGTGTTTTATTTTTTAAAAAGTTTCAAGTTTTATAGGTAGTGAAAGAACCGTAAACAGCAATGAAACGGTCAGAGGAAAAATCACCAGTTGTGTGAGCTGCTTTGGAAAGGCCGAGAGCATCTCTCTCTCGTAAATCCCTATTTAATGGATTAATGTATCATTTAAAAAGAGGGATGATCCACATGATGTGAAAATGCCCTGGGACTAGATGCTCTCTCTTGTCTTTCTCTCCTACTTACTATAATTTGTCTCCCAGTAGGTGCTGCCTGAAGTCGAGGGTCTCGAGTTCCTCCCCAGTTTTCTTCACAATATCCCTCCCTTGCTCTGCAGTTTCTCTTTCCCTGGTTCCCCTTCCCTCCCCATCCCTGGATTTACTGGCTGTAGCACTCCATTCCCTTTGCCTCAACAGCCTTTTTCTAGCCCACCATCTCCTGCGGCATCTCGTTAGCATTACTTGGCCATCTGAAGCAAGGGCTTAGGAAATAAATGACATTTATAACCTGCACACATGAGTAATTTGCTAAAGATCTTAATTAGCTGACAAAAATAACCTCATCAGGAAGATTCAGTAGGGATTAATTGTGGGGGGGAGCCTGAGAAAGTCTTTTTCCACAGCTTCTGCACCTGGAGTTAGTAGGTGCCTTTCCAGCAAGTCTGGGAAGCTGGACTTGGAGATAGACCACTGAGGGTTCTTTGCCTTCATTTTCCTCACCATTTCAGTGTTGAAACTGTTTCCTTTCACATGTATTTCACAGTACAGGTGGAAGCTGGGATATGTTGTAAGAGCCCTTCAAAGCACTCGTGAAGAAGTAGGGATAAACATGAGATTTCTGGAGTATTTTCCATTCTATAGCACAGGCTCCCTCTGAACAAGTCACTTGGTATCCAAATTAACCCTCCTAAGAAGAGGAGTAAAGCATTGCCTTTGCTCTTCCAACTGTCTTGTGTACGGAAGTTTATTTCTTTGCAGTTATTCCTGGGGTTCTTGTGTTGCAGGACATGAGCATGCCGGCTCAGTGGTCCTTCAGTTTCTTTTGCCTTCCTGCAAGGAAACCATTCATCCATGGAGTAATGTCTCAAAATGAGGCACTTTAATGCAAATTCCCAGTTAATACCTGTACAGCCAGCTTCCTTCCCCATCAGCTCTGGAAAGGAAGGGAGGTTCGAAGGCTGCTTGCAGAAATTCTGCAGAACTTTTAAAATCCAGACCAGAAATGGCAGGGCAGGCTCTGAAGATCTGCAAAATGCATCAAAAATAGTGTGGCCAGCAGGGCTAGAAATGTGATCATGACCCTGTAATCAGCACTGGTAGGACCTCATCTCAAGTACTGGGGGCAATGTTGTGCACCTCAATACAAGAAGGATACTGAGATGCTGAAGTGAGTCCAAAGAAGGGCAATGGAGCTCATAAAGGGCCTGGAGGACAGGTCTGATGGGGAGTGGCGGAGGGAACCGAAGTCTGGAGAAAAGGAGGCTCAGGGGAGACCCTATTGCTCTCTACAACTACCTGAAAGGAGGGTGTAGAGAGGTGGGGGGTCAGTCTCTTCTCCCAACTCACCAGCAATAGGACAAGAGGAAACAACCTCATGTTGTGTTAGACTGGACAGCAGGAGAAATTTCTTCAGTGACAGAGTAATGAGGTGTTGGAATGGGCTACCCAGGGAGAGGGTGGAGTTGCCATCTCTGGAGGGTTTCAAAAACTATATAGATACAGCCCTAGATAACAGGGTTTAGTGGGCAGAGTGGGGTTGGGTCGACAGCTGGATCACATGATCTTCAAGATCTCTTCCAACCCTAATGATTCCTTGATTCTATGTAAAACTATAAGTAAAGTGTTAGATAAACTTTGTTTTAGGGTTTCTCAGGTCCTGTGGGGTCTGGGTTTGGATTCGGATGGATTCTGTCACAGAAAATGGGTCTGGGGTCTTACTACACTGCACAGTGAGCAGGGTCACCCTGTTCTGTGCCTTCTCCTTTTAAATGAATTTATATCTGTGGTAGAGTAAAATGAAATCATTGGTCCACCTCTGCTAACTCCTGTTTTCATATAAAGGCAGCTACTGCACCTCTGCCAGAGATGCAGTTTAGTGACCATCCAGATGATGGAACTAATACTGAGTCAGACTAAATAAGAAACACAAGATCTGTAATTAAAAACCTGCAGGTTACCAATCAGCACTGTTGAATTAAAAATGTCAGGTACTGCCGTAGTTCTCTAGTCTCTGGTCTCTCATTCATAGTGGTTCTTTTGAGTTTCACTGCAAAGAGAACACAAACGACCCGGTGCCAACTGAGTGCTGTGCCACAGTCGAGGTGAGGCTAAAGCTGTTTATGTTATGTTAGAAAATAGGCACAGCCCAGGACACAGTACCGCTCCATTCTGCTGGGCTTAACCTTTAAGCAATCTGTCTGTAATTGCACTTGAAAACGGGCAGAGCAATTTGCCAGGCACCTCTCTGGGACTGTCAGCACCCTGAATAAAATGGGGTTGTTGTCCTCCCAGCATCAGCAATAAGCAGAGCATGGAGCCTTCTTGCTTTGAAAGCAATATGGAACTGCTTCTGGAACATGGGCACCTGCAAAAACCACACAAACACACATCTGGGTCTTTTGACTGATGATCATTTATCATTACATTTTGATTTTGGAATCCTGTGATTATGTGGTGCAACCAGGAGGAAGGGCCATGTTACAGGTGGATCAGGATGACAATAAACATTGAGGGGAAAAAAATAATCCCTCATGGGTTTTCTGTCATCCTCATTAATGTAGCTGCAGTGGTAACCAGCTCTGCCTTCCAAAACACCATCTCAGCTCAGGATGGTTAAGTGATTCTTTCCGTTTTATGTAGAGTTTTGCACAATATGGAGAAGAGCTGCTAAACCCAGCCACATTTGTTCTCTGTTTGATTCACTCTTTTCCCCCCTCTACAAATCTAAATTCAGTCCCTGTGTGTATGACTGGGACTGACCACTGTGCCATGTATTATTCATTCAGCCCAAATTAAAATCCACCGTCCCCTGTGGATGTCTTAGCCGTCCGCTGATGATGGCTAACAGGGAGCTCTTAATCTCCTCCTTTTAAGCCTTTGCTTGCTACCCCATTTTACTGTGGAAAAATACCAGTGTCCTGCCTTTTATTTAAAACTTAATCAGCCATAATTTTGTAGTGGATATTTCTAGACCCTGCATGTATTTATTTCTGAAGATCTAAGTTGTAGTGCACTGTGTGCATCCTCACAAGTAGAAATGCCTTCTTCTCAGTCCTGCTTGTACCTGCCACGGCTGCAACACTCTTTCTTTTGTCTCAACAAGTGGAATTGGTGCCCAAACTGCTGCTGAAAAGGGTTCTTTTCGTCCAATCTCATGTAGACTCTTGTATTCCTTTTGGCATCCTGGTTCCAGCTCCCCTACACTGTAATTCAGACATGAGTTTGAGATCCTCTGCACCATCCCATGTTTGCAGTCCAGCTCCTCCTGAAGGACTAACCACAAGATGCTCAGCCCACATATTCCTTTTCCAAACAAGCACATCCATCCCTCCTGCACTCAGCAGCCCTTGGGAGGGATCTCTCACAAGCTTCTGCTGATTTACCTTGTGTACCTCTTTGAGCCTGGTGACTCTCTGTGTATCGGAAATGGCAAGCTTCATTTTCACCTTGGGGAGGGGGAGAGCTGCCACGTTTGTCTGTAGAGGGGGAATCTGCTCAGGCAACTCCCGTGGCTCACTTAATGGGCTGGAAATCTCCCTGCCAGCTTTTCTCGGGATAACTGGTTCCTACAGCCACAGCTTCAAGCATCACCTGCCAGCCTGCCGCTTGCTTCGAGCTGGGCTCATTTCTCCGGTTCTCCATCACTTCACATGCTGCAGTGGAATATTGAAGCTGAAGGGAGCTTTCTGTGCAGTTAATTATTTCACCAAAACATTTAATGTTTGGTTATTTTCTTTTTTTTTTTTTAAATCTTCCTCCAAACAAAACTTTAAAGGGAAAGCATATGAATTAAATCCCAAATGCTTTTGGGTGCCAAAGGAAGGAGTTGAAGCTTCTGCTTAACATATGGAAAAGAAGAAAACATGTTTTGGTCTGTCATACACTCAAATTAAGGGAATGAGGGCCTCATTTGCTTAAAGATTGTCTATTAGTATTCACCTGGTGGCAAGCAACCCTAATCTCACACCATTAATGACAACAGAAGCTCATTAAAGAGTAGTTCTTTTTAATGTTGACAGGAGCCTGGGTTCCAGAGGCTCTGCTCCAGGTTCCCATTTAAATTGCTCCCGAGGATAACCAGTAACAAGATTGTCTTATCATTCATTACTTGTGAGAAGAGACCAACCCCACCACTCTAAGCCTTCTCTCAAGTAGTTGTAGGCAGTGAGAAGGTCTCCCTGCAGCCTTCTCCTCTTCAGACTAAACAGCCATGTGTGGATGATGATTCTTTCAAAAAAGAAGTTTTTCCTCATGTTGATCCTAAACTTCCCCTGGCACAACTTGAGGCTATTTGCTCTTGTCCCATCACTTGTTCCTTGTGAGAAGAGACCAACCTCCACCTCCTTCCGACCTCCCTTCAGGTAGTTGCAGACAGAAGTAAGGTCTCTCCTCAGCCTCCTTTTCTGCACACTAACCAGTTCCAGCATCCTCAACTGCTCCTCACAAGGTTTGTTCTCCAAACCCTTCCCCAACTTTGTTGCTTTTCTGTGACCAGCTCCAGCCCCTCAATGTCTTTCTCGTACCAAAGTGCCCAAACGTGTGGAAGCAATGAGTGAGCAGCTACACTTCCTGAAGCACAAACACCAACCAGCTGTGTTGGGTCTGGCAGGAGGGGACAAAACTGTCCTGACCAAGTCTAGGATGTGTCAGATCCCATCTGCTGGAGACTAGCCCAGTGACACAAACCTCTAGAACCTCTCAGTGATTCTGTGGCCTCAGGCAGAAGCTCCTCCCTGAGGCACAGCTGCTGGACAGCAGCTGTTTGATGAGTGCTAGCAAGGACGCCCAGCGATGCTAAATAAAACTTCAGGTCTCTGAGGACAAACCGTATAACTGTGGAAACAGAGACCTCTTTTCCCCTGCTGGAAAGGATTGTGTAATTAATGAAAGCCCTAATTAGAATTTAAATAATTGATAATATTATTACTCAAGAACTATATATAGCAATGGCAAGAGAGCTGGAAAATCTGGCAGTAATTGAATTAACTGTGGCTAAGGAGGAGCATGAAGCAATCAATGTTCCCCCACCTAGAGCTAAGACAAACAGTGCCTGGCCCAGGGACTTCCTCAATGGAGGGAGCAGAGGGATGTGAGATAAGGACTGGGGCCATGGGACTTGGAGTAAAACCATGGGAATAGTCAGGCAGTGCTGACAAGCACCCACCCAGCAATGAGGTGCAGTGATGGAATCAACAGGAGGAAGGGAAGAGGTAACCTACAGGACACGGGCTGTTAACCAAGGCCAGGCAGCAGAAGCCAAAGCAGAGCCATCCACACAACGTCATGGTGTTTCAAGACCACTGCAATTCTGGGCAAAAGCTGAAAACACTTGCAGGGTCCTACAGCTCTTGTGTTGGTGGAAACCAACCTGTTCAAGAATTACTTGGTTCTGTGCGTCTGTTCTCTTGCCCAAGCTACTGGAAGGTCCTTGCAGGGCAATTATGTGCTGATCTGCTTAAGGAAGACCTTTCCACACCAGAAAGCAGGCTCTGATCTCACAATGCTGAGAGCAGGAGCAGGATTCTATCTCAGCCCAGCACCCAGCCCCAAAAGTGGCTGTGAAATGTCTGTGAGCAGCGGAGAAAAAGGTTAGCCTGACATCCCAGTAATGACCCTTTTCTGTACTTCACTCTCTGTTGCAGAATGCAAAGAGACTTTTACAGCCAAGACCTGCATTTGATATTCATATTTCTGCTCTGTTATTAGCTATTGCAGTCGTTTGGGTGACAGGATGCTCTTTCATGCTTAGTGCTGCTAAGATTAGTGCCCTGTCATGTGCAGCCCAATGCACCCCACAGATTGTCACAAACTGAGCTGCTAATGTCCCCGTGCTGGATAAACCCAGAGCTGCTACCACATGGGCTTCTCCCTCTGTGACTCTATTAAGTCAGAAGCTTTTGTGTTGGAAGGGGTTTTTTCAGTCAACCAGTATAAGGAGGTTTTATGGTCAAAAAATCCTTTTTTCCTAAAAATGTGCATTTCCCACTTCTGCTCGAGGTTAATGGCTGAATTCCTACTCATTCGAAGGGGAACCACAGCCTACAGAAAGTAACTAACCAACCGTAGTACACCTGCAGTATATGAGAGTGGGCTTCGGGGGGACCTGGTAGTGACATTCTTCTAGCCCTTGATTTGGGCTAGAAGAAGGCTGCAGAGGGACTGTTTACAAAGGCCTAGATTGATAGGATGAGGGACAATGGTTTCAAGTTAGAGAAGGGGAGCTCGATATGGGCTGTTATGAAGAAGTTTTTCAGCAGGAGGAGGGTTGAACACTTGAACAGGTTGTCCAGAGAGGGAGTTGAGGCTCCATCCCTGGCGATACTCAAGGTGAGTACAAAGGCTCTGGGCAACCTGATCTAGTTGAGGCTGTCACTATTCACTACAAGGTGTTGGACTAGAAGACCCTTGGAGGTCTTTTCATATAATTGTATGATTCTATGACCCATTGGGATGCAATGACCCATCTCTTTTGGTCTGTAAGATCTAAATAAAATGTCAAGCAATGACCTAAAGATGTTGGGATGGTGGTGACACCCCAATATTTAGATGAATGTAAACAGCACCAAATGCTTCAGTGGGGTTGCACACTCTCTACCTTAACTCCATCTGCAGCAAAGCATACTGTCCCATGATTAATCACGTAGGGTTTGTGTTTACCTGCAGTGAAAACATGCCTTTGGAACGCACAGCATGAGATCTTTCATGTGGTCATTCTGTACACCATCTCTGCAGAAACACACGATACACCACGATCTGCAGAGCACTGTACCCATCCACTAAATATTGTATGAACATCAACACCTCGGGGAACATAAAATATTGAATCTGAGCAAATGGATAGCTCAGAGTAGGGGAATGCAGAGCTCTGTGCTCATAAGTCACCAGTGAAAAAATTCAGCTCAGATCAGTGCCCATACCACAGCAGATACAACTGTGTAGGGGTTCCTTGCCTCACGTCAATTACATTTTCCAGCTTCTCTGTCTATACTTCTGGGGGCTGTCTTGATAGCAAGCCCCAGACTGCTGAGGCTCCAAAGGAAGTGGAGGCAAGAGAGGAACTTGCCGTGGTTGAGGAGGACTGGGTTAGGGATCAGTTGAGCAAACTGGATGTACGTAAATCCATGGGTCCTGATGGGATGCACCCGCACGTGCTAAGGGAAGCGGCAGAAGTCATTGCTAAGCCACTCTCCGTCATCTTTTCTAAGTAATGGGGATCAGGAGAGGTGCCTAGGGACTGGAGGACAGCAAATGTCACTCCAGTCTTCAAAAAGGGTAAGAAGGAGTACCCAGGTAACTATAGACCCGTCAACCTCACCTCCATCCCAAGAAAGGTGATGCAACAGTTTCTCCTAGAGGCTGTCTCCAGGCGCATCAAGGACAGGAGCGTCATTAGGGACAGTCAGCATGGCTTCACAAAGGGAAAGTCATGTTTGACCAACCTGATAGCCTTTTATGAGAGCATGAGCGGGTGGATAGATGATGGCAGAGTGGTGGATGTGGTCTATCTTGACTTGAGTAAGGCATTTGACCCAGTCTCCCACAGCATCCTCACAGCCAAACTGAGGCGGTGTGGCCTGGATGATCAGGTAGTGAGGTGGATGGTGGACTGGCTGCAGGATAGAAGCCAGGTCAATGGGACAGAGTCTAGCTGGAGGCCTCTATCTAGTGGAGTCCCTCAAGGATCAGTACTGGGACCAGTCCTGTTCAATCTATTTGTTGATGACTTGGATCAGGGATTAGGTTGCACTGTCAGCAAGTTTGCTGATGACACAAAGCTGGGTGGTGTCGCTGACACTCCAGCACACTGTGCTGCCATTCGGCAGGACCTGGACAGGCTGTGGAGCTGGGCAGGGAGAAATTTAATGAAATATAACAAGGGTAAGTGCAGAGTCTTGCATCTGGGCAACAACAACCTCAGGTACCAGTCTAGGTTGGGGACTGAGCTGTTGGAGAGTAGTTTAGGAGAAAGGAACGTGTGGGTCCTGGTGCATAGCAGGATGATCATGAGCCAGCAATGTGTTCTTGTAGCCAAGAGGGCCAACGGCATCCAGGGGTGGATCAGAAAGGGGGTGGTTAGCAGATCGAGTTTCTCCTCCCTCTCTACTCTGCACTGGTGGGACCACATCTGAAATAGTGTGTCCAGTTCTGAGCCCCTCAGTTCAAGAAGTACATGGAGCTGCTGGAGGATGTCCAGTGTAGGGCAACAAGGATGATGAAGGAAGTGGAACACCTCTCTTACAAGAAAAGGCTGAGGGAGCTGGGTGTCTTTAGTTTGGAGGAGACTGAGGGATGACCTCTTTAATGTCTCTAAATATGTGAAGGGTGGATGTTAAGAGGATGAAGCAAGGCTCCTTTCAATGTCATCTGGTGTCAGGACAAGGGGCAATGAGTGTAAGCTGGAACATAGGAGGGTCTATATGAATGTGAGAAGGAACTTGTTCACAGGGAGGGTGACAGAGCACTGGAACAGGCTGCCCATGGAGGTTGTGGAGTCTCTTTTTCTGGAGATATTTAAAACCTGCCTGGATGTGTTCCTGTGTGACTTGGTCTAGGTGATCCTGCTGTGTCAGGGGGATTGGACTAGATGATCTTTCGAGGTCCCTTCCAATCCCTAATGTTCTGTGATTCTGTTATTCTGTTGGAGAGAAGTTTGTATCACACGTGAAGAGCCCATCTCATTGCAACTGCTCTTTGCAGATCCCAACAGAACTCAATGTTATTTGTTCCTCATTTACCTGATCTGCAAATTCTTTATCTGTTCAGCACAGAAGCACAAGTTTTGATCTCTGTGATAGGACAAAGAAACTCCCACTTTGGTCTTCAGACTGAGGGAAGTGGTGGTGCGGTGAGAGATTGTATACAGCAGATCAAGGGAGGTTCTCTTCCCACTCTACTCTGCTCTAGTGAGGCCACATCTGCTGTATTGTGTCCAGTTCTGGGCTCCCCAGTTCAAGAGGGACAGAGATCTGGTTGAGAGAGTTCAGTGGAGGACCACAAGAATGATTAGGGGACAGGAGCACTTGCCTTAAGAGGAGAGACTGAGAGACCTGGGGATTTTCCCCTTGGAGAGGAGAAGGTTATGAAGGGACTTAATTGCTGTCTAAATCCGTGAGGGCTGGGGGTTCAGTAGAAAGATATAATCTCTTTTCACTTGTACCCCAGGATAGGACAAGGGGTAATGCGTGTAAGTTGAAGCACAGGAAGTTCTACTTCAACATGAGGAAGGACTTCTTTACTGTAAGGGTTACAAAGCACTGGAGCGGGATGTGTATCTGTGTATTGGTGAAAGCACAGCTGAGGGTGAGGGTCCAAGTTCTTTACATCCCTGAGTAAGGGGCATTGCTCCTGCAAACCCATGAGAAGTAACTTGTATCGAGAGGCCACAAAGGAAGAGACAGGTGATGTTTGGACAGTGCTAGCACAGCAAACTGGGGTTTGCAGAGAACTAACTCCACCCCTTCACAGAAGCAGCTGGTTTATTTGCCCTGCCGTGCTCCCAAGCACACAAGGCTGTTCCAAACACTGGCTGCAAAGGGGCTGTTATAGGACCTGCCAAAGTGCTACACCTGCAGTGTGGGTCTGTTTGGTGTCCAGGAGTCACATTTGTTTAACGACTGTGGGGAGATTACGACAAAACCACATTTGCTTTCTCGGTTTTGAAGTGAGCCTGAGCACCTCATCAGCAGCTGGCAGAGCAGACACGTGGTGGCATCCACAACCTTCACCGCTCGCCTGGATTTACACGCAAATGAAATGTGTAAGAGCACTACAAGGAATTGTGAGTGGATCCCATTCCTCCACTGTAAAGTCATTTTGTACAGCACAAAATGAGGCAGCCCCAGCTCGCGGCTGCTGTCGCCAGCGCACGTGAGCCTGAAACACTGCAGACGCAAGTGGGAGACAATTCCCCCGGTGTTTCCTCAGATTGTCTGGGGGAGTAAAACAGCAACAACAACGAGAAGGTGATAAAACATGAGACTCAGAAAGCGTAGCTTGGCCTGCAAATGCAGCTCATTTCTGTGGTAGAGAAGCCCCATGTCCTCCTGCCATGCTGGACGCCCTGCACCATACAGTAACAGAGATTTAGTGTGAACATCTGGCTTTACATGGGGCTGGAAGAAAGTGCAGATGCTGGTTTGGATGTCTTAAAATGGATTGTTGAAGAGTGTTGGACTAGATGATCTCTCGAGGTCCCTTCCCACTCCTGTGAGAGATGTTACCCACTGGGGGCTCAAGAGCAGAGCATGGCAGGAATGAATTCCTGTAACAGCTCTCTGTAAGGTGACAACTCTGACCACATGGATGTCTCTGCAAGCTCAGGAGCAGGAATGACAAGCTTTAGGCATTCAAGTTGATTTATTTAGTAATTCAAGTTGATTATCATATTCTTGCTTCTTCACACCTCTATCTTGGATTTGACACAAGCATTGCAGAGCTGTTAAGAGGAAGCAGATGCCCAAGTCCTCATGTCAGCTCTCAGTGGAGAAGAAATTAGGCCACATCCTAAGTGGGTGGTTTAACTGGCCTTGT
Source organism: Rhinopomastus cyanomelas (assembly GCA_013400115.1). NCBI lineage: Eukaryota > Metazoa > Chordata > Aves > Bucerotiformes > Rhinopomastidae > Rhinopomastus > Rhinopomastus cyanomelas. The sequence goes on along the minus strand of VXBP01003318.1, from coordinate 102,765 downwards.
GTTAATTACAGATGCTCAGCTGTGCTTAAATGACATGGTCAGGGAGTACCCTGGGAATCCTGATGTTTTTCAAGGGGTTTCACCTGCTGCAGAACATTACTTGTGACTGAAGCTTGTGTTTGCAGGACTCAAACCACCAGCAGTGGGCCTTCTGCTCCTTGTGTTCATCCTGAGAGACCACTGTGGAGAAGTTCTTCCCAGCATGGAGCCAGTACCACTGGTGTTTGTCATCCCAAAAGGTACTAAATTGCACTCTTGAAAGTGGACTAAAGTGTTTAGTCCACTCTTGAATATTAGGAAGCCCTTCCTCACGGAAAGGGTGATCAGACCCTGGAATGGACTGCTCAAGACAGTGGTGGAGTCCTTATCCCTGGAGGTGTTTAAGCACAGACTGGCTGTGGTCTTTAGTGCCCTGGTCTGGCTGACGTGGTGTTGTTAGGCCATGGGCTGGGTGGATAACTCTGAGGTCTTTTTCAGCCTCAGTAGTTCTGTGATTTATGAAAGTATTGAGGTAACAGTTGTGATTGTCTCAAAGCAAATTAAAATTAAGTTTTATGTTAGAAGGTAAAAAAACATTTGTAGTTCTTTTATTTCCAAAGTGTTACCTTCCTTCTGTAGTTGGTCTGGATTCATGCGGAAGATTGAAGGAGACATAAGAGCTGAGGAGGGATGATAAGGATGCAAAGATTATTGAAGCCCACAGTTGTTGCTCCTTGGAACCATTTGGCTTCACAGAGCATAGTTTTTGAACAATGGGTGGCAGGGAAATGAGAAAAGTGTATGTGACATGATATCCAAGCAGTTCATCCCCTGGACTGGCCAGATAAGCTGGAAATACTGATAAAGCAACCTATGGGCTTTTAAATTGACTTTTTCATGAATAGGAAAAAAAAAGGCAATTAGAAAAGGGAGTGGAGGAATTTTTTTGTAAGAATATTGACTGTAAGAATATAGGACTTCAAGGAGCTACAATGCTTCTCAACTTTGAAGGTATGTAACATCTTGTCAGGGGGGAAAAAAGCAGAAAACTAGGAAATTTAATGTTTCTTCTGCTTTATGATGTTTTGTGGTTCCTAGACTGGTCTAATAATTACGGTTTGTGCTTACCATGTTGTGTTAGGCTGAGCTAAGGAGGTTCATAGTGGTTTAACCCTCCTGGAATGTCACATTTAATGTGACTTGGGACTTGCATGTGGTTTGCGTTGATGTTTTGCATCTCTTGGTTATGAGAGTAACCTGGAGTTACAGTCTGACTTGAGAATATAATGAATTGTTGTTCCTTCTCACAATCAGAATGCAGGAGGGAAACAGTTTTGTTTTAATCTGTTTTGGGGTTGGCAATTTGGAAGTAGCAGAGATATTCCTTGACGCACATTGGAACTCTTATTCTCTTTTTAACCTAAAAAACTTCTAAAAATCACATCTTTTCTTTTCCTTCCTACTTCTACATTCATGTAATGCCCATGAAAGCTGTTGGATAAAAAGTCTTGCATATAAGAGGAGGCTGGGAGGAGACCTTCTTGCTCTCTACGGCTACCTAAAAGGAGCGTGCAGCAAGGTTGGTGGTAGTATCTTCTCCAAAATTACTCATGATAGGACAAGGGAAAATGGCCTCCAGTTGTGTCCGGGGAGGTTTAGACTGGATTGTAGAAAGAAGCTCTTTACTGAGAGGGTAGTTGGACACTGGAAGAAGCTGCCCAGGGAGGTGGTGGAGTCACCATCCCTGGTAGTGTTTAAAAAGTGAATAGATAGAGCACTTGAGACTGTGGTCTAGGGGTTAGGGAGGTATTGGGATGAGGTCTGGGCTTGATGATCCTGGAGGTCCTTTCCAGCCATAATGAATCTGTGATTCTAAAGCATGGACTTTTTGCCTCTTGCATTAGGAGTGTTAGTGTTTATTTTTCCTCTTTCTGTGTTTCTGGCAGAACAAAGAGAAATTATTTACAAAATAACATTTGTGTGACAAATGTTGCCTTTTTTCTGTTGGTCCAGAAATGCCCAGGTAATTTATAAGCTCTTGGGAGTGAATGCAAGTCATTTTCTTTTTAATGTATCCACTGAATGAGATGTGTGAATAGCACTTTGCCTGAAGATTGTAGTTGATCGTAAAGGTGTGATCTATGGCTTAAATGATATGTCTAATAGTTTAGACTTAAAATTATCAAAAAACAAACTCACCTAGTTGCAGTGATTAACATTCATGGTTTGGCTACTAAAAGTGCATGAACTTTTAGCTCATGCAGAACTTGAGAAACCAAGACACAAACTCAACTTTACTGCAGAAATAAAAAATCTGTTTTATTCTAAGAGGTGAACTGTAGCATTTTCAGGGGTTGAGATTGTTGTGTTTGAAAGCCATGAGAGGCTCTTTTGCTGTCACAGAGGATTTGAGATCTTCCTTAGGCCACTCCCACAGAGGGGCAGTTCATGGCCTCCTGTACCTCTTGTCTTGTCTTCAAAGTGACTAATGGAAAGAACTGATTGTTAACCCACCTGATTTAAAGAGGAAATGTTCCTTTAAAGTACTGGAGTATGATGAGGCCCCACCTTGAGTACTGGGTTCAGTTTAAGGCACTTCAATTCAAGAAAGATGTTGAGGTGCTGGAATGGCTCCAAAGAAGGACAACAAGGCTGGGGGAGGTCTGGAGCACAAACCTTGTGAGGAGCAGCTGAGGGGGAGCTGGGGCAGGTTAGGCTGGAGAAAAGGAGGCTGAGGGGAGACCTTACTGCTGTCTGCAACTACCTGAAGGGAGGTTGGAGAGACATGGGAGTTGGTCTCTTCTCACAAGGAACAAGTGACAGAACAAGTGACCCAGAGAAAGTTTAGGTTGGCCATGTGTAAAAACATCTTCATGGAAAGGATCATCAGGCCTTGGAACAGGCTGCCCAGGGAGGTGGTTGAATCGCCACTCCTGGCCGTGTTTCAAAATCATGGAGATCTGGAGCTTTGAGATAGGATATAGTGGTGGCCTTGGGACAGTGGGGTTGAGGGTTCAACTGGATGATCTTGAAGGTCTTTTCCAGCCTAAATGATTCTGTGATTTCATTGCAGGGGAGAAGAGAATGACTAAATACAGAGTCGAGTAATAGAATCATAGAATCACAGAACATTAGGGATTGGAAGGGACCTCAAAAGGTCATCCAGTCCAATCCCCCTGCAAAAGCAGGATCACCTACGCCAAGTCACACAGGAACACATCCAGGCGGGTCTTAAACATCTCCAGTGAAGGAGACTCCACAACCTCCATGGGCAGCCTGTTCCAGTGGTCCATCAGCCTCACTGTGAAGAAGTTCCTTCTCACATTTATGTGGAATCTAGTTTTAAGTCCTCTGAATGAGCCCTGCCAAGTCCTGCCCTGGAACCTTTTTCTACCTCTGAGATAAACCCCTCCCATGTGGACCTGTGAAGTCTGGCGCCTTACAAAACCAGTTATTTTCAGAGAACCCAAAGCCCTGTCTGTAACACCAGTCTTGTAGCCAGGCATTAATGGACTGAGTCCTTTCTATTCTGGCCTGTGTCCTCACCCTAAAATGAAAGAAATGACGAGAATACCATTTGTGCCACAGAGACCNTGGAACAGGCTGCCCAGGGAGGTGGTTGAATCGCCACTCCTGGCCGTGTTTCAAAATCATGGAGATCTGGAGCTTTGAGATAGGATATAGTGGTGGCCTTGGGACAGTGGGGTTGAGGGTTCAACTGGATGATCTTGAAGGTCTTTTCCAGCCTAAATGATTCTGTGATTTCATTGCAGGGGAGAAGAGAATGACTAAATACAGAGTCGAGTAATAGAATCATAGAATCACAGAACATTAGGGATTGGAAGGGACCTCAAAAGGTCATCCAGTCCAATCCCCCTGCAAAAGCAGGATCACCTACGCCAAGTCACACAGGAACACATCCAGGCGGGTCTTAAACATCTCCAGTGAAGGAGACTCCACAACCTCCATGGGCAGCCTGTTCCAGTGGTCCATCAGCCTCACTGTGAAGAAGTTCCTTCTCACATTTATGTGGAATCTAGTTTTAAGTCCTCTGAATGAGCCCTGCCAAGTCCTGCCCTGGAACCTTTTTCTACCTCTGAGATAAACCCCTCCCATGTGGACCTGTGAAGTCTGGCGCCTTACAAAACCAGTTATTTTCAGAGAACCCAAAGCCCTGTCTGTAACACCAGTCTTGTAGCCAGGCATTAATGGACTGAGTCCTTTCTATTCTGGCCTGTGTCCTCACCCTAAAATGAAAGAAATGACGAGAATACCATTTGTGCCACAGAGTCTTTCACCAAACATCCTAATGTCTTAAGGTCTTTCTTCATTCCCCTCAGGCTATGGAATACAGCTTCTTTCCCATCTGTCTGGACAATCAGCAGTGGGTTATAGTCAGCTGATCTCACCAGGTTAGGGAGCAACCTAGTGATATCCCTGATTTGGGCTCCAGGTAAACTGCAGATGTCCCTATGATGAGGGTCAGCTCTGCATATTGGGCCCTTAGTCCCTTTCAGGAGCGAGTCTCCAATAACTAGGACCTTTCTTTTCTTTGTGGAGGAGGTCATCACATTACTGGAAGACTTCCTGGATTTATGTGACCTTGCTAGAACCTCCTTCTGTACTGTTTCTCTATCCTCTATATCCTTATTAGATTGGCTGCCTTCCAAGAGGGGCTTATATCTTCTATTACTCAGTGGCAACTGGGGAGATGAGGTAGGTAAGGGTGGTACTCTCCTTGCGCCATGACCCTGCACTTGGCTCCACTCGCCCCTTCTACTTAGGCTTCTGTCCTCAATCTGAGAACTGTAGGATGCAGGCCCCTNAATCTAGTTTTAAGTCCTCTGAATGAGCCCTGCCAAGTCCTGCCCTGGAACCTTTTTCTACCTCTGAGATAAACCCCTCCCATGTGGACCTGTGAAGTCTGGCGCCTTACAAAACCAGTTATTTTCAGAGAACCCAAAGCCCTGTCTGTAACACCAGTCTTGTAGCCAGGCATTAATGGACTGAGTCCTTTCTATTCTGGCCTGTGTCCTCACCCTAAAATGAAAGAAATGACGAGAATACCATTTGTGCCACAGAGACCTTCACCAAACATCCTAATGTCTTAAGGTCTTTCTTCATTCCCCTCAGGCTATGGAATACAGCTTCTTTCCCATCTGTCTGGACAATCAGCAGTGGGTTATAGTCAGCTGATCTCACCAGGTTAGGGAGCAACCTAGTGATATCCCTGATTTGGGCTCCAGGTAAACTGCAGATGTCCCTATGATGAGGGTCAGCTCTGCATATTGGGCCCTTAGTCCCTTTCAGGAGCGAGTCTCCAATAACTAGGACCTTTCTTTTCTTTGTGGAGGAGGTCATCACATTACTGGAAGACTTCCTGGATTTATGTGACCTTGCTAGAACCTCCTTCTGTACTGTTTCTCTATCCTCTATATCCTTATTAGATTGGCTGCCTTCCAAGAGGGGCTTATATCTTCTATTACTCAGTGGCAACTGGGGAGATGAGGTAGGTAAGGGTGGTACTCTCCTTGCGCCATGACCCTGCACTTGGCTCCACTCGCCCCTTCTACTTAGGCTTCTGTCCTCAATCTGAGAACTGTAGGATGCAGGCCCCTCTCTGAATCTGGCTCTTATTTAGCTGTTGTCCAGACTGTTGAGCCTGGCTCCACCAGTCTACCTCTATTTCAGCCTCTCTAATTCTCCTAAGCTTTTCTAGTTCAGCTTGCAGCTTTTCAACCTCATCTTGCAACTCTGCCACCTAGTCAAGCAGATAATCTACCTGCTTGCATCGTACACAGCCAGGAAAATGCAAGTGAGTGCTACGTTCCTGGCAGCTTGTCAGCTGCACAGCCTCATCTTGTTGGGGGACCTCTGTTTGGGTTCCCACGTCCATGTGCAGTGGTGACCAAAGCCTGGTCTTCCTCTGCTGCCATGTTGTTACCTTTTTTTTTGCCCTCTGGCAGCTAAAGCAGCTGAAGCAACAAAAGCGGCCGAAGCGGCTAGTGCTATCACTGCTGCGTGCGGTCTGAGCACGACTTCCGGTTTTGCCTCCCTTAAAGAGCTCTGGCTTTGCACCCATAGCGATGTCTGCATGGTAATGCCATGAGAGCATGCACCTCCCGGCTCCCTCAAGCTTTCCCGTTCAGGGAACCCCCAAATCACCCAGAAAACCTTGACAAAATAGCGTTTGGGGACTAGTGCTCTCGCTGCTGTGTGTGGTCAGAAAAGATCTTAATTTGCTTGACTGAAGGAAGGTGCTGGTGTTAAAGATGCTTCAGGGCTTATGAAGACATTTCCTCAGCATTGCCTTGCACGATGGAGCTGTCGTGTTCCTGCAAGGCGGCCAAGTCTGCAGGGCTTGGCAGGGGGCATGGCTGCTGGAGCCCTTCCAGTAGGCAGAGCAGGAAGTTGCAAACAGCTTTCTAGCCTTGCTGTGGTTTCTCAGGTTCTTCTGCCTTTGCTTTATGTGTGCTTCCTCAGAAGAAGATCTGTAGAGCTGCTTGTTGCATGTGATGCTGAGCAAAGCTGCATAGAGCTTTTATAAAAAACGTGTTTGTTTTTCTTTAAATGTCAGACCCCTGATGACAAAACCATTACATAGTGTGCCTGACTTTTGTTATTATTCAGTTGTTACTCAGCTGGCCAGCTCTAAATCTCCTGACAGCTGGAGATTTTTGTACCAACAGGTCATTACTACAGCAGGGCGCTTAGGGTTAACAGGTCCAATGTAAATTCTTTCCCGCTCTTTTTCTTTGAATCACTATTTGAAATTATCTGACTATTTTTGGACCAAAGGGAAACAGCTGCAGGCAGCATCAGGGGAGGTTCAGGCTGCATGTTGGGAAGGATTTCTTCACCTACAGGGTTATCAAACATTGGAATAGGCTGCCCAGGGCAGTGCTGGAATCCACATCCCTGGAAAGATTGAAGCCACATGTGGAGCTGGTGCTGAGGGACATGGTCTAGGGGAGACCTAGCAGTGCTGGGTCAATAGACTTGATGATTTTAAAGGTCTCTTCCAAGCAAAGAGATTCTGTGATTTGATGACTCTCATTCCTGTGGTTATGTTGCATCAGTAGGAATTATCTTGGGCTCACCAAATGATACTGATGCTGGACAAACACCTGATGATCGCAATCACAGAACATTGGAGAGTAGAAAGGACCTCAAAAGATCATCTAGTCCAATTATGGGGGGGATGAGCTTTGCAAAGACTCTTTCTGCTCTTCTTTACTCATTCTTGACATTGGAGATGCTCCAGAGAGGCTGTGTAGGCTAGTCTGGCTGACAATGGCCAGCGTGACCACCACAGAGATTGCTAAAGTTTTAACAGCCAGCCTGGCAGCAACTTACGGTTTTGAACAGCCACTCCTTCTGAATCAGCCAACTTAATGCAGGCTCAGATTAACTATTTTATTCAATTTTTAAATCCACAAACACACTCATGTCTGGGACCAGACAGAGAAACTCCTGTGTGAGGAGACCAGTGCTGACAAAGAAAAATGCTTTAATCTGAGACAACAAAACACAGCCTGTTTAAAGCAGGCAATGAATAGTTAAATATATTCTCATTTTGCTCGATGCCTCAGAGGTGGCATGCGTGGAGGTTTTTGCACTGCCTGGAATGAGGTGATGCTCTCTGAAGGGCTGATGGTTCCCATTAGGAGATAGCTCAGTTAAATGCCTAATGCGGGAGGTTGTGAGTCTCCCCTGACTGCATACAGACACAAATCGCTACAACACGCAAAGTGCTGCCTGATCCAGCTAAGCATAAAGCAAAGGCACAGACGAAGGTGATGGTCCAGATGAGCTGAGCTATGTCTGCACAGTCATGCTCCTAAAGACTCTTCTGCATGCACAGCTCCCACAGAGAGGTACTTCACTTGCTCTGATTTCCTTTTCCCTGACATTTCACTGTGATTTCTTCTTACTTTTGCTGCTATTCTGACCCACCATCTCCAGAACCTTGAACAGTAGCTGTGACTTTGCTGTGAGAACTCTGAAACTCATTAACAGAAGGACTTGGCTTTAAGCAAATGTCACATTGCATTAGCGTAGTTCTCGGGTGCTAGCTAGCTCTCTGCTCAGCCCATTCATTGGGGCAGAGCTCAGAATACCTCCTCGTCACATCACAGAGATGTCCTGATGATGCTGATTACTTTTGGCTGCATCTGTTTTGATTGATATCTCAGGCAATTATTAGCATTCGGCACACAGCAGGAGCTGTGCTTGGCTCTTGTCAGCCTAAGAGGACAATGGTGTGGAGGAAGGAAATTTGTAAGCAGTATCCCAGGGAAAATAACCTACAGGGGCTGAAAGGATTAACGAGGAGAGGTGCTGCTATAATGAGATGCTGTGCATGGTACATACATATTGCATTATGCTCTTCTTGGGGTGCGGCACCGGGATCTGGCAGTAATGAAGATATCAAAGCTGTTCTGTAGCCTTCCACAGCAGTACTTACTTCTGTCTTTGGAAGAGATAGGGAAGGTAAAGCAGAGCACGAATGTTCTCCTTTGTCATGGCTCTTTCTGGGCTCCCCGTTAGTCCATCTATTATTACAAAGGCTGCCCAAATGTTGTTTTGCAGGGGTCTGTAACATCATCCTCTGAGCTACATCTTAGAGCTCTAGGAGAGCAGAAGGGGGCTGAAGGAGATTTTAGACACACACACACCCCTGCCGCCATTGCACCAGCTGTTGGTCAACATCATTTGATGTGCTCTGTAGCACATCTGTGTGTCTGCTGACAGACTCCTCCTCCTCCCAGCTTGTGCTGGAGGCTGTGTCCATCCCTGATGTCAGATATCTATTCAATCACGTTATGAAACACTGTGGCAGAAATTAGAAAAGCAAAGAAACCCCTTATCATGGTTAATGTGTGACTCCAGTCTGAATTTCAAAGCATTTCAGTAATCTAGAAGTTTATTTTGAGCCAGAGGCACTACTGCAAGTGGTCCTGAGTTCTGAGTGCACAGAAACAACCAAGGAAACTTAAGCTACGTGAGTGCATAAACGGGTAGATTGTGGCTCTTGATCCTGAGATGTGTCCAAGGAGCTTCCTCCCAGCACAGCTCCACAGCAAGCCAGATGGCCTCATGACCAGCCCTCTGCCTGCTTCTAGGTGTCCTGGTTTCCTTCTCAAGCCCAACTTGGTTTGAGGGTTACACAAAGATGGGCCTGGAGTGCAGACTCTGTCCCTCTGGTTCTGTGCCATGAGATGGGAATCGCTGAGCCTGGAGTTTACGCTCCTTGCTGACTCTGACTCTCTGCTTCTGGTCTGAAGATTTGGGGTCTCAGGTGAGAAATGGAATGAGTCATTGGTGTGCTGTTCCACTGGGAAATTCCTGCATCCCATTATCCATTTCCCTTGACATTCACATTCTAGTGCCTGTTATTCGTTACCAGGCAAAAAGAATTTGATTTTCATACTCCTCAAGTGAGACAATGTTGGAGAAACAAGTGAGACAAACAAGGTCACCTCCTGTCTAGGGTTTTGTTAGTCAGATTTCATTTCACTTGCACAGGAAATAATAACTGCTTTTCTTATTTTGCCACAGCTTTACTTTGTCTCAAAGTGATGGTTTTTTTTCAAGCAAATATAAAAGACAATAAGGATGAAGCAAGAAAAACACACAGTTCCCTTCAGAGGGAGCATTGGTTTCGTGACAGAAGATTGGTGACTTCTGCTGGCCTCCAGCTCCACGTTCTGGTATTGATAGAAGTTTTATTTTTCTTGGCATTATACCTTTGCTAAACAGCAGTTCCTGGGGCTTTTCCAATAAGAGATTCACACATGCCAGAACAGGATTCTTAAGGGAACATCATTGCACAGCAGCTCTGTTCAATAATCTAGGAAGTTTAGCTACCTTCCAGTACCTGAAAGGGGCGTCTCAGAAGGCTGGGGAAGACTCTTCACAAGGGCAGGAAGCGATAGGACAAGGGTTCATGATTTGAAGCTGCAATAGGGCAGATTGAGGCTGGACATGAAGAAAAAGTTCTTGAATCTGAGGGTGGTGGATCCCTGGAACAGGCTGCGTAGAGAGGTGGTGGAGGTCCCATCCCTGGAGCCCTTCAAGGTCAGGCTGGATGGGGCTCTGGGCAGTCTGTTCTAGTTAGAGATGCCCTTGCTTGTTGTGAGGGGTGTTGGACTAGATGCCCTTTGGAGGTCCCTTCCAACCCTATCAGTCTAAAAATGAAGCACTCCAGCATTATTGTAAAATAAATCTGAGTTATTCTTTCTCAAAACTGGAAGAGAGTAGTGTTTTAGCTGTTTTATGGCACTTTTTTAATCTTTTCTGTGATCAGAGCTGTGTACACATAGAAAGAGAGGAATATTCTTGTCTGTCCTACTGCTGCCAAGTGAGAAACTAGGAGTCAAGATCCCTCCCCAGACTCCTCTAAATTCTCAGAGCACATTGGCATTGTGCTTCATCTTCAGTAGTGTAACAGATCTTCCCTTAGCATAAGAAAATAACCTTTACTCAAAAGGTACTGGAAGGAATAAACATGGCTCAAAGAAACCTTAACGTCAAAATATTAGGCTCCGCTGTGGGAGCTGCTTAGTGGAGCCACTTGTCCAGGTGAACCCAGGGATGGCAAAGCTATGCATCTCCTCTGGAGGTTGAGAGACAAGTGTCTATATTTAGAAGATGCTTTTAAACCCTCACGGAGCGCTCCCAGAATATCCTTGAAGTGCAGCATGATGAAGATTCAGAAGAAAGCAGCTGCCCTCTGCAATGGTTTTTGGATGAGAAACAAACCGGGCTAATGATTACTCCCGAAATGTCAGGGAAGTGTTTGTCAGCAAAAGCTTCCCTTCAGGTGGAATTTTGTGCTTCCTGAGGTTTTTCAGAGAGCCTCAGCTTTGTGCTCCACTGGGTAAGATCAGGGTAGATGAAGATGTACAGACGAGGCTTCTACAGGAGCTTATGTGTTCATTTTGAACTTCTAATTTTTCTTCTCTCAAACTCTGTTTGTCAAACAGGGTTTAAATAAGAATTCAGAACATCAAATAACAGACAGCAAACACTGGGATATTAAAAGCAAGAAGCCCAGCCGTGTTTCAGCTCACATTTCCTTGGAGAATCTTTGATTTTCCTGTTCAGTAAGACATTGCCTGACCCATTCCTTGTACGGATCCACAAAACGCAATCAAAGCGAGGTGTCTCCTGGCACTTCTAGTTGTTCTCCAGAACACAGAATCACAGAATTATTGAGGCTGGAAAAGCCCTCTGAGCTCATCGGTCCATGACGTAACATCACTATGTTGGCCAGACCAGGGCACTAAGGGCCACAGCTGCTCTATCCTTAAACATCTCCAGGGGTGGTGACTCCACCACCGCCCTAGGCAGTCCGTTCCAATACCTTACTACCCTTTCCATGAGGAAGTGCTTCCTAATATTCAATTTAACCCTTCTCTAGTGCAGCTTCAGGCAGTGTCCTCTCATCCTGTCACTAGTTAAGGAAGATATGATCATAGAATCATTATTGCTGGAAAGGATCATCAAGTCCAGCCCTCATCCAACATCTTCCTAGCCCCTAAACCATGGCCTCACATGGTCTAGCTACTTGCTTTTTAAACACCTCCAGGGATGGGGACTCCACCACCTCCCTGGGCAGCCTGTTCCAGTGCCCAACCATTCTCTCAGGAAAGTTCCTCCTAAGATCTAGTCTAAACCTCTCCTGATGTAGTGTGAGGCCATTTCTCAGTGAAAGGAAAGCTGGTTTCCTAGGAAGGGAAGTTTTGTGTCTCCAGTCTTCTATTCCTCATTCTGTGTGGAGCACTCCAGAATCAATGTATTCATAGAATCGTTAAGGTGGGAAGAGACCTCCAAGATCATCCAGTCCAATGATCAGCCCAACTTCACCCTGCTCACTAATATGTGTTTTCAAGTGCCATATCTGTCTGTTTTTTGAGCCCTCCAAGCCCTTTTTTATATTGCTGACAGCCTTGTGATTTCACTTGCCTACTCAACAGTTGCATTCCAGTGACTTCCCCAAACTGCATATGCGTATCCGTAAAGCGGCACTGGATCTGAATAACCAAGGACTCTTCTGGGCACTCTCAAGATCTTCTTCCTGATTTGCTGGAGCATTCTCAGTTCAGCCTGATTTTAAGGGAAGTCAGTCTGTTAAGTAAGTCCCATGGTCTCCTGTTCCTCTCCTATAACTCAGCATCATGCCAAATTAGACAGAAATTACCTCACTGCTTGCACAGTTTGTGCTCAATCCTCAGTGCAGGAGGCTCCAGATCATCACTAGAGTAAAATACAGGCTGATAATAATCCCTGCTATTAGCCCATTTAAAGTGGGTCAAAAAGACTGCCTAATTGCTATATTTGCCTTCTGGCATTGCCCAGGCAACAAACCTTTTGGCTGCAAGTGTAGCTTGTGCTCAACAGGAGATGTTCCTCTCCTAAGGAACCAAGCTCAAGGATTGATACTTCCACTTCACAGAACTGACATCCATTGCAGCAACTCTCCTCGCTAAAGAATCTTGGTCACCTGCCTCACACACAACCCCAGGCTCATGGAATCAGACAATTGTTTAGGTTGGAAAAGAAGATCATTAGGTCCAACCATGAACCCAACTGTCCCAAGGCCACCACTAAATCCTGTCCCTAGCTCTGGATCTTCATGATTTTGAAACATGGCCAGGGCTCAGTGTCATTTCCATACTGGGCTGACTGGAATGGCCTGAATAAGGGAAAGTACTCATGGGAACAGATGACCAAAGGCATTAACTAGTTTGTGTAGCCCCTGCCTTGATGCTGGATAAAGCGAAAGGCCATCAAGTTCCTTGAGGTCCTGCACTTGTGATTATAAGCGGAGCCCAGAAGAGCTCATACTGCACCTAGCAGTTTTCATTTGCGCTTCTTGTGGATGGGGAAGAGGTGCCAGTGTGTATCCTGCTGTGGGTTGCTTCCATCTCCAACAGAGCTGCAGTGCAGTTCCTGGCAGACTGCCATAGATTATGTACTACCATTTTAATTACTACTTGGGGCCATCTAAGCTCAGAATCCTTGTGGGCCTGGAGACAGCCCCACACCACCCTCACACTCCAGCATCAGAAGCTCTCTGGCATTAACACAGGACTCATGGGCTCACAGAAGTGACACCATGAGACATTCTGGCATGCAGCAGGTCTGAGAGGAGGTGACTACAGATGGGATATTTGAGACAGGTGGGTATGAACCACCTAGTGCTCTGAGCTGAGCATTCGGAGTGTCAGTCATGTGCTGTCCTAATCTCCACGAGCCAGATGGAGTGGATTTAACGTCAGAAGGCATTTGCCAGGGATCAAAGTCATTTATAGAAAGAATTTGTATTTTTTTACCTTTTAAATAAAAAGAAATATGATAAATGTTAAAATGGTCCTTAATTCATGAGCTTGCCATCCCTGGGGTATGATTAGCACCAGATAACCGGGTCTTCCTGCTGTGTTCTGTTGCTTGGTTACACTACGCAAAGAGTACAGAGCTTTCACTTTTCTGTCTTTTGTGAGCGGAGCCAGCATGGCATCAAAGCTCAAACCAAGTGAGAGGCACCAGGGATACTCCCAGCTGGATTCCAAACCACCTGGACTCCACACGAACAGAAAGCAGTTTATTCTGGTGGTGGGTGCAACAGGGTAACGGGGCAGATGCCCCATTAGCAGGAATAAAGCAAAGAAGATCAGAATCCTGCTCAAAGGGTTGATCCTTCAGGGGAAGTAATTTACTTCCATTACAAAAGTAAAAGAGATTAGTGGCATGCATGGTGCTACAGTCAACTTAAAAGGCCCTGAAAGAGCAATTGTTGCTTTTGAGTAAATATTGGTTCCTTTAAAAAAAAATTAGCAGATTGCACATTTATCTCCCAAAGCAGCACTGCCTTGAAGAGCTGAGCACTTCCCATATTAAGACAGGCTGAGCAAGTTGGGGTTGTTCTGCCTGGAGAAGAGGAGGCTCCAAGGTTACCTTCTAGCATCTTTCCAAGACCTGAATGGGGCTCCAAGAAAACTGGAGGAGGGCTTTTTACACACGTGCATAGCAAGCGGACAAGAGGAAAGGGTTCCAGACTTGAAGAGGGGAGATTGAGGTTGGCCATGAGGAACAAATTCTTTGCTGTGAGGGTGATGAGATGCTGGAACAGGCTGCCCAAGGAAGTGATGGCTGCCCCATCCATGGAAGTATTCAAGGCCAGGTTGGCTGGAGCCCTGAGTAACCTATCTAGTGAAAGTGTCCCTGCCTGTGCAAGGGGGATAGGAACTAGATGACCTTTAAGATGCTGTGGCGGAGGGATTGGACTAGATGATATTGGAAGCTCCCTTCCAATCCCTAATGATTCCATGATTCCATTTTAGGATGAGGACTTGGCTTGATGATCCTGGAGGTCCTTTCCAGCCATAATGATTCTTTTCTGTGTCCACTGGCAAAATGTGGGGACACTCGTGTTTGGTGGTATCCTTGCTAGCATTTGGATGGTGAATGGAAGCTGTAGTTTTCTGGCAAATAAGAATTCTGAATGCTCTCATATTCCTCATTAAGAGCTGTATTAATTGGCAGCTGTTTTCTTCAGCATTCTGAGCACTGCTGATGCTGCAGTTGCTGCCTGAACTTGGAGGAATCTCTTCTCCTGCAAAGTGCAGAGTGAGCAAATTCAGGAATCTTGAGGTGGACAATTATCCACCTTTTCCTTCAGATGACTTTTGATAGATGGTAGCTCCAAAGTGGTGGCTTTGCATTCTTTATCATTTTTATTTTCTAGTATTTCCGTGTGAAGATAACACTCTCACCTCAGAGAGGTTCTGCTTCATCTCATCGATGTTCCATGCTGATCCCTCCTTTTAACATCCTCATGTGTTGACAAGCCTTTCTGTACCTGTAGAAAGCTGTCAGAATTTATTGAGAAAACGGTTTCTTTTCTGGCTGCTTATTAATACAGAGGAAGATTTACTTTTATCCTAGGGAGCCAGTCATTCCTCCCCTGTTGCCTATAAGAGTTAAGGCATTGCATATTTAGCTGGGAATGCGTGGAGGGATAGGAGGTCTCATTTGCACTTAAAATACCTCCAAGGCACCCATCATCAGGCTCCTACGTTGAGCTTTTCCCCTGCTTTTCAGTTGACAAGCCAATAAACACACTGATATTCAAGTGGATTTTCTATATTCATCACACTGGGGAGGGACAAGAGAATCTTCATTTATAGATGTGGAGGGTTGTACTGATTTTATGGCAACATCCAGCCAGGAAGGTAATGACCAAGTGTGTAAAATCACCAAGTGAAGGGAGAGCAAGAAATGCTTGTTGGGATGGATGTATTTTTATTTTCTTTCCCTGAAGTGGAACTCAGGGATGTATTTCTTACTGCGTTATTATATTTTAGCACGGTGACTTCCTGCTTAACGCAGTAGAAAGTTCTGCTGCTGGTGCATTCAGCGTAGCATTAAGAAGCATAACAAACACAGAGCTCCTCATAAACAAAAAGCTTACCTAGGGGTTAAAGACAGCTCTTTTCAATCTAGATGCATTGGAATGAGGTCTTTGTGTCTTACCCACATCACTCCTGAAAACTTCGGAATGTGCTGGCAGGGTCTCTAGTGGAGCAGCCTTGCAGGCAAGCTGCTTAGTGGGTCCCTTGGAGGAGCACTGAGGTGTGAAGGGACCATGTTCTGCTTCAGTGTAGGAGTTCTACCAGCTCAGTGCTCCCTTTCTGAAGGCTTGTGACAGCTCGGAACTCGTGGTTGCTTCATCTGAAGAGGAGAAGGCTGAGCAGAGACCTCATTGCTGTCTACAACTGTCTGAAAGGAGGTTGTAGAGAGGTGGGGGTAGGTCTCTTCTCACCAGGAGGAAGTGATAGAACAAGAGGAAATGGCCTCAAGTTGCACTGGGCGAAGTTTAGATTGAGTGTTCCTGTTTGAGTTGGTCTAGGTGATCTTTCAAGGTCCATTCCAATCCTGAAAGATTCTGTGATGCTGTGATTCTGTGATTCTGTGATTAGGAAAAACTTCTTCCTGTAAAGGGTCCTCAGTCCTTGGAACAGGCTACTCGGGGAAGGAGCTGAATCACCATCTCTCAATGTGTTTCACAGTCCTGGTGATCTGGAGCTTAGGAACAAGCTTTAGTGATGTCCTTTGGACAGCTGGGTTAGTGGTTGGGCTCAATGACCTCGAAGGTTTTACCAACCTGAATGATTCTGGGATTCTAAGATCTCCAAGTTCCTACACATAATGGTAAAGGAAAATAAAGAAAAGCAGGGGGGACAGAAATAACAGCTGTAATTACTATGCAAAACAGATGGCAAGGGACCTCTCTGGAACTAAATCTCCTGGGATGATACCCAGGCTGCCCAATAAGTGTCTGATTTGCCTTCCCTCAGGAAAAAGCCCTTTGGGTGGGAAATCCCCGCGGTATGAGTGCTCTTAGATCACTTCTCTCTTTTTCTCCCCGTCTCTCTTGTGGTTTTTTTTTCTGAGTAGCATTGATGCCGTTTTAGACAGTTTTGAATCAATATGGATGATAATTAACTATTCTGTTTTAAAAATTAAAAATTGATTTTTTTTCACCAGGAGGGTATTTCAATGAGGTCAGCCGGGGGACGGCGACAAATAAATCAGCTTTTGTTCACAGTTTACAAAACCTCCCTTGCAACAGCTTAGATTTGTAAGCAACATTGGCAGTCGATCAAGGGAGGTGATTCTCCCTCTTTTCTCTGCACTGGTTAGACCCCCACCTGGAGTCCTCTGTCCAATTCTGGAGTCCCCAACATCAGAAGGACAGAGAGCTCCTGGAATGGGTCCAGAGGAGAGAAACTCAAATGATCAGAGGGCTGAGCACTTCCCCTATGAGGACAGGCTGAGAAAGCTGGGGTTGTTTAGCCTGGAGAAGAGGAGGCTCCAAGGTTACCTTCTAGCATCTTTCTAAGACCTGAATGGGGCTCCAAGAAAACTGGAGGAGGGCTTTTTACACACGTGCATAGCAAGCAGACAAGAGGAAAGGGTTCCAGACTTGAAGAGGGGAGATTGAGGTTGGCCATGAGGAACAAATTCTTTGCTGTGAGGGTGATGAGATGCTGGAACAGGCTGCCCAAGGAAGTGATGGCTGCCCCATCCATGGAAGTGTTGAAGGCCAGGTTGGCTGGAGCCCTGACTAACCTATCTAGTGAAAGTGTCCCTGCCTGTGCAGGGAGGTTGGAACTAGATGACCTTTAAGTACCTTCCAACTCTGGCCATGCTATGATTCTAAGATTTGTAAATGAGGAGTTGGAAGTTGTCGAGGACCTTCTCCTGGAGAACAGCACTTGACTCTGCTGTTTCTGTCAATAAGCACTGATTGACTTCAGAGGAGTTCTGTTGATTTACACCTGCTAAAAGCCTTGGTTGGGAGATGGATTTGAGCCTCTGGTAACTGTAACCTTCTTGGTTTCCCTTAGACACTTGCACAGACCCAGTAGCCACCTACAGCAAGATAGGAGTTCATCACACTGAGTGAGGATGAGGTGAAATGACCCAGGTCTGGGTTTTCATCCAGGTTTCATCCTGGCTCACCCACTGCCAACCTTAGTGATCTGGTTTAGTGATGAATGTGGCACAGTAGGGTTAATGGTTGGACTTCATGACTTCAAGTGTTTTTTCCAATGTGAGTGATTCTATAAAAACTCACTGGTTTGTTTTTCCCACAAACTCTCTCCCTGCTGTCCCAGTCTGAGTGAATTCCAGATTTCCTGAACTTCCTCTGACCTCATTAGAGGTTCTGCAAAAACAGATTTCTTTTTATCCTGGAAGGCATAAGAAACTGAGGATCAGTAGTAAGAAAGCTGCAGTTATCAGCCTCAGAGAATACGGTGACTTTGGAAGACATCCAAGTGGAGCTGAGTCAATTTAAAGATGCTGAGGATTAGCAGTTCGCACCATCTCTGCACCCACCGCAAGTGGAGATGGCAGTGCTGGAGTTGGAAGGTTTTTCCTCTAGGTTTGATAGAAGAAACCTTTAAAGAAAACTTTTTCAAACCCACAGCGATAGTGACTTGGGGAATGAAGATCAAGGAGTAAAAGTTGCACCCTCTGAGCTGCTTTAGCCGGCTTGGATCTGCTGACAGTAACAGAGGAGCATAAATAAACCTGGTGTAAACAGGGGAGCAGAGTAGGAGTTGCCTGTGAAGGAAAAGCTTGGCCAGAGATTATTGGAGCTGACTGACAGTGATGGAAACTTCTCCAAATCCAAATTTTTCTGTGGAAAACACAGAAATCAAACTTAGAGATTCTGCTCAGGTCTTAAACCATGACAAGCTGAAAGCTGAATTGAGACTAACAATGAGCAGGAGATGAGAAGAGTTGTGCTGGAGGATGGCATTGACTAAACCTGGACTGTAAACCACTTCTGCAAAGCTTCCTGTCTTCCTACTCTCCTGATGATTTCTTTCTCACTCAAAAACCCCTGAGGAATGTTGACCCTTTCCTCCCCAAACACCCACATATGCACTTGAAACCTGAAGAGTTCTTTGAAGTCCTTTCTTCCAAAGTAGATGTGATGTTAAGCCTCATGAAGCACTTGGTGGCCACTTGAGAACTTGAGCTCTTACACGTGGAGCCCTGCTAGCTGTCAGTGTGGTGGAGGTGTCTGCACCCTGTCATTGTTGGGTGCCTCTTTTCCAGCTTGAGGAACGGCTGTACAAGGTGACCTCTTTGTGGCACGGGTGCTCATTTGATTCTGGTGGTTGTTCACACACAACGAAGCCAAGTGCAGCTTCCAGGGAATTCTGTTGACTCCAGGAGATTTACGATGGTGTAAATCAGGAGCCAAGTGACAGAAGAAGCCCATATGTTCTCCTGGAGTGCTGATTACGGGGGAAAAGAGCTGGATCAGAAGAAAATGATTGCACCCAGATTGTTTTCAGTGTGCTAATGACTAGCTTAAGGCAGCAAATAAAAACAGAATCAGAGGTGATTTATATTTGTGCTGAAATCTAAACAGGCCTGGCCCTAAGCATTTGCATTTATCCCTGTCAAACGCTGCGGCTGATTTCAGACCTCTTGAACTGTGAGGAGTTGCTGAGAGAGTGAAGTACAGGCTAACTTGTGGAAAGCGACAGGACCAGAGGAAATGACTGCAAGCTACATTGGGGAGGTTCAGGCTGGATATTGGGAAGAATTTCTCCACCCACAGGGTTATCAAACATTGGAATAGACTGCCCACGGCAGTGCTGTAGTCCACATCCATGGAGAGATTTGACCAATCTGTGGAGCCAATGCTGAGGGAGACCTGGCAGTGCTGGGTCAATTGTTGGACTTGATGATCTTAAAGGTCGCTTCCAAACGAAGAGATTCTGTGATTGTATAAAAGGCAGTGTCAAATCTTAAATACAACATAAGGAGGAAGAGGGGACAGATGTATGGGAAGAACTGGGGGCAGAGAGGCTGTGTTATATTTGCATGGAAAGTACTGCTCTTCGTAGGAAATGCTACAGGGTTTGCTAGATCTGGCCCCAGTTCCCTGATCAGAAATAGCAGGTGTTGGCTGATGGAGGTGTGCTCAGGGAAGGTTGTTTGGGTTTGGTTTCTTTTTTGCTAACAGAGACTTCTCAGTGGTTCCATGAGGACTTTGATGTGTGGGTTTGGAGTAGGTATTGTGCATCACATCATCTTAACTTCTTTTTCCAGCAGTTTCTACTGAAGTCTGTTAGGAAATGGTAGTTCAAAATGGGAGGAAGGTGGAAGATGGAGATGAACTGTTAAGATTTGCTGTTTTCAATTTGAAGGATTCTTCCACAATGAAATCAGTCATTAATAAAATCCATGGGGGGTTTTGGCCAGGGGTTGGAACAGGCTGCCCAGGGATCAGGGGAGTTGCCATTCCTGTAGGGGTTCAAAAAATGTGTAGATGTGGCCCTGGGCAGCAGCCTTTAGCGGGCAGAGTGGGGCTGGGTTGAGGATTGGACAGGATGATCTTTGAAGCCTCTGCCAACCTTAATGATTCTATGATTTTTAGAATTTAGCCCTGGAAGCTGGAGATTGAGGCACATTGGAGCAAACAGTAGCAGATGGAAGCAAGGGCTGGAATTCCTGGTGAACTGGGAATTCCACAGTAATCTCGTGAGCTATTTTAAATGCTTCAGCTTTGTGATCTCCAGACTTCCAAGGTTCAGTTAGAAAACTAATGGCCATTTCAGGGACAGGTGGCAGTTCGCCCATTGTATAAGCCAAGCTTTCCTGAGCAGGGTTTGTGGGGACTTGGTAGTCTTA
Source organism: Rhinopomastus cyanomelas (assembly GCA_013400115.1). Taxonomy (NCBI): domain Eukaryota; kingdom Metazoa; phylum Chordata; class Aves; order Bucerotiformes; family Rhinopomastidae; genus Rhinopomastus; species Rhinopomastus cyanomelas. Next base: position 82,560 of record VXBP01003318.1, on the reverse strand, counting down.
TGACTTATGACCCCACTTATGATCTGCAGAGTTTCTCTATGTCACAGACTGCTAATTGTCATCAGGAGGATTGAGTTCTTGATGCTTTTCTGGTCATCCACTTACTGCTCTCGATTTCAGTGTATCACCATCTTTGTGAGCAGCTGAGCAATGATGCTCAGCAGCCACAGCCTGTTGCCCTCAGTCTGATTAAATAAATAGTAATAATTTAAATAATAGCAATGTCAGAATACAGGAGGACACAGGCTCAGAGAGAGATGCGAGAGACATGAGGCCATAAGGGACAGCACCATCTGCTTTGCTGACAGCCACTTGTGCAGGAAGGACAAGGCACTGATTAACTTGTCATAAGAACTGTGAGAAGGCAAGAAGGTGGACACGGGTATCCACAATAGTTGGGGGGCAATGAGGTGCCTGTCAAGGCAAGAGAGAAGGGTGGTGGAAGCTTTTAAAGTGGAGATTCAGCCATCTAGAGTGGGACAAAGGCACTGAGTGACACAGATTTGCTGCCTGGCAGCAAGAAAAGGGTGTTTCAAGCAGATCGTTAAGGATCTGGTCACTTTTGCCAACAGTCCTGCAATCACCTCTACAAGACACCTGAAAGACAATGGCTGGTGGTACCTACTGGGCAACTCCAAGCTGCCCATTCAGGGTACTAGTTACCTAAGGATCAAAAAAATCCATCCACAGCAAACTTATCCTTTCTAGTGACATTTCTTGCTTCCTTTGAGAACCACCACAGGTGAGTGTGCAAGGCAGAGGGTCTGGAAGTGCTGGAGCCATCGATGAATCTAAAGGAAACACTAAATAGTCTGTGGATGGGCCTTGTGAGCCTTCAGATCAGGTTGTGTCTGGTTAGTCACTGCAGAAAGTCCTGCTCTTTCACCCAGTGGGTTTTAGTCTGAATTACAGTTGCTGGTTTATATTCATTCTGTTCCCCTCTGCTCTTCAGCATCAGCAAACAGCCTGAAGGGAGTTAATTTTGTGAGCATTACTTCTGAAAATATTTCTTTCTCTCACCTACTAATTCTCCATTCTCACCTCTGTTGCTGACTCAAGAATTGTCTCCTCTTCAGACGGTATCAGCACCAATTAGACTGATTTCTTCTACTCCCTTGTCCTTACCCTCTTCGTATTCCCATCCAGTTCCTCCCACCAGCCCTTTTTTTCCTTATAAAAGAAAAAACCTGGCCTGACAGCACATTAGCGAGGAACAACATGAATTTGGGCTTTGTGTGGTTGTGTTGTGGTTTAGTTTTGGGGTTTATTCTTCAATTTTCCTTACTTTTCCTTCTCATGCTCACTCTGGCTGGTGAACGCCTCCTGAGACATCCCAGCCAATTCGCCCTGTATTTTACACGCTGTTGAAATCTCTGGTTGCAGCCTGTGCAGCTGCTTGCTGTCAGTTCCATCACATCCTGTGCCTCCGTGCCCTCAGGTGATATCTGCTGAGGCCTCTTCTCATTCAGGGCTGAAGATGATGGATGGTCGAGGGAGAACAGCTGACCCTCATGGGTGTGGGAGTGGGGCTGCCTGATCGAGAGGCAGGAAACAAGACCAGATGCACTGCATCGCACCTTGGTGGATCAAAGAATCTTGGAAGCTCTCAGGTTGGAAAATATGATTAAGATCAAGTCCAACCACGAAGTGTCCCAACCCATGGCTAAACCCTATCCCTAAGCTCCAGATCTCCACAACTTTGAAGCACATGGAGGGATGGCAATTCAACCCTCCTGATCTACCACCACCAATAGATAAAAACTCAACTAGCACCACATAGAGAGAGTAAAGGATATATTGCAGGAGAAGGCAGCTGGGTTAAGGACAATCAGGGCTGGGCCATGCATCCTCTCTCTTCTGGGGCTGACCAGGGACTGCCTGTAGCCACCCCCTTGCTTCCAGATTGTCCCTCTGGTGCTAGAGTGCCCCCCTGATACTTTACCCCACACTTCTGTTCTCAGAGACTTGGAGGGAAGTGAGTAGTTTGGGAGAGACATTAGTTTTTCTGGGTCCTAAAACCTAACCCTTCACACCAGGAAGTTTTTTCTCATGTCCAGCCTGAACTTCCCCTGGTGCCACTTGAGGCCATTTCCTCTGGTGGTTCTGACATTTTTCATAAGTCTTTATTTACTCCAATTCATATTTAAGAAGTGGCCCTGCTTCTGGTCTCCATCTCTTACAACAGCCATTGTAAAGCAGCGATCCTGTTCCTTTAGAGACCCATAGATCATCAAGGCTGGGAAAGATCTTCAAGATCATCAAGTCCAAGTGTCCTCCCCCAGCCCCAAACCATTAACCCATCTCCTGAAACATCATGTTGGCCCCTCAGAATTCTATCCTATGTCCTTAGAGTCTAGGTGTCAAGAAATCACATGAGGATCTATGTTCTTATGAGACCACAATTTTTGTCTCCCAACATCTGAGGAAGGTAATGGCTGTGAACATAGACTAGGAAAAGAGAAAGAACCTTGCAAAATAACCCCCTTGTGCTCTGATGGGTGATGACAGGATAAGAAAAAAGATAGTTTGTCCTTTGATCAGAAAGGCTTAAGAAGTGGGTTCTTGCAACCTGTATGAAGTTCAACAAGGGCAAGTGCAAGGTTATGCACCTGGGTCAAAGCAATCCCATGCACCAATACTGATTGGGAGGAGAAAGGATTGAGCACAACCCTGAGGAGGACTTGGGGGTAGGGAAAGACCAGAAGTTGAACAGGAGCCGTCAGTGGGCACTTGCAGCCCAGAAAGCCAGCAATGTCCTGGACTGCATCAAAAGAAGCAGCAACAGTTGCTTGAGGGAGGTGATTCTTCCCCTCTACTCTGCACTGATGGGACCCCACCTGGAGTCCTGTGTCCAGTTCTGGAGTCCTCAACATCAGAAGGACACAGAGCTCCAGGGCGGGGTCCAGAGGAAGGACAGTCCTCATTCTTACTGCTGTTTTGTTTGGGACTTTTATTCTGTCTTAAAGAGCTGAAGGAGGAACTTTTCTGTATTTCTAATCTCCTAAACTGAACTCCGTAGCCCTGGAAACCCTGTACATGAACCAAGAAAGAAACGTTCCCAGATCGATTTGGCACTGTGTAAGGCTCAGGCAGAGGGGAGCTGGCCCAGATTCATTTTAAGTTAGGTCTGAATTGTGCTTTGTCTCTCCCTGCATTTTCCTGCCTGCAGCTGTGGTCCCTGGAAGCTGTCATCTAGGACACAGGCAGACTCGCTCTGCTCAGCCTGTGGTTTAAATGCAGGAAGGATGGCTGGGGGGCTGCAGCACAGACCTCCTGTGAGGCTTGGAATGGATCGCTTATCCCTTATCTTAAAGGTGCACCTTGGAAATCCAGGGACAGAGACCACAAAAGGTGACAGAGATCATTTGGACTAGATGATCTTCAGTGGTCCCTTCCTATTCCTACCATTCTATGATACAATGTTCTGCTACCTGCACCTTGCAGCTACATCCTTCTTTGTGGTGGGTACTGGTGTCACAGGACTTACAGAAAGGACAATATCTTCCAATCAATTAACTTGCGTTAAAAACTTGCTCCTCAAACTTCCCTTTCTGTCCTCCTGGAGGATCTGGGTCTGTGTTGCCCATCATGAGTGAGTGAGAATTAGACAAATCCTGTGGTCTTACATGTGGTGTCATCACAGACTAAAAACTGAAATCTCCTATGTCACAGCCCCTGATAAAATCACCTAAAAGGTGCTGCTGCAGGTCACTGATTCACTGTGGCAGCAGAGATGGAGACGTGAGATGCTTCCTTGAGGGTTGTGTGCTGAGGCTGGATGTAGGGGCTGATGCAAGGAGCCTTTGATGCAGTTATGTCCATAGAATGCCAAATAAACTCGAGAGTAAAGCAGCAATCCACTGTCTCAGGAAAGCGGTGCTCTGCCTGTCAAGAATGGGCATACTGGGAGATGCTGGTGAGATATCCTCTGAGTTGCAGGGTTTTAATCAACATCCTGCATGGAGGAAGCTGCAGGGAAAAGACAGGTCTCTATTGTTTTGCTCTAAAGAATGACTGCGGGAAAAAAGAGCTCCAGGGCTGCTGCTTCCGAGCAGCTGCTCCGGAGCAGCTGCTCCTGAGCATAAGTGGGGTTATACTGCCAACTGCAGTCAGCAGCCCCGCAGCAAGCAGACACAGCCCCAGCAGCAGAGGACAGGCACAGCAGGGTGAGAAGACGTTACTGACTCCTTCCGCAGCAGCGAGTTTAACCTCAGTTTAATTTCATTTGAATGGAAATTCTTCAGGAGCTGCTGATCCACTCACAGAGCTGGATGCAAGCTCCTATATCTGGAGTGTGTGTAAACTGGAAAGAGTCAGTGCTGCTGGAGAAGTGTCTGCTGATGTTCCCTCCTGCAAGGTGACCTGTTGACTCGCACGTTCACACAGGGAATCAGCCCATTTTGAGACGTTCTGAAAGCAGCTTTGATGCTGTGTTGAGTCTGACGTGTCCTTCAAGCAGCTCAGAGAAGAAAACTGGTAGAGAACAACATCTCACCAAGACCCGTGAGCTGGGGATCAGTTTCCTCAGGTACTACAAAATCTGGAGGGCTTGTTCTGTCTGTCATGATCTGGTCACTGAGGTCAGCAATCAGCGGCCCTACTGGTTTCCCCCTGGTAAGAACCAGCAAATCCCAGGGCAGAGAAAATCAAGGATCACCACTGGAATGGTTGGTTCTTGGGGCCTTTTAATCTCTCTGCTTGCAGTTTTCATGGGGGTACAGGTCTGAATGCCCTGGAACATGCTTGTGAATTACATCAGGTCTTTCCAGCTTCTTTATAAGAAGCACATTTAATTTGAAATAAATTTCTAGTGGGAATATTTGGCATAACATTTTCCAGTTGGCAGAGCATTGCCCACGACATGCTGGGTCTTGCTTTCTGGAAGCTGGTATCATGGGAGAGCCTGTCACAGTGACTGTCTGGCAGAAGGGGTAAGAAAACATTTGCAAAAAAAAATTTCTTAGATGTTTTAAAGATAAAAGGAACTTTAGGGCCCTTTCAGAAAGGAAACAGGAGACCCAGTGACCCAAGATTTGGTGAAGACTGAGATACTCAATGTTTTTTTGCCTCAGTCTTCACCAGTCAGTGATTTTGCTCACAGAAGCACAGAATTATTGAGGCCAAAAAAGCCCTCTGAGCTCATCCAGCCCAGGCCAGGACCTAACATCACCACATTGGCCAGACCACAGCTGGTCTGTCCTTAAACACTTCCAGGGATGGGGACTCCACTACTGCCCTGGGAAGTCCATTCCAGCATCTATCCACCATTCCATGAGGAAGGGCTTCCTAATATCCATCCTAACCCTCCCGAGGTGCAGCATCAGTATTTGTTTTCTTGAAGAGCAATAAAATGACCATCATGTTCTGTTGCTTTGGTGGGAAGGTGTCCATGCTGGGGCTCAGCATGGCAGAGGGATCCAGTCAGGAAGGGTGATATTCAGCAGGTCCAGAGCATCAGAGCTTTTGTAACTATTCCAAGATGGAAAGTTTTGTGTCAGATGAGATTAGCCTCCCTCAAAAGGCTTAATTTTGTTAACGCTTTTGGAAGACTCCTGGAGACACCAGCCCATAAATCTGCTCCTTTAATAAATGAGACACCAAATTTGGTTTAATATTCTCTTGTTTCAGAGAAGATGCTCCTGGCAGATGCTGTTTGTTGAAAGAAAAGCTTGATGAGTTTTGCTAACGATGGTGTATCCTGGAAAATATTTATGTTCTGGGAATACTCCCAGTTGTGATCTTTTGGTGTGAGATTCTATTGATGGAGTCAAGGACCCCATTAAAGCAAATTTATTCTTTGAGTTGTACGTATTAAACCTTGTCTCTGTCATTAGTTTTCCAGTCTTCATGACAACAATTAGCTTTGCAGGTATGGGGAAAAAGATGAATCGTGATTCTTTAGGACAGTAATTAACCCTCCAAGGCAGCTGCCAGAGCTGCCATTATCCTGACAGCTGGGCTGGTTTGCGTCTTCCAAGTGCTGAGGTGTGGGGTCCAGTGAGAGCAAGCAGATAGATAGATACCTTCAGGTGGAAGGGGTTTTGGACCTCCAAATTTCACTGAGGCAGCACCCTGTGTGTTCTACTCTTCCCATGGGGATGGGCAACAGGGCTGTGACTGTGGCATGTTTTGGCCAGCTCTGGTGAGGCTCCCTAACTGTGCTTAGCCAGTGCTCAGGCAACAGCCTCTCTAAAAGGAAACTGAGGGCACTAACTCTGACAAGGACCTGTAGTGATAGGACAAGAGGCAATGACCTACAACTGAAAGAGGATAGATTTAGATTGGCTGTAACATTCTTCACTTTGAGGGTGCTGAGGCACTGGATCAGGTTGCCCGGGGAGGTTATGGATGCTCCATCCCTGGAAGTGTTCAAGGCCAGGTTGGATGGGACTCTGCACAACCTGGTCTGGTGACAGGTGTTGCTGTCCACAGCAGGGTTGTTGCAAATAGATGATCTTCAAGGTCCCTTCCAGCCTAAACTCTTCTATGATTCCATGACCCTGAGGACAGGGTTCTTAGATGAGACCCACGAGTCTGTGTCAAGCTTGGAGGAGAGAAAAGGGAGAAAGAGCATATCTCTCTGTGTCCTCAAGTTTCAAATCCCAGTATGAGCATCCCGTAGTGCTGATAGAGAAATATTTGGCCTGTCTACGGGCAGCTGTTTGCTAGAAAACCAAGAACATTGTTCCAAGCAGAGATGATGAATGGTGACAGGAAAAATTTAGGAACTGGGTAGAAAGCTTTATTCTGCCTTGATCACAACTACCAGTTATGTCAGTGGGTTCCAATTTCCCAGACTAATGGTGGGTGTACCCTCGTACACGCATGAGACTGCGCACGGCTCTCACCCTCGAGGGACCCTGGATTTATCTCAAACGCTGCCAGATTTATTTACAGAAGATAGAGTGGGTTTACAAATACTGTGTGGTGCTCTTTTGGGAGAGAAACCAAGTCCCAGTGGACATGACCAAACTGGGAAAGGGGTTTTTTGAGGCTTGCCTTCCCAAATCAAGTAGCCAAATTGAAACCATTAATGAGTTTCTATTGGAAAAGGGTGAACATGGTGAGGACTTCATATTGGATACCCCACAAAAACATACATTCTGTTGCCATCCTGGTGGACCACTCAGCTAATGATAGTAGTAACAATCATTATGGGGTTTGCCTAATGATACTTGGGGTCTCCATCACCCTCTGGTGACCAAACTGCAGTTCCATGTTTCCACCAAAGCCTCTAGAAAGATGGTGGAGATAATGGAGTGATGTCTCTAATAGGGAAGATGTTCTACATTCCCATCCATAATGCAGTTGGGTCTTTGTGCACGTGGGCATGTGAGCCTGTGTTTGCAGAACAAACAAACTTACAAACAACCTTCCTGTACCACAGAGGTGTTATCCCACAGCTTTGACTCCAAGTTTTTTGCAGAGGCAAAAACTCATCTCCATCCCCACCTTGTTCCTGTCCCGTCCCCCAATTACTATTTCCTGACAAAAGACTCCAACAAAGATTAGTGAATCTGTGTGGGTTTTTCTCTTTGCTGCCTCTGTGCTTCAAGTAGCCTCAGGAAGGTCAAGTGACCTTTATTGAGCCCTGGCCATTGGCAAGACGGTGATATCCATAATGGATGTGCTTCAAGCAACCAGTACTCCAGCGCGAGTGTTTAACATCTGACCCCATCTGCACAAATAGTGTGTAAGGCACAGAAGAAACTGGACTTTTTTTTCCTACAGAAGGGCAGCTTCCAACTCAAGTAGCAGGTAGTGAGGAAAATACCCCGTATATGTGTCATCCAGCTGGATAAGCACCAGGAGAAGAACAGATCCAGTCCTTTTAGATGAACACAACAGGTTTTCCTGCTTGTTTTGGTAGGGTTTCACTGTATGACCTGAACTGATACAGAGGTTACCCATCTCTTGTTATTGTCTAGGGTCATTATGATCTGACTTACCCTAATGTCCAAATGAGAAGGACCTTAATTCAGTGAGAAATGTATAGAATAGTAAAATGAAGGCCAGTACCAAGCTTCAGACATGGAACACATGCGTAGAATAGAATAGAATCATGCAATAGTTCTGTTGGGAAGATTCCTTTAAGATAAAGTCCAATATTTTCCTAGCCCTATCATCACCACTAAACCATACACACAGATACACAGATCATTAGAGGTTGGAAGTGACCTCCAGAGGTCCAAACCCCCTGTTTGAGCAGGACCATAGAACCTAGAGCAGGTCATACAGGAATGCATCCAGATGGGTCTGGGAAGTCTCCAAAGAAGGATGCTCACAGCCTCCCTGGGCAGCCCATTCCAGAATCCTTACAGTAAAGTTTTTCTCATGTCAAGGTGGAACTTCCTGTGCTTGACCTTACACCCACTACCCCTTGTCCTATCCCAGAGCACAAGTGAAAAGAGATTGTCTCTTTCTTCTCAACACCTAGCTCTCATGGACTTAAAGTCGGTAATTAAGTGCCTTCATAACCTTCTCCTCTCCAGGCCTGTCAGTTTTGTCTCATAAGGTAGCTGCTCCTGTAACTTAATCATCCTCATAGCCCTCTGCTGGAGCTGGTAGCCCTCTGTTTTCCCCTAACACAACATCTACCCTTCTCTTAAACGCATTCAGGGATTCCTCCTGACATCCAACCTGAACACAGCTGAACCTGGCCTGGTACACTTTAAGACCATTTCCCCTCATCCTATCGCTGGACACTAGGCAGAATGGACTTTCTCTAATACTGGATGTACTGACATGTGCTCTACCTAGACCAGACTTTTGAACAGCATTCACCTTGTAATTTTTCCACATCATAGAATCATAGATTCATAGAATCCTAACGGATTGGAAGGGACCTCGAAAGATCATCTAGTCCAATCCCCCTGCAACAGCAGGATCACCTAGACCAAGTCACACAGGAACACATCCAGGCGGGTCTTGAACATCTCCAGTGAAGGAAACTCCACAACCCCCCTGGGCAGCCTGTTCCAGTGCTCCATCACACTCACTGTGAAGAAGTTCCTTCTCAGGTTGATGTGGAACCTTCTATGTTCCAGCTTACAACCATTGCCCCTCATCCAATCACTACTTGACACTGAGAATAGCCCAGCTCCATCCTCCTGACACCCACCCCTCAAATATTTGTAGACATTAATGAGGTCACCCCTCAGCCTCCTCTTCTCCAAGCTAAACAGACCCAGCTCCCTCAGCCTCTCGTCATGATGGAAGTGTTTCCCCAGTTACACATTAATGAAATATCTAAGCATGGACCATGGACTGAATACATCCACTGATGAGAACTGATTGAAAGCGGACAAGTCTAGACCTTGAGTGAATAGAGTGAGGCTTTGGGTAAACAAAGTGCTTCATCACTTGCATATTTTAGTCTCCTAGTTCTTTTTTCCAAGCTGGAGGAAATAGCTATATTAAGCCAGGTATATCCAAACATGCCCATTACTGAAGGAACCCTTTGTTGGGATTTGGAGGTGGGGGAATTTTTATGTGTTTTCAGGGGTGTTTACAAAACTCTCCTTGAGGTTTTTTTTATTGTCTCCTTAGAGACATCATAGAATTATCATGCTAGGAAAGGAAATCCAGGATCATCCAGTCCAGCCCTAATCACAAAAGCTCCCTAACCCCTAGATCATGGCCTCAAGTCCTAGATCTACTCATGTTTTAAACACCTCCAGGGACAGGGACTCCGCCACCTCCCTGGGCAGCCTGTTCCAAGGCCCAACCATTCTCTCAGGAAAGAGCTTCTTTCTCAGATCCAATCTAAACTTTCCCTGACACAACTTGTGGCCATTTGCCCTTGTCCTGTCATTAGTAATTTGAGAAAAGTAATTTGGCACCAGCCTCACTGCAACTCACTACGTGTCTTGCTTTGAGATAGCTGTAGAGAACCATAATGTCTCCTCTCAGCCTCCTCTTCTCTAGACCAAATAACCCCTGTTCCCTCAGCCACTTTCCATAGGGCCTGTTTTCCAGCCCTCTCTCCAGCCTTGTTGCCCTTCTCTGGACTCACTCCAGCACCTCAACGTCTTTCTGACACTGTGGCACTCAAAACTGGAGCCAGTACTCAAGGTGTGGTCCCATGAGTGCAGAGTACAGGGGCACCATCACCTCCCTACTCCTGCTGGTTACACTGTTCCTGATCCAGGCCAGGATGCCGTTGGCTTTCTTGGCCTTTTTTGGGGAGAAATGCTTGGAATTTTTAAGCTGTTTCAGGCTCCTGGTTTAGTGTTGTCTAACATCCTTTACAAGAATTACCTCTTTCTCTTTGAACATTGAAACTTGAATCTTCTGATGCATCATTCACACAGGGAGAGACCAGCCCAACCCTCTTAAGTATCTCTATTTTCCCATTTGTACAGTACATCCAAATGTACTCCTGTTTCATGCTATATTCATCACCGACCTAAGATGATCCCAAGCTTTGGCTGTTCATGCTGTTACTGAGTTTAGTGGCAGAAAGCGACATCTGTGGTGAGTTTGAGGGATTCAAACTCTCTGACTGCACTTCTCCAGTACTTTGCAGCTCCCTATGGCATTGGGTGTTGAAGTTGGAGATCTTGAGGTGCAGAAAGTGTTGTTAGATCATATAATCATTTTCTTTTATACGAAGATGAGGGTTGTGCTTGTCAGCTGTTGTGATGCCCAGAAGACAGCAGCCAAGTCAGCCTGGGAGCAAATGTGGTCTCTGGGACATGAGCAGGAGACTCTGAAGAAGTGAGTTTCTTCTCATTTTCTCCCCCAGGATACTCCTTAGAGTCTACTGAAGCATTTGTCCTGCAGATAATTCAAGGTCTGAATGCTTTAGGCAACAGACAGAAATAAACCATAGAATCATCATGGCTGGAAAGGACCTCCAGGATCATCAAGTCCAGCCCTCATCCCAACAGCTCCCTAACCATGCCCTCAAGTGCTCTAACTACTTGCTTTTTAAAGATCTTCAGGGGTGGTGACTCCACCACCTCCTTGGCAGCCTGTTCCAGCACCCAATCACTCTCTCAGTAAAGAGCTTCTTCCTAAGATCCAATCTAAACCTCCCCTGATGCAACTTGAGGATATCACATGAGGCTAAAACTTACTAGCAGCCTGGCAGTTCTTTGACTAGAGGCTTCTCTTCAAATAAAGATGTCAGCAGCACAACAGATCTGTGATATTTTTATATTCTCTGAGTGATTCTGCTAAACATGGGAGAGAAGGTAAAGCTGGGCACGAGTGGTAGGATGAGGAAATGACCACAAGCTGTGCCAGGAGAAGTTTAGGTTGGACACGAGGAAATATTTCTTCATGAGAAAGGCCATCAGACCTTGGAACAGGCTGCCCAGGGATGGGGTCGAGTCACCGTCTCTGGATGTGTTTCAAAGTTGTGTCGGCCTGAAGCTCAGGGACAAGGTTTAGCAGTGACCTTGGGACAGCTGGGTTCATGGTTGGACTTCATGATCTTAAAGGTCTTTTCCAGCCTAGACGGTTCTGTGATTGCACACTAACAGGTGAACTAATTAAAAAAGTGAGGAGTGCAGAATTCAATGGAGAAGTAGATCTGTTTGAAAAGGACCTACGGTAGTCACCTTGTAGTGCCCTGTCCCTGTGTAGCTACTTTCCTTGCTAAAGCAGACTTCCCTTTCAAATTCCTGCTCAAAATCTGCCTGCTTTAGGATGGTTTGGATCCAAACCAAAGAGGCCAAGTGTTATTTATTACTTGATGTGGCCAAGTTAAGGCGTAAAACTTAGCACTGCGGATTTCAAAGGCGAGTTCCTGTGTGGACCATTTGTTTCTTGTCTGCTTTAAGCCGTTTGATTTGTGTTTGATGTGAGCAGACTCGACTCATGCTCAGAGCTAGTTGGCAGCTGTGCTGTCATATTAGCAGAGCACCACATTTAAAATTATCTACCCAACTGCTTCTCCACAGAGCTTCCAGTAGTTCAGAAGACCTTAAGCAAGTTCACCAGGAAAGGAGCAGTTGAGCATGCTCTGAGCTTCTTCAGGATGACATGCAGCTTTGCAGTGTCACAGTTCTATATCTCTTTCAGCTCCAGCAAACCCAATCCTCTACTAGATGTTCTTCTCCCACGGCAGCACTGCTGAACTTTGGGTATATTAGGGCAAGGGGGGGATGAATTTGCTCAGGGCGGGGCTGTTAATTTTCATTGGGGTGTAGGAGTCTGATGGTTCCTTCTGGTAGTGATTTATGCTGATGGTTTATTGTTACATGTGTGTGAACCTACTGCTCTGTATAAGGACAGCTAGTTTTCCAGATACTCCCTAGTATGGACAGAGGACAGAAAAGAAACCGTGATGTGACTGTTGGAGGTATTTTCTTATGCTCAGAATGATGAGCATTTATTCCTTGGTTCCTAACTTGGAGCTTTTCCTGGCTTGGGGATTTGAGCTGCGCTTGTCAACTTATTACCAATTGTTAAATTATAGAAGCCCACTTCTTTCTTCTGTAGCTCAGATCAGAATCAGAAGTTACTTGAAGTCATTTGAGAGTAAATAAAAGACAGAGGAGAGAGAAACTGGAGGAGATGGATGTATTTCAGGGAGTTATCACGTACTGCCTGAGCACTTTAGATTCCACGGTGATACATACCTCAAAATGCCAAAGAAAGATGTAGGTGACATTATCTCTCCCTCTAAATGCTTGGTAAAATTACAAGAAAACCGAAACAATAGAGAAAGGGGTTTTTTTTTTCATTCTTTTTATACCTACACCTGTGACAGTTACCCTTAAGATAGCCTGTCACATCTTTTGATAAAAGGTCCATCTCCAGTTTTAAATGGGAGCTCTCTGCACTTCAGCGCACGTTCAAAGGCACTTGCTGTAAACAGCCTCCCAGGAGCCTTTAGCTTCCTGTTAACGGAACAACAGCAATAATAAAACCCCAACCTCCCCTCCTCAGCTCCTGGGTGCAGCTGTCCTCTTCACAGGAGGCAAGTAGGTACCTGACGGAGGCAGAAAATGATCCATGTTAGTGAGGAGTCAGGCACCCGTTCCTCGCCTCATCTTGAAATTCTGGGGCAGCTCTGTGGCGGTAAATGAAGCCACACGTGGCTCTCACAAGCAGTTTTTGGGATACATCAAATATATGTATGTGGTTGGGAAGACAAAGCAGCAAAAGCTGAGGCCAGCAAATCGGCAGGTGCAGCACCTGGCACTGCCAGAGAACTGGGTCCCATTACTCCACGTGAGGGTCTGTCCCCAAGTCTGCTGGGAGCAGACAGACAGATGTTCCCCAACCTGAGAGCCTGTAATGAGCCCCTGACTGTCTTCTCTCTTCTCCCAGCCCCTCCTTGCAGTTGTTGGTGCAGAAAATCTGTTTGGCCCCCCTGAACTGTGCTGAAGGACCTTCTTCTTTTCTCTGTCACACATGCAACATGTCCAACAGAGATTACTGCTTTTTTTTTAAAGAAATATTAAAAAAATCAAGTGCCATCCAGGGTGAATTGGTTAAATCCTTCCCCCAGGAGAGAAGAAAAAGCTCTGCATCCTGCTGGGTGCTTCTCTGTGCTGAAGGAGCTTGATGGGGAAAGCAGGGATGGACCATGGCGATTGTGTGTGGAGGGGTGGGGATGGATGAACATCCCTGTGTGTGAGACGAGAAACAAGAATCTTTCTTTGAGACAAAGACTTTTAAAACATTTTTCTGAAAGGGGATATTTAGTACAGACTTTGAGTGTGTAGGGGGAAAACCCCACCGCATCGCCCAACCCCCTGAAAACGAGAGTGCTGCCACAGCGGTGAAAGCAGTGCCACCACCCAGAGATCTTTCCTGCATAATGCATGATGCTCCCTGTGGATCTGGAGAGCAGAGAGATTAAAGCAAATGATCTTTTGGCATGTAAAACAGCCCAAGACAGCACGATGGATCATTCTTGAATGAGTTTCTAGCCACGCGTCATGGTGCTCCGATCTTCCTCCCTGGAGTAGGATCAGCATCGCTCTGCCACAGACTCCATCACTTAACTTCTCCGAGCCAAAAATACACTTTATTTCTCTGTTTTGTCCATCGCTGCCTCTGAGATCACGTGATGCTAGAAAGATGTGACCGGCAGCAGTAGTGAAAGGTTGAAATAAATGTTGAAACACCCTGTGGTGGCCAGCAAAGTCAATCAGCTGTGTAGAGGGGCTGGAAAATAACAGTCTGCTCTGGGGCTTTAGAAGGGGGTTCTTGAGTCTTTGACCATCATTTTTAGTTGGTGTTTTAGCAGACACATATCAAAAGGATATTATGCAAGGTTGAAGCTGAAAGAGAGGAGACTTAAAGGAGATCCTAGGAAGGAATTCCTTCCTGTGAGGGTGTTGAGGCCCTGGAACAGGTTGCCCAGGGAGGTTGTCGCTACTCCATCCCTTGAAGTGTTCAAGGCCAGGTTGGATGGGGCTCTAGACAACATGGTCTGGTGAGAGGTATCACTGCCCATAGCAGGAGATTGGAACTCGATGATCTCTGAGGTCCCTTCCAAGCCAAACCTGTCTATGATTCTATGTGGTGCAATGCTGAAGGTCCATCAGAGTGAAGCTACAGATGATGAGGCACCAGCACAATCTTGTGTGGGTTAGAGGAGATCTGGTATGGAATGTTCCCTGCCCTCACATCTGTGTTGGCTCCTTCTCACAGTCCATGAAACATCCCCTGCATTAAAAGACGCTTGAAAATACAAGTTTTGCAAACACGGTTTAGTGGGCAGGGTGGGGTTGGATTGATGACTGGATGATCTTAGAGGTCTCTTCCAACCTTAATGATTCTATGATCCTGTGAAATGAATCTGTACTGTGTGTGGTACCCAACGCACTTTACAAATACAAGGGAGAATGCAGAAACTTCCAGAAAACGTCCCTTCTTCCTTCTCTTCCTCCTCCCGACCCAGATCAGTAAAGACAAATTGGAAATCTGAGGCAAAATTGAAATTCAGCTTTTATGTTCAGACTTCTCATTTTTCTTTCTCAGAAGTAGCGAAAGAGGTTTCCGCAGGAGGTTTCGAACAGCAATGTTGGCGCTTCACTTAAATCCCAGCAGCCTTTCAGAAGAGCCTTTATTTTTACACTTATCCTCTTGGCAATTACTCTTGATACAGAGAAAGTGCAGACAGACCCACAAACACCAGCGGTACAGTTGCTCCTTAATGTTGTGCTCTGCTAATTAAGTTGTGATAGGAAAAGCCACACACACCCGTCACATTTGCTTTTCTTCCTCTAGAAATGTTAGGGGGGTTTTATCTACATTATGGCATTAATTCTCTATTTACATCCTGCTCCTGAGCCCCTTGGATATAACCTTCAAGAGTATTGATGCTTTCTATTTTTAACGCTTTAATTTCTGTCCTTAAAAAGATATGTCAACGGGCAAAAAGTGCACTTTAATTCCTTATTATGCAGCTCAGCTCTAGCTCTAATACCAAGAACATTTGACTTTTATTCCAAACTATAGAATTCGGGCCATAAATACACCTCATGATATTTTTTATGTGAAATAAAAACAAATAATACATTTTCTACCCTCAAAGATGTGAATACGGGTTAGTTTGGATCAGGACAGCTATATATGGAGGTTATTTTAATGATTCTGGTTTTTTTCACAACTTGTCTAGAAGTCACAGACTCCTAGAACATGCTGCCTCTGCTGGGTTAAAAACTGGCTGGGTGACCAGGCGCAGAGAGTGGTTGTGAATGGTGCTGCAGTTGGTGTCCAGGAAGCAGTGGTGTCCCCCAGGGACACCACTCCTATTCAACATTTTATTGATGACCTGGAGGGGAGGATAGAGTCTACTCTTAGTAAACTTGCAGATGACACCAAGCTAGAGGGGAGTGTTGACCTGCTGGAGGCGAAGAAGATGCTACAGAAAGATCTGGAGAGGCTGGGTCAATGGTCTGAGGCCAACAGGATGAGATTTAACAGGGCCAAGGGCAGGGTCCCACACTTTGGCCACAATAACCCCCTGCAGCTACAGACTGGGGGATGAGTGACTGGAGAGCAGCCTGGCAGAGAGACACCTGGCCAGAGTACTGGTTGACAACCAGCTGAACTGGAGCCAGCAGGGTGCTGAACAGGAGCAGCAGAGTGCCCAGGTGGCCCGGAAGGACAAAGGCATCCTGGCTTGGATCAGCAACAGTGTGGCCAGTAGGACTAGGGATGTAATTCTCCCCCTGTACTGGGAACTGGTGAGGCCTCCTCTGAAGTACTGGGGGCAGTTCTGGGCCACTTGCCTTAAGAAAGAGGTGGAGCGGCTGGATAGGGTCCAGAGGAACGATGAGACTGGGAGTGGACTGGAGGGAAAGTCTGATGAGGAGATGCTGAGGCAGCTGGAGGAGTTTAGCCTGGAGAAGAGGAGAGTCGAGGGGGACCTTCTCCCTCTCTACAACTCCCTGAAGGGACGTTGTAGTCAGGTCAGGGTCTGGCTCTTCTCCCAGACAAGCAGTGACAGGACAAAAGGGTAGGGCTTGAAGCTATGTCAGGGGAGGGTTAGGTTGAATGTTAGGAAGCCCTTCCTCATGGAAAGGGTGATTAGACACGGGAATGGACTGCCCAGGGCAGTGGTGGAGTCCACATCCCTGAAGATGTTTGAGGACAGACTGGCTGTGACCCTTAATGCCCTGGTCTGGCTGATGTGTTGATGTTAGGTCATGGGCTGGGCTGGGTGAGCTCAGAGGGCTTTTCCAGCCTCAATAATTCTGTGATAGAACACTGAGTTGGAAGTGAACTCGAGCATCATATGGTCTTGTCCCAGTGTGCACAAGATTAGGAGAAAATGAGGCGTCAGTAGAAATCAACTGGTTGCCTATGGGAAGCAAAAGATCAGATTTTCTTGACCTGTGAATATTCCTGGTGTCATGGAAGTGGAAAGAAAAGGAAACCTTCAACTTGGCTGGTTTTTCCCCCACTGATGAAACATCTAGGGTTCCAGATACTTGCTGGATTTTTTGTGCTGGAAAAATTTCTGGGAAAATGAGGGGTTTAATGCCAGAGGATGGTAATGGATCTACATTCAGGTTTTTAACTATGATTATGGATGCCCAAATTGCTGTTTCCCTCCGAAAAGCTGGCGCCTGCAGGAGAGAGCAGTCTGCCACAACTCTTAGCTGACTGACTTCTGCATTTAATGGGAACCAATAACAAAGTCTCCTCTCACCACACAAGTGCTCACCTGTAATTACTCTAGATAAGGGTGTAAGAGTATTTGCAGCAGCACATAAATCTGAGTCAGATGGGAATACATTTTAGTTAGCTGAAAGCCAGGTTCATTTTCCAATTTCACTGAAAACTGGGAAATTTCAACTAAAACTTCTCAGCTGACAGAGATGCCTGGCCCCTAAAACCTCTTCCTTTGGGGTTTGGGGATTTTTTCTTTCACTGCTTTTTGTCAGCCACCTCTTAGTCACAGTCCATTCTTCCTCTAGAGAGATTTTTTTAGAAGACAAGGAACTAAGGAATCAGTTCATGCGAGTCATCCCTGAGCACAACCAAAGAGCCTTGAGAGTGATGAAATGGGGTTGTGTCACCCGCGAACGCATTGGTATTTATCCCTATTATTCTTCACAATTCCAGTTCAAGCAGAACAGGATTTATCAGCTCTCTTGTCAAATACCGCATGTAATTGTGGTTAGCAGCAGGCACAGTGAGAGCAAGGAGGAGAAGGATGGAAAAAGAGAGCACCACTCGCTTCTTCCCAGGGGAAGAGTGGAGTGACACTTGCTTTGAATTTGCTGGCCACCTGCTCTTTTCAAGTGCTCCCATGGCACTGGATTGTAAAAGCAAAGCAGTGGAGTGAAGGTACCCATGTAGTTCAGCAGGGGGAACACAGGTAAATGTCTTGCTGGAACAACGTGGAACATGAGACTGAAAGCATTTGAAGGGTTTGCCAACCTGAACAGTTCCATGGCAACCCCACTGCTCATTGCCATCACTCTGAATGCAGAGTCACTTGGCTGTAGAGTGTCAGCACGTTGCGATGTTCTCTTTCCAGTGTCGATGTTATTCTGCCTTTGAAGTGGTTTAGTCCTCTTAGCCACCTTCAAGAGATGGTGCTTAACCACCTAGACAGGGGATGTCAGCAGCAGATGATGCTGGAAGAAGCTTTCATTCCTGTAAGAGGATGTGGATTTGCCCCTGTTCCTTGGCACTATGGTGTGGAGGCACAGCAGAAGACCTGGCAATCGGCTCACTTCACATGTGCTCCACACAGCTGCTAACAGAGTCATGTAGTTACTCATTCATGAGGGCAAGAGAACGCAAAAGGGACAACTTGGGACTGGGTCAGGGGCTCATTCTGTTGTATTCCCCATGTTCAGGCTACTGCTGATTCTTCTGGCACTTCTTCCTCTTTGCCTCATGAGCTATATAGTGCTGAATTGACAGGAGGATCCTTGAGAAAGTTTGCTTGCCTGTGGCTTTGTCAAAGATACCCAGGTGGAGTACTTTTCCATCTCTTGGGCCTGACAGACTGCAGTGAAAACATCTGCATCTTCAAACTGAATTGTGTGTCCTGTAAAGCGGCACCTTATAAACTTTCACCTTATGCTTGGTCTTGCAGTGTGGAGTGTTTGGTTTTTCCATGGAAAGAATGTTGGGCCTCCTACACATGGAGGTGCTGTGCTGTTATTCTGCTGGCAGAAACATGTAGGACTTAGCCTTTTCCCCTGTTGAGTGCCGAGTCTGTGCTGTGAATTGCAGTTGACTGAAGAGGATGAGGCAATCAAGTAGGTCATGGGTGCAAGATGAGATGAGACCCATCAAGATAAATCATTGAATCATCAAGGCTGGAAAAGACCTTCAAGATCATCAAGTCCAACCGTCCACCCTGCAACCCCCACTACTAACCACCCCAACCACTAACACATCTCATGGAGCACTAAGCACCAGCTCCATAGCTACTCCATGTCTTCTCCCAACCAGCCTGGCAGAGAAAAGCTGCTCCTGCTGGGATGAAACCATGGCCCATACTCTGGCTGACTGTCAGGGAACAGCCTCGTTCTCTTGCTCCATCCTTGAGGCAATAAAAAGGGAAGTAGAATGTGCTCTCTCGTTGTGGAGAGAACGGGGAGGGGGAAGGACTGGAGCAGGAGGAGCTGCCAGGCTGGGAGTTTGATGTGACCCCTCATTGTGCCAGAGTGGCAGCCCATCCCCTGCTAATAGATTAGCAGCCATTTCTGTGCCTCTCCAGCATATCAGCAGCTGAGTGCCCCAGCTTGGGGACAGAAATACGCAGAGCTTTAACTGGGCTCCCATTAGACACTTTTTTTTTTTCACTATTTTGCTTTTCTTTCTTTTAGCAATCATCAGGCATCATTCCTGCCCTGCAAGAAAAGGCTTGGAAAAAAACCAACCTCAACAACAGTTGCGTTTCTTCCAGCATCTGGAGCTGTTTAATATTTTGCTTGTTGGTCTCTCTAGTTGCACAGGGGAGACAGAGCCGCTGTCTCCAGTCTGGATCAAGACAAGTAGAACCTGAGCAACTGGGGAGAGAGGATGAGCTGCCACAGCAGGGCCAACACTTCTGGCTCATGTTCTTGAGCTCTGCAGTTCATGTGTCGAAGCCTGAACACATAGCTGGATGACCAAACCCCAGACCATGTGTTTCCAACTTGTTTGGGTTTCAGCTAGCTCTTCACTGGGTATTTCATGGGTCCGGTTTTTATTCTTTCTTCCATTTGATGTGGGACTGATGGAACTTCAAACAGCCCTGGAAGCAGGGAACCAGGCAGCTCTTTTATTGCTGCTAGTTTATTTATGGTCTAGGGGTTAAGGAGATGATGGGATGAGCGCTGGACTTGATGATCCTGAAGGTCATTTCCAGCCATGATGATTCTATGATTCTATGATTGAAGGGCTATATTGACCTGTTGCCTTCCTTGCAGGATGATAACATTACAGTTATTTAAAGCAACAAGACAAATATTCAAAGCAAATACATACTCTAAATATATTATGTAAAGCAAGATGTCTGGGACCTCACTATATATATTTCTGGAGGCTAAAAGGATTGTCCATGTGTTCAAACACAAAACCCAACCCCTGGTCCCAGCTTGCGTTATGAACATCTGCCATGGTGCCGATCCCAGCGTGGGAGCTTTCTTTAAGCAATTTTGCCAGCAGTGATTGTTGCTCTCCCCTACTTCGCTTGCAGCGTGAGCACGTAAAGATCTGCCATTTCTTCTTCAGGGCAGACACTGCTGTGATCCGTGGCGATGAAGCAGGAGAGCGTACCTGACTGTGGTTACCTGAAGTATAAAGGTGTTATCAGCTCTTGAAGTCTGAGCCACAAGCTCTTTCCATATGTGGTGGAAAATGCTGCCTGGTTTTATTTCTCTTTGCGTAGAAAGGAGTAGTAACAAGAACAAATGATTGAGGGGAGCAGAGGAAGCTTCTCAGGAATTTTTGTCATGTTCATCAGAAGATTTTTCTGATGATATCCTGCTCAGCTGCTTTTTTTATTGTTATTATTATAAAAGCCTAGGGGTTTAGGGGTTGGTTGCTTTTCAAATCTAATTGGTACTCTCAGCCTTACTTCTCCTTCTACCTACAGTAGTGGGTACTGTAGAGCATCCTGATAGGCCCAGTGCTTTGCTCTTTAAACAAGTTCTAACAGAGACTTTGAAAAAGATGACAGGCTCCAAGGAGGATGAAAAATCATCACAGTTTTCCCCAGGGAAGTGTCTCTAATATCCTCTATCTAGAGGCTGTGTTGGTTTTCACTTCTCTATTATTTTTGTGCTCTTTCCATCTCAAAAAGGCACGAGCATCTGGCCAGGAACAGTATCAGCACATGAAGGACCCTTAAAATGCATCCCTCGCACGTGCCGGGCCAGTGGAGACAAACACCGCAGCATTCCAGAAGAGTCCGTTTGGTACCACACAGAAAAGTTACTCCTATTTTCTGACCTAGAAAGGCAGATAAATAATGTAGGATTGCCATAAAAATAGAAAACTAGATCAAGATTTAGTCTTTAAAATAAAGAAACGCTATTAATTCCTTCTCCTCTTGCTTCTCCTTCTTGCCCCGCTCCCTAGCAGTCACTTCTAGGTTTTAAATTTGCATTTGTGCCAGCTTGGCACGCGGTATAGAAACAAAGATTGTCCATAATAAATGTGCTGTGCCCGCTGTTTTGGCAAGGGCTCAGGCTGGGATCGGCTTCGAGATTGCTTTTTCATTACTAGGCAATTTCACACCAGCCTGAGAGGAGCTGCAGGCTGAGGTCCTAGAGAGCAGTGTTATGGCAGGCAAGCGCTTCCTGCAAGAATTTAGAGCCCATCAAGGACTCAAAGAAGCACTTCTAGATTTTCAAGTCCTGCATGCAAGGAGCCAAAGCTGCTCTCTTTGCTGGGCTCCCAGTGAGGTCACTGCTGCTACTCCTCAGGCAGGGAGTTTTCCTGGGACTTGGTGCAGCTCAGACATAGCTCAGTGCTTAACCGCTCTGTAAATGCCCATCACCACAAAGGGCAGATTTTGACCTTGAGGGCTGTTGGGAGCTAGAACAAGAATAGTTCCATAGGACAAGAAGAAACAGACTCAAGTTGCAGCAGGGAATGTATAGGTTGGACTTGAGAAAAAATTCTTCCTGGAACACGCTGCACAGGGAGGGGGTTGAATAACCATCCCAGGATTGTATCAGGGGAGACTTAGATTGGATCTCAGGAAGAAGTTCTTTCCTGAGAGAGTGGTCGGACACTGCAAAAGGCTGCCTAGGGAGGTGGTGGAGTCCCTATCCCTGGAGGTGTTTAAAAAACAAGTAGCTAGAGCACTTGAGGCCATGGTCTAGGGGTTAGGGAGCTGTTGGGATGAGGGCTGGACTTGATGATCTTGGAGGTCCTTTCCAGCCATGATGACTCTATGATTCTATGATGTGTTTCATAGTTGTGAAGATCTCGAGCTCAGGGACAGGGTTTAATGGTGGGTTGGAACATCAGGGTTAGTGGTTGGACTTGATGATCTTGAAGGTCTTTTCCAACCTAAGTGATTTCGTGTAGAGGTTCTTTTAAGAGCCAGCAGGTTCCTATTGACTTAAGTCCTGGCAGGAAGGGTCTTTATGTTCCTTCTGAGACACAGAAGATGGACACAGTGTAGTTTTTGTGAGGTTAAGTAATGTCAAATGGCAAAGTTCAAACTGGAATGGATGGGAAAACATCCCTGGTTTTAGCCCACTCTTGAAAGTGGATTAAAGAGTTTAGTCCACTCTTGGATATTAGAAAGCCCTTCCTCACAGAAAAAGTGATCAGACACCGGAATGGACTGCCTGGGGCAGTAGTGGAGTCCCCATCCCTGGAGGTGTTTAAGAACAGACTGGCTGTGGCCCTTAGAGCCCTGGTCTGGCCAATGTGGTGATGTTAGGCCATGGGCTGGGCTGGATGAGCTCAGAGGGCTTTTCCAGCCACAATGATTCTGTGTTCTCTTAGAAATCTGTGTGACTGAGTGCTTGCTTACAGTGAATCTGAGAGACACAACAGAATAGTTTTAAAAGATAATTAAAACTCAAAGCTGATTCTTCCTTTATTTCTCATGGTTTTGTTTAACAAAGCCAAAGGACATTAAGAACTGCTGACAGATGAAATGTTGGCAGTTTCCATGGGTATTTTCCTTCTACTTCTGAGAAATGCAAGTGAAACTACAAGTGGGTGCATTGCTTTAATTTATTGTTTTTGTTAGTAACACTTTAGAAAGTGAAATCCTTTCCCATTTTGAGATTTGGCTTTCACTTGAATTTGTTTTGACAACTTTGTGGGTGGACTTGGTAGCGTAGGGTTATTTGCTGGACTTGATGATGTCAAGGATGCTTTCCAACCTGAATAATTCTATGATTTCCGGTTTCTTTTTCTAGTAGGTGACTTTAATCATGTACCAACACAAATGTGCCAACTTCTTCACAGTGAGGGTGACGGAGCACTGGGACAGGCTGCCCAGGGAGGTTGTGGAGTCTCCTTCACTGGAGATGTTTAAGACCCGCCTGGATGTGTTCCTGTGTGACTTGGCCTAGGGGATCCTGCTGTGTCAAGGTGATTGGACTAGATGATCTTTCAAGGTCTCTTCCAATCTCTAATGATTCTATGATTCTGTGAAATGCCACGTTTTTATTTCCCACACATTTTTATTTAGATAGAGGGCAGTAAAACACTGCGGGGCCAGGGCTGCTCAAAACCCTTGTTGGGGCTCCAGTGTTTCGCCAGCTGGTGCATCTCAGGGTGAGTTCTGGAAGGTTTATTGAGCTGAATCACTGGTTGTTTTTGCTGCTTTCTGCCAAGACTTTAACCTTTTTTTCAAGCGGTTGTGCACAGCGTTAATGAGTCTCTGCAAATAGAAGCTCTATTAAATTGGCACCAGAGCTGGTGCTCTGGACTTTGTTCAGATGCTAAGTGCAGCTGCAGGGAAACTCTGAGTTTTATTTGAAAATGTTAAGTACCCAAAGTTTCCTCTCTTCATCAGGCTTCACAGTACCACCTAAGTGACCCCGTTAATCTGAGTTAGAGGTGATTAGTGCTATGACTCAGCCATTACAAGCTGTAGCCTTGTAAATCCCATCTCATCTTCCCTTCCACCTGAGGATGGGCAATAGGTCCAGGCTCTCCCCACAAGCCATGAGCTCTGCAGGAGCCAACACTTTACCTGCTGTGATTGTGAACCAAACTAATAGGACCCAATGATCTCAAAGGTCCTTTCCAACCTAAGCATTTATATGATTCTAGTAGATTGTGCCCACAGTGGTATGCACACACAGTTCACGCATGTGATAGGGAACTCCTGGAAGAGCTCAGTACAGAGCCACAAGGATGATGAAGGGAGCATCTCCCTGATGAGGAAGGATTGAGGGGGAAGGGTCCCTTCAGCTGGAGAAGAGCAGACTGACGGGTGACCTCTTTAAGTTTATCAATATAGAAAAGGGTGAATGTCAGGAGGATGGAGCCAGACTCTGCTCAGTGACATCCGGTGATAGGACAAGGGGCAACAGCTACAAGCTGGAACAGAGGAGGTTCCATTGAAACATAAGGAAAAACTTTTTGACTGAGAGGGTGACAGAGCCCTGGCACAGGCTGTCCAGAGATGTTGTGGAGTCTCCTGCTCTGGAGACTTTCAAATCCAGCCTTGGTGTTCCTGTGTGACCTGATCTGGGAGATCCTACTCTGGCAAAGCGATGGGACTGGATGATCTCGGAGAGGTCCCTTCCAACCCCTCACATTCTGTGATTCTGTGGGTATCAATATTTATGGTGTTTGTGAGAATAGGCTCAGGTTTACTGAGCAAGGTGTCCCAATACACAGCTTCCCTTCGTGCATCTATCACAGGAAAAGTCTGTCGTTTCCTAAGTACCTACTCCTTGAGTCCTCTATAGCTTTTCAAGCCTTTCTAGCCGTCATCTGATTATACCTCTGTTTACTTCTCAGCCAGCATATGCAAATGCCCACGATGTGTCGTTACAACGGAATGAGAAATTACCCAAAGTTTATTGTAGGATTTCGCCTCTGCTCCATCCTACATAAAAATCCACCCACAATTCATTTCACTCATCCGGTTGGTATCAGCTGGGCTGACAAACTAAAACCATGGAGATCAGGAATAATTATGAAAGCTTAAGGGAAATGTGAACTGCGCCTGTTCTCTGGAAGGAAGACAAAGAGCATTTTCCAGATCACTGACACAAGTGAGCATATTCCGCAAAGGATTTCTTAAAATATATGTTTAAGAAAAAGAAAAAAATGCTTCATCACGTCAGCTTGATGGGAGGAATCTGAAAGATTCAAGTCTGAAAGTGGGACGCACCACATGGATGTGGATGATTAAATGCAGAACAATTTCAAAGGCTCTGAAGAACAGAAAAACAAAATGCGACAGGCCTGATCCTCAGTTGCCCTCTGGCTTAAAATCATAGACTCATTCAGGTTGGAAAAGACCTTCAAGCTCATTGAGTCAAATCATTAACCCAGCTATCCCAAGGCCACTGCTAAACCCTGTCCCTAGGCCCCACATCACGACTGTGAAGCACGTCCACGGATGGCGATTCAACTCCTTCCTTGGGCAGCCAGTTCCAAGGACTGAGGACCCTTTCCAGGAAGAAGTTTTTCCTCATAAGCAACCAAAACGTGTCCTGAAGGCACTTGTGGCTGTGTGAAAAGGCCAAGCATCGAGAGGAGAGGCATTGCTGGGCAAAGGGAACCGGGTGTTTCCAAGAGCAGAGCAGAGGGAGCCATGGGTCATCCAGACTTGGGACTGAAGGATCTGCTTCTGCTTCCATGGACTTGTGAGAGTTGTTCAGTGCTGCCTCCACACACACTGGGTTCTCCCTGGTAGGAAGCCTCTGGCTCATGGCTTCTCCCACCTTCCCTAGAAAGATGAGGGGAAGAAATGTGGTGACCCTAAGGTCAGAGATGCTGGGAAAAGAGAGACTTCAGCACTATGCACTGTGCCAGAAGGCACTGGAGCTGAAGAGTATCAGCATTATCAAATAACTTCTTGTTTTGAGCTCTTAGTGGAAATATCCTTGTCTGCCCAGTATGTTAAATCTCCTGCCTCTGTGCCAGTGGAGTTCAGCAAAGCAAAATATGTTTGTTAGGGGTTTTTTTTTCTGGCTTTGCTAAAAGATTAATTAAGAAAGTTCATTTAAAAGCTTCAGCCCTTCCCAGCAGAGAGTCGAGCTTCTCAGATGCACAAAATTCTGCTGATTTTCTACCATTAAATAATGTGGAGCGTTTTCAGCCAGACGATGGTGGTTCTTGCATGTAATATGATGATGGTGCTCACGGTATGGCCAAAACTCAGATCTGACATCCACATTTTCTCGAGACACCCAAACAGTTAACAGGGTTTCTTTTCCTGTCTTGCCCTGCAGGGTGTTTCGTTATCAGCAGAGACAAACATAATTCTGGTGCCACATGAGTGGCTGGCTTCTGAGAGGGCTTTGATTAGATTTCAGTGGAGCAGCTCACATATGAATTTACAAAAGAATTTTTTAGAGAGCTGGAACTATTGTGAGCAAGATGCATGGCACTGCTGGGATCTTCTAACGAAAGGTGCTGTTATCTGGATCAATTCTATCAGATACGTTGCTTTTACATGAGCACTGCAGTTGCAAGCAATTCATTTTCCAGTGTTTGAGGGAGGGAAAAAAAGGGATACAAACCCTAGACGGCCTGAGAAGAGCATCAGGATATCACAGGCTCTGCACAGAGAAACTTTCCCTTGCCCAGCTGGCTGGCAGCCGCTTCGTGGAGGCTAAGGTCAAATGCTTTTGTGTGTCACAGCCTCAAACATGCCTGAAATAAAAATCTCCTACCACTTTTCTGGGGAAGGAGAACAAAAATCATGATTTGTTTTTCTTCCATGCTTTAAAAAGATGGAAGGGAGAGTTGCTCACAGCTCCATCCTCACTGGAACATTCCAACTCATCATTCTTCTGCAAAGTTATCCTTCTGAGAATTTATCTGCTCTGGCCTGGAATCCCTTTTAGGGTCTGTGGGTTACACATCATAACCTCATAAGCTCATCCATGATGGGATTAAGCTTCTTAATATTTCCTGAAAGATATCTCAGAGCTCTTTCCTTTATAGTAGTTGTATCAGAAATGTGCTGGTTCTTCAGACAGAGGCTGAAATCCTGAGCCTGCTCAGGATTGCAAGTTTGAGGGCTGATTCCAATGGAATTGGGATTCCACTCACTGCTTTTCATATGTGATCTCTTTGTAAATCATCTCCCCGCAGAGCGACTCACACCCACCACAACCGCAATGTATGATGGGTCTTCCTTCTGCAGCGCGTGTTGTATTGTGCATAGATGCGGCTGATTGCCTCCTCGTTGGTACTCAGATACCTTCCTGGCTGCCTTTACACTCCATGGTTTATACCAGACGATTGAAAAGCTACATATAGGATGAGCTGGGAAAGAGCAGTGGCAGGATGCCACCAATTTCTGGTTGTTCATAGAATCATAGAATCATTAGGGATTGGAAGGGACCTTGAAAGGTCATCTAGTCCAATCCCCCTGCCATAGCAGGATCACCTAGATGAGGTCACACAGGAACATATCAAGGTAGGTTTTAATGATGGACTCATGTGCTGAGCTGTCAGTCAGTGTTAACTCTGAAAATGCTCTTGAACTTTGGCCCTCTTGTGTTCATGGTAACTGTTTCCATAGTGTGCTGTAGGATAAGCAGTGCTACAGTTTATAATCCTACAAGCTTGAACAATTTTATGGATGGGCTGTCTATGTTATTATAAGGAGCTGAAGGAAATGGGATTATTTAGTCTAGAGAAGAGGAGCCTGAGAGGAGACCTTCTTGCTCTCTAAAGCTACCTAAAAGGAGGCTGTAGTGAGGCTGGTGCTGGTCTCTTCTCCCAAATTACTAAAGATAGGATGAGGGAAAATGGCCTCAAGTTGCAAGGAGAGGTTTAGATTGGATATTAGAAGGAAGTTCTTTACTGAGAGAGTGGTTGGGCCATGGAATAGGCCCAACCAGGGAAGTGGTGGAGTCACCGTCCTTGAAGGTGCTTTAAAAAGCGAGCAGCTAGAGCATTTGAGGTCATGGTCTAGGGGTGAGGGACGTGTCTCCTTATCTGGAGACTTTCAAGACTCATCTGGATGCATTACTGTGTGACCTGCACCAGGTGCTACGGTCCTGATCAAGCAGGAGCATTTGGCTCGATGACCTCTGGAAGTCCTTTCCAACTCCTTAACATCCTGTGATCCTGTGATCCTATGATCTGTGTATCTGTGTATCTGCTTTTCTGCATACTACACTTGTGATTCACCACTCTGATTTTAGGGGAACAGCCCGTGCAGGTTTTCAATGTTTATGATTTGCCATGGTGAAACCATGATTCAGAAAATGAGCAAACGCATCTGTGTTTGTAGGTCTTATTGGCCAATATTGGGCAAATACTGCATGTGCTTAAACAAAAATAACAAAGCAATACTTTTATAATGCTCCTGTATGAAGAGATGGTGACCAAAAATTATCTGAAATTGGTATCTTTTTCATATTGAAGATTTTTTTTTTTTTTTAATCAAGCACAATGACTTGTTGGAGAGCAGTGCAGGAGAAAGGGATCCGGGGTTCCTAGTGGCCAGCAAGAGGATCACGAGCCAGCAATGTGTCTTTGTGGCCAAGAAGGCCAGTGGCATCCTGGGGTGGATTAGAAGGGCTGTGGTTAGTAGACTGAGAGAGGTTCTCCTCCCCCTCTATTCTGCCTTGACGAGACCCTGTCTGGAATATTGTGTCCAGTTCTGGGCCCCTCAGTTCTAAAAGGACACAGAACTGCTTGAGAGAGTCCAGTGCAGAGCCACAAAGATGACCAAGACAGTGGAGTATCCTGATTAGGAAAGGCTGAAGGAGCTGGGTCTTTTTAGCTTGGAAAAAAGGAGACTGAGGGGTGACCTCATTAATGTCTATAAATATGAAAAGGACAGGTGTCAGGCAGATGGAGTCAGGCACTGCTCAGTAGCATCCAGTGACAGGAAAAGTGGCAATGGACGTAAGCTGGAACATAGGATGTTCCACATCAATATGAGAAGGAACGTCTTCACAGTGAAGGTGACAGAGCACTGGAATGGGCTGCCCAGAGGGGTTGTAGAGTCTCCTTCTCCATAAACATTTAAAACCCGCCATGATATGTTCCTGTGCATCTTGGTGTAGGTGATCCTGCTCTGGTGGGGAGATTTGACTGGATGAACTTTCCAGATCCTTTCCAATCCCTAACGTTCTGTGATTCTATGACAAATGCTACATTTTATTGAATAGGTCCATAGAATCACAGAATGGCCTGGGTTGGAAGGGATCTCCAACAGTCACCTAGTCCAACCCCCATGCAAGGCGCGGGGACAACCTCGAGTAGACCAGGTTGCCCCGAGCCTTGTCCAGCCTCCCCTTGAAGATCTCCAGGGATGAGGCCTCAACTTCTTCTCTGGGCAACCTGTTTCCAATGTTCAACCCCCTTCCTGCTAAAGAACTGCTAACACCAAATTTCAATCTGCCCTTCTCTAATGTGAAGCCATTGCTCCTTGTCCTTTCACTACAGGTCTTCATAACCAGTACCTCTGCAAGAGAAATGAAGAGCAGGAGCACATTTTTCAGAGTGACTGGGTTGCATTTGAATGTAATTTTAGCAACAAATTTTGCGATTAGTCTCAAAAATTAATGTTTTTTTTCCCAGTATACCTGATTATGCTAAGGAAATATTTTGGTACTTTTAAATTTTCATCTCTACGTAATCAGCAAAAATTATAAAGGGCTTTGGTTGTCTTATTTGCCCCAAAACAGATGATTCTCAAGAAAAGCACCCATTTGTGTTTGCTCTTTAACTGAGTACTATTCCCAAGTGCAGTGTAATCATTAAGTGAGCTTTAATTTAACAAGTGCTGCTCTTAGCACATCTCTACTTGCACAGTAGTAAATTAACTGTAACAGATTATAACTGTTCTCCATCACTGAGCAATAAGCACAACTTGCCATAAATATCTTTTAAACAATGTGCTTCCGTGGCTCTTGCTCCCCATTCATTTATGATCATGGGAGAAATGATCACAGAAATGCAGCCTGAGCCTGGTATTTAGAGAAGCCTTCACTGTTTTCAGTGAATTCTTACGTTAACTCAGGCTTCTGTGCTTGTGTCTAAAGTGGAGAAAATGTGGCTGCCTTCTCATGAGTGACAAGCGATAGGACAAGAGGAAATGGCCTCAGGAGTTTAGATTGGACACGAGGGAAAATTTTGTCATGGAAAGGGTCATTGGACCAGGCTGCCCAGGAAGGGGGTTGAATTGCCAGCCCTGGACGTGTTATGGAGATCTCAAGTTTAGGGACAAGGGTTAGCAGTGGCCTTGGGACAGCTGGATTAATAGTTGGACTCAAAGATCTTATTCTATAATTTTATGAAAGACTATCCTTCCATGATGCTACATTTCCCTGTCTACTGCCTCCATAGCAGTATCACAGAATGGTCAGGGTGGAAAAGACCTTAAAGATCTTCCAGTTACCACCCCCTTGCAGAGGAGTGAAACAACTAGATCAGGTTACTCAGAGTCCTAGCCAACCTGG
This sequence comes from Rhinopomastus cyanomelas, assembly GCA_013400115.1. Lineage (NCBI taxonomy): Eukaryota > Metazoa > Chordata > Aves > Bucerotiformes > Rhinopomastidae > Rhinopomastus > Rhinopomastus cyanomelas. The sequence continues at coordinate 52,555 of VXBP01003318.1, read as the reverse complement.
CCTTCAACACACCCAGAGATGTGGCATCCACAATTTCCTTTGACTACCTGTTCCAGCATCTCACCACTCTCACAGGAAGGAATTTGTTCCTCATGTCCAACCTCAATCTCTCCTCTTCAAGTCGGTAACCCTTTCCCTTTGTCCTCTCACTACAAAAGCCCTCCCCCAGCTTTCTTGCAGCCCCCTTCAGATATTGGAAAGCTACTGGAAGGTCACCTGAGAGCCTCCTCTTCTCCAGGCTGAACTATGATTAATTATCATAGCTACTACAGTACTTTCTTGAGAGCAGTGATGATATTTAAGTTGAATATTATTTTCTCTGGAGCTATGCAGTTCAAAGGGAGTGAAAAACAGATCTGACACTTCAATTTTTCGTGGGTTAATGCTCTCACAGCATCAAGAGCTGAGGGATCCCTGCCACTGAACCTTAGGGCCAGCCTTATAAGAAATCACTTCAGCAGTGACATGGGATCACAACATCACAGAACCCAGTTAAATGCCCCCACAGCAGCAGGATCATCTAGATCAGGGGTCCTCAAACTTTTTAAACGGGGAGCTGGTTCACTGTTCCTCAGACAGTGTCGGGGGCCAGGCTATAGTTTGTGCTGCCTGGCTTGTCCTTCCTGGGAGCGGGAGGGAGAGACAGGGGAGCCGCCCACCTCAGCCTGGCCGCGCAGTCAGCAGGAAGTTATCTGCGGATGCTCCACTACCCAACCCTGGTCTGGGGGGGGCCATATCCGACCTGCAGGCCGGGGTTTGAGGACCCCTGACAATCCGGTCAGATGTTCAGTGTGGAGACCTCAGGGATCCAGTCCAAAGAGCCTCAATCTCTGTGAATTCAGTTTCCGTGGCTGCTCTTCGAGCTACAAAAGGGCAAATTCTTTAAAACAGAGTAATGCCCACATCATAGGCAAACCTCCCTCAGTCGTGACCCTTGTTTTCAATGTATTTAGGAAACATGTGTTTCCCTCATATTCTTTCTCTACCCGTAGCCAGCTGCTAGGGAGGGCTGGAAGCAGCCAGCCAGGAGTTAATTACAGGCATCCCAGTGTTATGACTCTGATTGCAAAACTATTTGAAATTTTCATCAGCTTTGTAACGTTAAAAGCGTTGCCGGATAAATTATGAAAAGAAAAGCAGAAAGTGGCCGACTCGCTTAACTAAAAAGGAGAAAAAAAAATGAGCTCATCAAAGAAGCCTCAATAGCAAATCTGTTTGCTGGGGTTTTTTTTCATCAACCATTAACTGGATCGTGAGGGGTTTTCATTATCCGCGTGAAAATATTGGGCTTATTTATCAGCGTGCAGAGGTTTTTCCTTGCAGTGATGCTGCTGTGTGCAGTCACCATGAAGTGGCACAAGCAGGCAGGTTAGGGCTAGGGTCTGGCTGGGATCCAGGAGCCTTGACAGTGTGTGGGGAACCTATCACCTCTCAAAGAAAGAAAAAAGCAAAGCTGCTTTATGAACTGTTCTTCTTATAACCGAGGTCTGCCATTAGCTGTGCCTAAGTGTTTTCATATATTCCATGGTCCTGTAGCCTTTCAAGCTTTCTTAAACAGGTTTTTTGTAAATTAATAATTCCCACATGTTAATTGTTCCCCAGAGAACAAACTCAAAAAATTAAGAAGACATTTGCATCTGTTAATCATAGAATCATAGCATGGCCAGGGTTGGAAAGGACCTTAAAGATCATCCAGTTCCAACCCCCCTGCACAGGCAGGGACACCTTCACTAGATCAGGTTACTCAGGGCCCCAGCCAACCTGGCCTTCAACACTTCCAGGGATAAGGCAGCCACAACTTCCTTAGGCAACCTGTTCCAGCATCTCAGCACCCTCACAGGAAGGAATTTGTTCCTCATGTCCAACCTCAACCTCCCCTCTTCAAGTCTGGAACCCTTTCCCCTTGTCCTCTCACTACGCACCCATGGAAAAAGCCCTCCCCCAGCTTTCTTGTAGCCACTTTCAGATCCTGGATAGCTGCTTGAAATTTGCCGGTGAGCCTCCTCTTCTCCAGGCTGAACAACCCCAATTTGCTCAGCCTGTCCTTATAGGGGAGGTGCACCAGCCCTCTGATCATTTGAGCTTCCTTCCTCTGGACCCGTTCCCCGAGCTCTGTGTCCTTCTGATGTTGAGGACTCCAGGTCTGGACACAGGACTCCAGGTGGGGTCCCATCAGAGCAGAGTAGACTGTCACTGCTTCTTTTGAAGCAGCCCAGGACACAGCTGGCTTTCTGGGCTGCAAGTGCACTCTGACGGCTCCAGTTCAACTTCTGGTCCACCACCACCACTAAGTCCTTCTCCTCAGGGCTGTCCTCAATCCTTTCTCCTCCCAACCTGTATTGGTGCATAAGATTACCTCAACTCAGGTGCAGAACCTTGCACTTGCCCTTTTGAACTTTATGCAGCTTGCACAGCCCACTTCTTGAGCCTGGCAAAGTCCCTCTGGATGGCCTCCCTTCCCTCCAGTTCACCACACAGTTTGGCGTCGTTAGCAAACTGACTGTCCATGTCACCAACAAAGATGTTAAATAGCACTGGTCCAAGTACCAAACCTTGAGGAACAGCACTCATCACACCTCTTCAGTTGGACACTGAGCACAACTGTTAGGGTGTGACCATCTAGCCAGCTCCTTACCCAATCATGTACTAATGTACTAATTATCTTCTGAGGATGAAAATTTCACTCCACCCAGATGGAAACCAATCGCTTTCAATCAAAGCTCATTGAGTTACGAAGATGGTGGTCGAAGATTTTTTTGTTCACATAGTTGTAGTGCCCTGTGTGTTAAAGTCATTAGAAAACACAAACTGCAGCTCTAGATAAAGCCCCTGGTCAGTTTTTTTACAAAACAAGGGGTAATTTCTTGGAGGCAAAGAGGTCTCGTGCTGCAAAGGTCCATTTTACCCTTCCAGTGAAAACTATTTTTAAACTGGTTTAGCTTTTCATTTTGTCTCCCCCCCTCAGCTGATGTAAATAAATAATTCACAGTGTAGGCTCTAAAGTGCAGATCACAAAATGGCCTTTTATGTACAATTTATTCAAATAGATTCCGCACCGAACAAAATACCACAGCTTATGTATTTGCTTATAGCCACATGATGGCAGGACCCCTTTCAGCAGAGCTCTCATCTTCATGTTGCTCCAAGTAACCAAAGGTCCGAGCAGTGCTTTGATTTCAACACCTCCGTGTGCTGTTTCGGTCACAGTCACAAGCTCGAGCCATTTCTAGAACTGGACAGCGGACATCCACATTTAAAAACCTTCTGTCTCTTATCCTTGGTTTCTTTCACAGCATCATAGAATTATTGAGGCTGGAAAAAGATCTCTGAGCTCATCCATCCCAGCCTATGACCACATCAGCCAGACCACGGCACTAAGGGCCACAGCCAGTCTGTCTTTAAACACCTACAGGGATGGGGACTCCACCACTGTCCTGCACAGTCCGTTCCAGGGTCTGATCACCCCTTCTGTGAGGAAGAGCTTCCTGACATCCAACTTAACCCTCCCCTGATGCTCTCATCTCCCAAATTACACGAGAAGTATAATTGATGGGAAATAAAATTATATCAAACTTCCCAAGATATCAAACATTTTTTAAGGTTTGTTTTAGTAGTTAAGTTTAGCATCAACATTTGGCTGGGCAAACAAAAATTTGTTTAAAGGCCAGAACAAACCCCTTGGTATTTGACAACCAGCTGAAGAGGAGCCAGGAGGATGCTCACGGGCAACGAAAGGCCAGTGGCATCCTGGCTTGGATCAGCAACAGTGTGGCCAGCAGGACTAGGGTTGTAATTCTCCCCCTGTATTGGGTACTGGTGAGGCCTCCTCTTGAGTACTGAGGGCAGTTCTGGGCCACTCGCTTCAAGAAAGAGGTGGAGGGGCTGGAGCAGATCCAGAGGAGCAATAAAGCTGGGGAAGGGACTGGAGGGAAACTCTGATGAGGAAAGGCTGAGGGAGCTGGAGGAGTTTAGCCTGGAGAAGATGAGAGTTGGGGGGACCTTCTCCCTCTCTTCAACTCCCTGAAGGGAGGTTGTAGTCGGAGGGGCATCAGGCTCTTCTCCCAGGCAACAGGCACCAGGATGAGAGGGCAAGACCTTAAGCTGCCAGGGCAGGGTTAGGTTGGTGAAAGGGTGGAAGGTGATCATGGCAAGGGTGATCAGACATTGGAATGGACTGTGCAGGGCAGTAGTGGATTCCCCACCCCCGGACATGTTTAAGTACAAATTGGCTGTGGCCCTTAATGCCCTGGTCTGGCTGATGTGGTGCTGTTAGGTCATAGGGTAGGCTGGATGAGCTCAGAGATCTTTTCCAGCCTCAGTAATTCTGTGATGCTGTGAAAGAAAATGCTCAAAATGTGATGTCTGAAAAAAGTAAAGGGTCGGTGGGAAGACAATCCAGAAATGGCTGCCACAAGACATTAATTTTATTCTACAAAATCTGTGAAATTCCTTGCAACTGGGCTGATGCTTGTTAGATCGTGTGTAGGGAATTTCTTCACATGCACACCCCCCAAAACTCTCACACCTGTAGAACATATTAGAGCTGCTTCATTTTTGGCACATCCCAGCCTGCTCCTGCCACCCAGACTCCTGCACGGAAGGAGCTTACTCTTCCATGGTGAAGCAAATATTCTGTTTAACGGCTTTTTATTTTCCCCCTTGCCAGGTTTTGAGGAAGACATCACTGCTGTCTCTCCAGATTCCCTCCATGCTGAGCTGTGTTATAATATCTAACCTAAAATAAGAACGTGATGCTTAATGAATACGCATTTGCCATGTGAACAGCAGGAACAGATTACGTCCAAAAGGCCCCTGTAATCTGCTTGGTGAGATACCTGGAGTGCAGGAGTCAGCACAGCCAGAGAACCTTCATCGTCCTTTTCTTCAGCTCTAAATTGAAAAAAAAATCTTCAACGGCAAAGTTTACCCCAAGGGGGAATTGTGCTAACCCCAGAGTTAGTTATGTTCTGCCAGCGAATGAACAAATGACAGTAACGTCTTCTTCTGCAGAAGGGTGCCAGAGCTGCAGAGGTAAAAGCCTCAAATTCAGACCTGGTGCTGATCCTATTTATCGACAAAATATCGAACTGCTTGTGGTCCATGTAGCTTTCCAGGCTAAACCTAAGAGTTGCCAGCAGGATGACCATGAGCCAGCAATGTGCCCTTGTGGTCAAGAAGGCCAATGGCATCCTGGGGTGGATTAGAAGGGAGGTAGTTAATAGTAGTTAGCAGTAGTTAGTTAGCAGATCAAGAGAGGTTTTTCTCCCCCNCAGGGGGATTGAACTAGATGATCTTTTGAGGTCCCTTCCAATCCATAGTGATTCTATGATTCTATGAGAAAGGTTCTCCTCCCCCTCTACTCTACCCTGATGAGACCACATCTGGAATATTGTGTCCAGTTCTGGGCCCCTCAGTTCTAAAAGGACACAGAGCTGCTTGAGAGACTCCAGTGCAGAGCCACAAAGATGATGAAAGGAGTGGAACATCTCCCTGATGAGGAAAGGCTCAGGGAGCTGGGTCTCTTTAGCTTGGAGAAAAAGGAGAATGAGTGGTGACCTCATTAATGTTAATAAATATTGAAAGGGCAGGTGTCAGGAAGATGGAGCCAGGCTCTGCTCAGTGGCATTCAGTGATAGGACAAGTGGCAACGGGTGGTAGCTGGAACATAGGAGGTTCCACATAAATATGGGAAGGAATTCTTTCACGGTCAGGGTGACAGAGCACTGAAATGAGCTGCTCAGTGGGTTGTGGAGTTTCCTTCTCTGGAGACATTTAAAACCTACATGGACATGTTCCTGTACGATGTGTTCTAGGTGATCCTGATGTGGTTGGGGGGATTGGACTAGATGATCTTGCGAGGTCTTTCCCAATCCCTAACATTCTGTAATTCTTCTAGATATTCTTTAAGGTCTTTTCCAGCCCAAACTCTTCTGTCCTATGCCCTGCATGGATTTGGGTTGGCTCTGACAAAAATGGTGATTTAACAAACAATTTTAGAAAGAGCTGGATTAAGTGTCTTACTTGAAAGTCCCAGGAGATTTCCCAACATGATTACATGCTGTAATAAAAGAGGTAAGTTAGATTCTTTGCATAAGTGATGACTATTAATAACTTGATTATAAATTTAAATATTAATTATTATAATGAACCCTTTAGTATCTAACAATTATAGAGTGTTACAAACTCTGAAGTAAACACTAGAAATCTCTCAGCAAACAACATATTTATGAAATATGAAAAGTGGCTTTTTCTTATCCCGTTGTAGAAGTTGAGACAACTCCAAATCTCTGGATTTTCACTTGCTCCTAAGGAGAGCAGACGAGTGCCAGAGGAAGAATCAGATCTTGAATCCTATTAGATTTTCTCCACTCTGATGGATTTTCCACCTTTCTATCACACATTCCTGTGCTTTGTTCTTCTCATTCAAGTTCTTCTTTACGATCCTACATGCCCTTCCAGACCTTGTCTGACTTGCATATTATGATCCAGCACTTCACTGGGTTTCCCCTCATATATTGTAAAAAAGAAGTCTCCAAGACAGAGAAAGGATAATCTCACAGTCCTCAAAAGCATTCCTGTTACTCTCGTTCTACTCAGTTCTACATGCAACACCTTTTCTTCTGGCTGATATATTTGTCTTTGCTACTGCTCAGAACAAAGACTAAAGGCAAAGTCTGATGAGGAGATGCTGAGGCTGCTGGGGGTGTTTAGCCTGGAGGAGATTCAGAGGGGACCTTCTCCCTCTCTACAACTCCCTTGAATAAGGTTGTAGTCAGGTGGGGGTCAGGCTCTTCTCCCAGGCAACTAATGACAGGACAAGAGGGCAGGGGCTGAAGCTGCAGCAGGGGAGGGTTAGGTTGGGTGTTAGGAAGTCCTTCCTCATGGAAAGGGTAATCAGACATTGGAATGGACTGACCAGGGCAGTGGTGGAGTTCCCATCCCTAGGGGTGTTTAAGGAGAGGCTGGCTGTGGCACTTAATGCCTTGTTCTGGCTCATGTGCTGATGTTAGGTCATGGGCTGGGCTGGCTGAGCTCAGAGGTCTTTTCCAGCCTCAGTTATTCTGGGATTCTGTGATTCTGCGCTCAGGGTTCTCACAGACTACTGGGCTGTGAAAAACCAGGAACTTATGTTAAGGCTGAAAGTGACTACAAACTACAGTGGAGGTGGAAAGGGGCTGTCAGAGTGCTCTTCTGTGGAACACCATGGCTCTCAGCAGAGTCTACTCATGGCTTGAATTAGGGTTAAGATTAGCTCTCAGGTAACAAGAAAGACTTCAAATTGAAAGAGCACAGATTTAGGTGAGATCTGAGGCAGAAAATCCTCCCTGCGAGAGTGCTGAGGCTCTGGAACAGGTTTCCCAGGGAGGTTGTGGCTGCTCCATCCCTCAAAGTGTTCAAGGCCAGGTTGGAAAAGGCTCTGGGCAACCTGGTCTGGTGAGAGGTGTCACTGTCCATAGCAGAGGGGTGGAACTAGATGTTCTTTAAAGTCTCTGCAGCTGGGGCACGGCTGGAAAAGGAGACATAAGCCAAAATAATTCTCCTAGTGGCGTTAAGGCTCTGGGCTGAGCCAAGTCACAACTCTGTGCTTCAGCTAGGGCTAGTCGAAAAGCTGACTTTAGGACATGGTTTACTGGACACAGTGTTGTTGGGCTGATGGTTGGACTTGATGATCTGAGAGATCTTTCCTAACGTTAACAATTCTGTGAGTCTGCAAGTTGGAAATGGAAGGAAGGGCTGCAAACATAACCTTCCCCTGAGGAACTGAAAGTCCAGGGAAGAGCTCTGTGTCTGTCCCTAGATCACAGCTTAGGGTTCCGTTTGGAGAAACCCTTAGAGGCTGGAAGGATGCTGCTCATTTAGCCAGAAGGGGCACATTTAGTCCTTGGAAGGTCTGGAGTGCCCTTGCAATCAGACTGGAAGCAACTCTTTATGCAATTCATGTCCTCAATCTCATGTGTTGTGTTTGTGTGGATCAATACAGGTTGGGGGAGGATCCACTGGTGAGCATCTCTGTGGATAGGTACCTTGGCATTCTTGTAGACAGTAAGTTCTCTATGGAACAGCACTGTGCTCTTGTAGCCAAGGCAAATGGAATCCTGGGTTGAATCAAGAAGTGTGTCCAGCAGATCAAGGGCACTTCAGCTCCCTCTCTACTCTGCACTAGTAAGGACACATCTGGTATATTGTGTCCAGTTGTGGGCTTCCCAGTTCAAGACGGACAGAGATCTGCTTGAGAGAGTCCAATGGAAAGCCACAAGGATGATTAGGGGACTGGAGCACTTGCCTTATGAAGAGACATTGAGAGATCTGGGACTTTTCAGCTTGGAGAAGGTTACAAGGGGATCTCATCACTGTCATTAACTGCCCGAGGGCTGGCTGTCAAGAAGAGACAATCTCTTGTACCCTGTGATAGGAGAAGGGGTAGTAGGTGTCAACTGGAGCACAAGCAGTTCCACCTCAACACGAGCAGCTTCTTCCCAGTAAGAATGACAGAGCACTGGAGGCGGCTGCCCAGGGAGGATGTGGAGTTTCCTTCTCTGGAGACTTTCAAGACCTAGCTGCATACTTTCCTGTGTGACTTGCCCTAGGTTCTATGGCCCTGCAGGAGGAGAGGAAGGACTCGATGACCTTAGGAAGTCCCTTCCAACCCCGAATGGTCTGTATATCTGTGTATCATACAAGTTGGTGCCGGGGGGGGGGCGAGTGGAAAGATGTGGGAGGGAGGAAGTTTACATGGATGACCCGTATCGCCACTCTCCGCGGGTTTAGTGACTCCCCGCTCGGCCGGTTCCGCTCGGCTCCTGCCACCTGGCGGCAGCCGCGGGAGCCGCCACGGTCCCATCCCGACCCAATGGCAGGGGCAGCGGAACGGGCTGGGGCGGAGGAGATGATGACAGGCGGGGGCGGATGTACGCGCCTTCCAGAACCTTCCTGCCCTTATCGAAGATGGCCGCCAGCATGGCGCTGCATCACTTCGCCCGGCCTCTGACAGCCAATAGTGCGTACGCGTTCTGCAGTCACGTGGTGAGCCAGTCGCCGGTCACGCACGGCGCGGTCTGACGCCACTTCCGTTCCCAGGGCATTGAAGGTTGCGGTTTCGGAGGGGCGAGAGGGACTACGCAGGTATGACGGGAGGGGACGGAGCGGTGCTGAGCTGCAGCAGGGTTCGGGTCTGAGTGAGCGAGGGTCTTTGGTCCTGGGTTTGCGGCCTGGCCTAGGCCTGAGGTGGGTTCAAGTCCAAGGTGGGTTCCGGCCGCCTCCTGGTCTAGGCTCGTGGTAGGCCCTGGGCGCTTGCCTGTCTTCCCACTGGTAGGACGGATTTTCCTCAGCTTTTGGGCTTCAATACCTTTATAGCGTCTCCTCAGCTGCTCTGTTTACCGGTTAACGGGCTGGAATGTTGATGGTGCTTTGCTTTCATTGTTTCGTTGTCTGTCTGTGTTCTTACTCTCACTGCTGAAGTTGTTTTGCTTCAGTTATCTAAGCAAGTAAACTACTTGCTCACGGAGTTGTCTCTGCGGGTTGTTGCATCATCCCGTTGAGAGAGTGGGGTGTGGTGATGGAAAAAGGCTATGTCTTTGAAAAGGTTTCCTCTTGCCAAAGTGGGGTTTCATTTCTGGGGGCTTTGTAGCAGCAGGGATCATCTTTTTGAATAGTATCTGTTTGGAGGACAGGATACTCATGCAGTATAGTGTTCTGAGAGATAATTGCTAACGATAAGTACAGAAAACGTCTCATAACTTCAGCGAGAAGAGGGATATCCTATTATAGGATAAAAACTGTAGAAGAGATGTTTCTAACGGAAATGGGAGACAAGGAACAGTTATCATAGAATCATCAAGGCTAGAAAGGACCTCCCAGATCATCAAGCCCAGCCCTCATCTCAACAGCTCCCTAAGCACTAGACTATGTCCTCAGATGTTCCAGGTGCTTGGTTTTTAAACACCTCCAGGAATCAGGACTCCACCACCTCCATGAGCAGCCTCTTCTAGTACCCAGCCACTGTGTAAATAAAGGACGACTTCTTGATATCGCATATAAACATCCCTTAACACAACTTGAGGACATTTCCTCTTTTTCTGTCATATCTAATTTGGGAGAAGAGACCATCACCAGCTTCGCTACTACTTCCTTTTATGTAGTTATAGAGAGCAAGAAGGTCTCTTTTCAGCCTCCTCTTCTCTAGACTAACCCCAGTTCCCTCAGCTGCTGTCCATAGGGCCTGTTCTCCAGACCTCTCCCCAGCCTTGTTGCCCTTCCACATGTCTTATGAGCTCCTGGGTCTTATTACAGAGCTTAAATGATATCACTTCTATGAGTTAAAAATAAGTAGTGAGGGCAAATTGTTGCCTGCAAACCACGTAGCAAAACAGTAAAGCACCTTTTCTTGTGTCTTTCCAGGAACGTAAAGTATTTAATTATTTGAGCAACCATGCTGGCTGCAAGGATGGTATGCCTGAGGGCATTATCATGCCAGACCATTCGCCCTACCATTACTCAGGCATGCCCAGCTTTGAGGAACTCCAACATCCAGGCGTACAGGCTGTGGCAGCCAAACCAGGTGAGGCAGTTCTCTTTCTAACGGTTCTGATTGCTGATCTTTGAAAGAGCTGAGTGCTTTGCCAAAGGAATTGCTGTTACTTAGTGAAAAGCCTTCTGGGTGTTTGAGATACCTGCTCAAATTTACCCAAGGAAGACTTAAAGCCAAGTTTTGAAGTGTAGTTGAAATATTTTCTATTTTAATGACTATTCTCTGTGGAAATTTCTGGAACAAAAGAACTCAAAGGAGTTAGTGACAGACCAACCTGAGTAAGGTGGGAGGAGCAGAACTTGTTCAACCTCCTTCTATCTTGTTTCCTTGCTAAGAGTCTTCAATATTAAAGTAGAAAATCACTTTTGAAAGAATTTAGTCCCCATTGTGAGAAGCCCAGATTAAAGCAGTTCCTGAGCGATGACAGGACTTTAACAGACCTTACCAGCAGTTGGGAAAACTGGGCCTTTGATGTTCTAAGACATGTATTTGTGTGTGGAGAGAACTGCTTTCAGCTTCCTAAGCTTGTTATGTTTTTGTGGTACTTCGAGATAGAATTCCTTAACTGCAAGACACAACAAAACTAAAGGGCTGTGCTAAACTTCTTGAATTTTACTGTCTAATGGCTGAGGATAGGTAGGTGTTGGTGTTAAAACAAGCTCACAGCTTTGAGAGAGCCCTTGGTTGATCAAGTGTTCACATCATAATGTAGAAACATCCCAAAAAAAGACAAAGAAGCATAAACATTTGTTTCAGAGCCTAAACATGAATTTATTGTTGCAGCAGCTTGTGAGCAGTGTGCTCTGTTAGTCTGGAGCTTATCAGCTCATCAGTTTTTCGAGTTTGGTTTTTTTAATGTTTACAAGTATTTAAACAAGGCCCTGAGGCTTTTTGAATGTGTATTGTGGTGGAACTAGAGAGAAAGAAATAGAAACTGAAAGCATTTGAAATTCACTGCACTGTTTCTGCCCTTCTAGAAGGTGTTAGTGTTACTCTCCTAAACTTTAGTCTTCAGTTGTTTTCCTTGAGCGTTCTTTAATATATATATAAAAGCATAACCCGTATATTATTAGGGTTGGAAGGTGCCTTCAAAGACTGCCTCATTCAACCCTCCCACTCAAGCAGAATACAAATTACTGAAAAGCAGAACTGCCTACAAAGCGTAAATCAACTACACAAAGCTGCATCCAGGCAGGTCTGAAACGTCTCCAGAGAAGGAGACTCCACAGCATCCCTGGGCAACCCCTTCCAATATTTAATAACCCTGACAGTCAAGTAGGTTTTCTTCAGATTGACGTGAAACTTCCTGTGTTCAAGCTTGCATCCATTACCCCTTGTCCTGTCTTGTCACTGAAAAGAGAAGATTCCTTTCTGCTTGGCACCCAGCCCTCAAGGATTTATACAGGGATTAAATCTCCTCGTAGCCACCTTTTGTCCAGACTGAAAATGAAAATAATGCTCCCAATCTCTCTTCATAAATCAGTTCTTCCAGACCCCTAACCAATCTCATAGCTCTGCACTAAACTCTCAGTTAATTCTCTATCCCTCTTGAATTGGGGAGACCAGAACTGGACACAGGATTCCACGTGCAGCCTTACTGAAGCAGAATAAAGGGGTAAAAGAGCCTCCCTTGATGTGCTAGACACATTCCTCTTGGTCCATCCCAGCACCCTGCTGACCTTTTTGACCACCAGGGCCCATTGCTGATCCATTTTTAGTTCGTTACCCACAACAGCTCCAAGATCCTTCTCAGAGGTGCTCTCTAGCTGGTCACTACCCAACCTGTAATCATGTCTTTCAGAGGTGAGTGCAGATAAAGAAGAGATCATAAAGTACTTGCAAGTGTAGCGAGTGAAATTATAAACATTTTCAATTTTGTGTCCTTGACTACGTTGTTTCTGAACCCAACAGAGTTATGCCACCAGAGTGAGAACCGGTGTAAGAAGTGGGAGAAGTGGCCAGGAGGTTAAAGAAGCAGCATTTGAGCCTTCTGCAGAGACAGCACTTAAAGGTAGAGTAGCTCTGCAATTCCCATAAGAATGTTATCTATCCAACAGAAATGAATCCTCACTCATGGTAGCTTATTTTTCTTTATACAGCTGATCGTGTGGGGAAATTTATTGTTGCTGGAGGGGCTGCCGTTGGCCTGGGGGCCCTCTGCTACTATGGAATGGGCATGTCCAGTGAGATCGGAGCTATTGAAAGAGCTGTGTAAGTAAGACTGTTCTTTTTAGTAAAGAGTGTGTTAAGGAAATTTCCTTCGTCTTAATATCCATTTTTTCTTTAGCGGTATCAGGTGAACTCAGATCATGACATGCATTGTGACTCAGCAGTTTGCAAGCAGCTCAGCAGACTGCCCGCTGCCCAGAACACCTTCTCTACAGGGCTTTCCTTAAACCAGCCTGTCATATATGCACCATTCTCTTACAGAGTTAAAATCATTTCTTGTTCTATGCCCTATGTGTGCTTCCTCCTTAGAATTGAACTGCAATTAGTATCAGTTGTTTGTGATGTTTGTAGAGTTAAGTTAGACCACCAACATTTAAAAGCTGTTGTAAGCTAAACCTATAGCAGATATTCCTTAGACCACTCCATTACTATGAAACCTTCTTTGTATCCACAGCTCTGAGTGTATTCAGCAGTTTGATTGTGATTTTTAGCTGGCCTTCACTCTACACAGTGCTCTCTGACTGCTTGTTTTTCAGTATTTGGCCACAGTACGTGAAGGACCGAATTCAATCCACTTACATGTACTTTGCGGGAAGCGTTGGCTTGACAGCTCTGTCTGCTGTAGCAGTCAGCAGGACTCCAGCCCTCATGAGCCTGATGACAAAAGGCTCCTGGCTGGTAAGTCTGTGTTAGAAAAGTACTGAGAGAAAGACTCCAGATGTGGTAGGTGATGTAAGAAATGTGACGTGGAAACTACTTGGTGGATAGTATGGCAAGACCTTGCTTGTACTGGTGCCCTTGTTCAGATAGACTCTTTAAATATTCTAATGTTCTTAAGAAGGACATTGGGGCATTGGAGTGGGTCCAGAGAAGTGCAACAAGGCTGCTGAGAGCTCTGGCAAACAGGCCTTGTGGGAAGTGGCTGAGCAAACTGGGGTTATTTAGAGAAGAGAAGGCTGAGAGGAGACCTTATTGCTCTCTACACCTCCCTAAAAGGAGGTTGTAGTGAGGTGGTGCTGTTCTCGCTTCCCAAATTACTAACAATAGGATAAGGGTAAATGGCCTCAGATTGCGTTGGGGATGTTTAGATTGGATCTTAGGAAGAAATTATTTACTGAGTGGTTGGGCACTGGAACAGGCTGCCCAGGGAGGTGGTAGTCACCGCCCCTGGAGATGCTTAAAAAGCGGGTAGCTAGAGCACTTGAGACCATGGTCTAGGGGTTAGGGAGATGTTGAGATGTGGGCTGGACTTGATGACCCTTGCATTCCTTTGCAGCTATGATGATTCTATTATTCTAATGGTACTTTAGCTTAAGATTTGTTAGTTCTCACCACGCACTGATGTGCACCTTCCATGCTTTTTCAACAGTTCTGTCAAAGTAGATGAGCGCGAAAGCTCTGTGCTGTCCTTACCAGCTGTAGCAGCTAAGGGCCTGTTGAAAGCAGCTACCTGATGCTCACAACACTATTGCTCTTTAAAATTGACAGCTGAGGGATTTGTTGTAAATTCTTCTTCCTCAGTGTAAAGCTCCTTGAAAGCCATCTTGTGTTTGCTGAGACACTAACTACGTCATAGAACCATAGAATTATCATGGCTGGAAAGGACCTCCAGGATCATCAAGTCCAGTCCTCATCCCAACATTTCCCTAATGCCAAGACCATGGACTCAAGTGCTGTAGCTTCTCAGTTTTTAAACACCTCTAGGGATGGGGCACCTTCCTGGGCAGCCTGTTTCTGCTCATTTTAGAGTGTAGTTTAATTACATGTATTTGGTGATAAAGTTAATAGGATTCTGACCAGTTTGCTTAGCAACTGGGTGATTCTGCTTAGAGTGATAGGAAGAGGAGATACAAAAGTAGTTGGTACCAAAAAGATATGAATGAGTATTGGCTTTGGGCAGGGAACTGTACAGGAAAGTGTAGCAAAGGAGGACCAGAGTAAGGGGAGAACTTTATTTTTCTAATCTTACCGTGCTCATCGAAGATTGTTGCTATATTACTGCTAAATAGGATACAACAGAGACCACATGTCCTTGTGCTTACTTGAGCTCTGTGCTGCTCTTTTTACAGGCAATAGGTGCCACTTTTGCAGCCATGATTGGTGCTGGAATGTTGGTCAGGTCCATATCCTATGAAAACAGTCCAGGGGCTAAACATCTGGCTTGGATGCTGCATTCAGGTGTGTGGATTTTTGCTGTTCTGTTCACAGCTGACTGTGCTTCAGCATGACCAGGCTCTTACTGCATGAACCTTGTGTCTTTTATATACTACTGGGGGAGGAAAGTTGGTTGGGTTTTTTTTTAAACAAATTCCATTATGAGAACTCTGAATAGCAAGAAGGTTCCATAAGCACTGGAATTACACTTGCCTCTCCAGTTAACATTCTTCCCAAGAAAATTGTGTTTAATTTAGCTCCAGAGCAAGATAAAAGTAGTTGATGGAACCTAAGGTGGCCAGTTGATTGTGTGTCCTTCCAGACAGGTGCATGTTCATGCATGGTGGTGTTTTGTGATGATTCGTTTTGAGCCAAAAAAAACTGTTGCAGATCTTGGAGGTGTTGTTTTGTTTCACCTTGGCTAGGTGTTATGGGTGCAGTGGTGGCCCCTCTGGCCTTCTTGGGCGGCCCTTTGCTGATCAGAGCTGCGTGGTACACCGCTGGAATCGTCGGAGGGCTCTCAACTGTGGCCGTGTGTGCTCCGAGTGAAAAGTTCCTGAACATGGGAGCACCTCTGGGAATAGGCTTAGGCTTCGTTCTTGCCTCTTCAATTGGTAAAGCATTGTTTTTATACCACGAGAATAAGTAGATTTTGAACTGACACCGCAAGGATGCGGCTCATGTTTGATTGCAAACTCTGCTATCCAGTTCAGATTTGCTTTAAGCAGCCTTTGCAGCTCCAGGACAGCAGAAAACACATCCTCCAGCTTGATACTGAAAGCAAACATGTAGTTAGTTCCAGTGTTAAACCTTACTGATAGCTGTAATATGTGACATCCTCACCTCGTGTACTAAAGCTTTTGGCATTCACCATGTACCACAGGCTGGGAATTTATTTTACTCACAGAGGAGCGCATCCTCCAGTAACTGAAGTCTGACCCAACTCAGAGTAGCTGGTGCACGTAGCTTTAATGCTGTTGTACATTCCTCTGCAGGATCCATGTTCTTGCCTCCTACATCAGCTTTTGGTGCCAGCTTGTACTCGGTTGCTGTTTATGGTGGACTGGTGCTGTTTGGCATGTTTCTGCTCTATGATACGCAGCACGTTATCAAACGTGCAGAAATGATTCCCTATTACGGAGTGACAAAATATGATCCCATCAACGCGTGAGTACCCTGCAGTAACTCAACAACTTGCCTCAGTTTGTTTTAGAGCCAGCCAGACCTGACGATACCTGCCCAGTTGTTCTCAAGTAGACTACACTGGCATCCTTTAAAACTCTTGGAAGTGAGTGGATAAAATTTTCCCACAGCGTCCTGCTGAAGAAGGTGGTGGCTTGACGCTCAGTTTTGGGAGCAGTCTTGTTTAACATCGTTATCAATGACCCCCTGGATGAGGGGATCAAATTTGCAGATGACATGAAATGAAGCAGGAATGTCAGCCTGCTTGAGGGTAGGGAGGCTCTGCAGAAGGATTTGGACAGGCCAATGGGATGAAGTTTAACAAAGCCCAGGGCTGGATCATGCACTTCACTCACAACCCCCAGCAGCTACAGGAAGAATCTCTGACAGAAAATGACTTGGGAGTGTTGGTTGACAGCCAGCTGACAGGAGCCAGCAGGGTGCCCAGGTGGCCAAGAAGGCCAACAACATCATAGCCAGCAGGAATAGAGTGATGATAAACTCTTCTCTTGAGGCCACACCTTGAGTACTGGGTCCACTTGAGCACCACAGTATAAGGACATTAGGGTGCTAGAGTGGGTCCACAGAAGGGCAACAGGGCTGGGGAGAGGGCTGGAAAACAACAATGAAGAGCAACTGAGGGAGCTGGGGTTATTTAGTTAAGAGATGAGGCAGCTGAGAGGAGACTTTGTTGCTCTCTACAGCTACCTAAAAGGAGGTTGTAGCGAGGGGTGTACTGGTCTCTTTTCTGAGATTTCTGATAGGATATGGGGAAATGGCCTCAAGTTGTGTCAGGGGAGGTTTAGATTGGATCTGGGGAAGTAGGTCTTTCTTGAGAGAGTGGTTGGGCACTGGAAGAGGCAGCCCAGGGAAGTGGTGGAGTCCCCATCCCTGGAGGTGTTTAAAAGCTGAATAGCTAGAGCACTTGAGGTCATTGTCTAGGGGTTAGGGAGATGATGTGATGAGGGCTGGACTTGATAATCTTGGAGGTCCTTTGCAGCCATGATGATTCCGTGCTTCTGTACAAAGAGTGGTCTGGTGACAGTATTCTGTCTGTTAAGACTTCCTGCTGGCACAGAAAGTAGAACGAGGATATAGAGTGGGTTGGTTGGTTGGTTTTTTTGGACATGCAAAGCACTGAGGACAGTCATAGTACTTAAAGCTTTTAAAAATGAAGTATGAGGTTGTGAAATGCCATTTAGCACTATTAACTGTGATTTCCCTTTCTCTAGGTGCATGGGTATCTACTCAGACACGCTGAACATCTTCATTCGGGTGGCCACCATGCTTGCAGGTAGTGGACCTGGCAGGAAAAAGTAAACAGACTCTTCTTGGCAGCCGACAGCCAACCAGCACACGTACAAAATAAAAATCCACAGCTACAAGCATTTTTTGAGCTCTGTGTTTAAAATAACATGAACTGCTTCTTAATCGTATGTTATTTTGGGAAGAGTAAATTATTTTTAATATATGAGTAAAATAGACTTATCTGCTCTCAGATGGGTTTGGTGGCAGTTTAGCTCTTTTTGTTTTGTCCTGTTCCTATATCATAAAAGGAGTCCATTCCTAAACCAGTGTCCCACATGCAGATAGAGGGACAACCCACTTCATGGAGTGCCGTTGAGACACGAGGTTTTGGTTTTTGCTTGCACAAATGCTACTTTAGTGGCACATTATGATATGAACGCGATGGAAACGGCACTAAATGCTGTAGTGACTTCTGTCAGGGCAGAAACTCCCAAACTGTTTAAATGGGTTTCAGAAATGCATTGGATTTGTCAGGTGAGGTGACCTAAAAGCATTAAAGGAAATGAGATGAGGAAACTATGGGTCCTGTGAACAGCAGACTCTTTCTGGAGTGCACATGAAAAGTCCTTGTTTTAATGCTGAGTGGATCCTGTACCTTCTTTCAATGCTGGCTGTATGAAACAATTTAGTAGCAGTAGAACCTTTTGCAGTGACTCAGTATTGTGGGTGAAACCGTGGCCTGGGTGCTCATTTCTTACCAGAGGAGGGTACAGGTAGGGAGTTCCAGGTGACGTGCTGCTGCAAACCCAAGTGTCATGAACATACTGCATGGCTTTAGTCTTAACTCTTCTCCATGTTGCTATCTTCAGCCTGCTCTAAGAGAAATGTTCCCTGTCAGTGACCCTTTACGTAGGGAAATCTGTTGCTCTGTGTTGGGATAGAAGTGAGTTCTTGGGCACAAAGTGTAGAGCTAAAGTCACCTACTCAGACTTTGGGTTTCAGGTAAATGTGCTACGTTTGTGTACCTATGGAACAATAAAACTAGTCTCAAATTGATGGCTCTTCTCCTGTTAATAGAAATCTTTTGGTGCCTCTGCGCTGTGAACTTGGTACAAAGTACCATGAATACTGACTTGGCTACTGTCTCCCTTGTAAGAGACTGTATGTTCTGCTAAATAATCAGTGTGGTTTCCACTCTGACTGGTGGGTGTCTTTTTGGGGTTGGACTCTCTGCAAGCAGATTGAATCGCATCCCTGGACATATTTCGAAGCTGTGTAGATCTGGAGCTCAGGGACAGTTGGGTTGCCAGTGAGGCAGTTTGATCCAAAACTGTCTATGGTGGATGAAGTGCAAACCAAAATGTTACCTTGTGGAAATCTTGATTTGAGAGCTTATCTGACAGGTCACACCTGCATGACGGGAAGATGAGAGGAGCTGTATCACCCATTCACTGAAGCAGATCTGCTCCCCTAGAGTAGGGGACAACACAAGTGCCTAGGAGGGATGACCTTTGCTCTGCAGAGTTTGTCCTTGCACTTTGAGCTGCTGATTGAAACACTTGTTCTTTGCCTTTTCCTTCTTTCAGAAAGACAGTAGAACAGGAGATGCCATTCAGTCTTTTGTATGAAGAAATGGAGTAGCATCATTGCAGGTGTCTGTGTAGGCAGCTCCTCCCTCTTCCTGAACAGATTTAAGTCACCTGGCAGACCTCCAAAGCTGAAAATTCCATGCAGCTGCAAGCCTCCAGGGCTACTGGAGAGGGTTTGTGATTGATCTGCTTGTTGATCTGTTCTTTAAAAATGTTGATAAGCCCTGTTTGAACTCTGCTGGCAGGAGATGGTTTCTACCACAGGGAGTTTGCCTGTCTTGGTGGGTGTAAGTGCTGTTACTGGGCCGTTGAGGTCGTTTACTGGTTCTTCTGTGCATTGTGGGTATGATGATGAACACAACCAAAATAAGTTGGTAATATAAAGTCTAGAGCTCGAATTAAGGTGTTCAGAGGCTAAAGCTGAAAATCTGTATGAGCTTCAGCTCCTGCAGAGACACATTTGACTGAAAAGAAGGTTCTGTCATTTGATTTAGCGTTGGCTGCTTGTGTCTCCTTACACAGGTTAAAAATGCCAGGATCCACTTTGCTGAGCACCACTTCAGTGCAGTGAGCACTGCCTGTACCCCACAGTATTTACGGTCACCTCAGTCTTACTTATGTGACTAAGAAGAGGAGAAAGCAAAGCCATGGTACCTCATCACCAGTGGGATTACTTCCAGCTAGAAACGGGATGGATGTGAGTGCTACAGTCAGGGACATGAGTGTCTGGAGAGCAGCCTGGCAGAGAGGGACTTGGCAGTACTGGTTGACAATAGGCTGAACAGGAGCAAGCAGGGTGCCCAGGTGGCCTGGAAGGCCAATGGCATTCTGACTTGAATCGGCAGTAGTGTGGCCAGCAGGACTAGGGACATAATTGTCCCCCTGTACTGGGTACTGGTGAGGCCTCCCCTTGAGTACTGGGGGCAGTTCTGGGCCCCTCACTTCAAGAAAGAGGTGGAGGGGCTGGAGTGGGTCCAGAGGAATGTGAGACTGGGGAAGGGACTGGAGGGAAAGTCTGATGAGATGCTGAGACAGCTGGGGGTGTTTAGCCTGGAGAAGAGACTCGGGGACCTTCTCTACAACTCCCTGAAGGAAGGCTGTAGTCAGGTGGGGGGGGGTCAGCCTCTTCTGCCAGGCAGCTAGCAAGAGGATGAGAGGGCAGGGCCTGAAGCTGCACCAGAGAAGGGTTAGGTTGGATGTTAAGAAACCCTTCCTCACAGAAGAGGTGATCAGACCCTGGAATGGACTGATCAGGGCAGTGGTGGGTTCCCTATCCCTGGAGCTGTTTAAGGACAGACTGACTGTGGCACTTAGTGTCCTGGTCTGGTTGATGTGATGTTAGGTCATGGGCTGGGCTGGAAGAGCTCAGAAAGCTTTTTCAAGCCTCGATAATTTCTGTGATTCTGTAACTCTGCTGAAGCGTTGATTGAGAGCCCGAGTTTTGTCTGAATTTGGCTCCGTTCAGGACACAAATGACAGGAAAGTGGTGATTTTGCATATTAGCTCAGAGCTCAGCTTGTTTTTCTTTTCACACCCTGGGGGACTCAAACATAATTTGCAAATGTACCTGGGGTTTTGTTTCCTGGCGAGGGGAGAAATCTGATAAATTCCTGTTGCTCTTATTCCTCCTTCGGTTTTGCAATTTGTTTTGGGTTGTTTTCTGCTTTGCGCCATCGTTTTTCTTAGAAAAGGTGGTGATGGATGAGGACATCTTGTGCTGCGTGGGAGGAAAAAGCCATCTTATCTCTGGATGGACCATTGCTGCAACCAGCAAGAAGCAGATTGAAGGTTGGGTCCCAACAGTTGTCTGCGACCAGTGGTGGATGCCACAGGCTGACATACCCTGATTCCCCTGATGTATGAGCCCATCTTTACTTTATTCCAATAACCAAAGACCACTGAGGTGGCTGAATTTTGCCATAAAAATTCCACTCAAAAGAGCTGCTTAAATGCAATGTTTTACTACAAAATTAACCTGTTTTCACATTTTATGTGAACTTGCGGCAACTGTCTTTAAATTATCATTGCATCATTAGGGACTGGAAGGGACCTCAAAGGATCATCTAGTCCAATCCCCCTGACACAGCAGCATCACCTAGACCAAGGCACACAGGAACACATCCAGGTGGGTCTTGAACATCTCCAGTGAAGGAGACTCCACAACCACCCTGGGCAGCCCGTTCCAGTGCTCTGTCACCCTTACTGTGAAGAAGTTTCTTCTCATATTTCTAGGGAACCTCCTATGTTCCATCTTACACCCATTGCCCCATGCCCTATCACCAGATGACACTTAGAAGAGCCTGGCTCCCTCCTCCTGATACCCACCCCTCAAATATTTATAGACATTAATGAGGTCACCCCTCAGTCTCCTCCAGTCTCAAGAGACCCAGCTCCCTCAGCCTTTTCTCATAAGGCAGGTGTTCCACTTCCTTCATCATCCTTGTTGCTCTATGCTGCATGCCCTCCAGCAGCAACGTGTCCTTGAACTGAGGGGCCCAGAACTGGACACAATACTCCAAATGCGGTCTCACTAGGGCAGAGTAGAGGGGGAGAAGAACCACCCCCATTCTGATCCACCCCAGGATGCTGTTGGCCCTCTTGTCCACAAGAGCACATTGCTGGCTCATGGTCATCCTGCTGTCCACCAGGACCCCCGGGTCCCTTTCTCCTACACTACTCTCTAACAGGTCAATCCCCGGCTTATACTCCTACCTGGGGTTGTTCTTGCCCAGATGCAAGACTCTACACTTACCCTTGTTATATTTCATTACATTTCTCTCTGCCCAGCTCTCCAGACTGTCCAGGTCTCGCTGAATGGCAGCACAGTCTGCTGGGGTGTCAGCGACACCACCCAGCTCTGTGTCATCAGCAAACTTGCTGACAGTGCACCCTAATCCCTCACCCAAGTCATCAATGAATAGGTTGAACAGGACTGGTCCCAGCACTGACCCCTGGGGCACTCCACTAGATACAGGCCTCCAACTAGACTCTGTCCCATTGACCACTACTCTCCGATTTCTACCCTGTAGCCAGTTTACAATCCACCTTACTACTCTGTCATCTAGACCACACTGCCTCAGTTTGGCTGTGAGGATGCTGTCTGTCAGAGACAGTGTCAAGTGCCTTACTCAAGTCGAGATAGACCACATCCATGGCTCTGCCATCATCCATCCACCTGGTTATGCCCTCACAAAAGGCTATCAGGTTGGTCAAATATGACTTTCCCTTTGTGAAGCCATGATGACTGTCCCTAATGACTCTCCTATCCTTGATGAGCCCGGAGACAGCCTCTAGGGCAAATTGTTGCATCATCTTTCCTGGGATGGAGGTGAGGCTGACCGGTCTGTAGTTACCTGGGTCTTCCTTCTTTACTTTTTTGAAGATTGGGGTAACATTTGCTATCCTCTAGGCACCTCTCCTGTTCCCCAGGACCTAGCAAAGATGGTGGAGA
>VXBP01003318.1:0-30100 GCA_013400115.1 Rhinopomastus cyanomelas | reverse complement strand
TCCTCATCAACCAAGGCAGGCTACATATAGTCCAGGGTATAGGGTAGAGAAGGACTTGGGGACAGACCAAGTCAAGAACCCTCCTACCACCACTGCTTAGTGTCTTCTGAAGGACATCCGTTTTAAAGAACAAGTATGTCCTGAGCATTGTGATGTGAAGTATCTCAGAATGGTTGAACTTGATGAGCTGGGGCTGTTCAGCCTAGAGAAGAGGAGGCTGAGGGGAGACCTCACTGCTCTCTACAACTACCTGAAGGGAGATTGGAGTGAGGCAAGGATTAGCCTCTTCTTCCTAGGGACTAATGATAAGACAAGAGGAAACAGAGTCAGGTTGTGCCAGGGGAGATTCAGATTGGATCTTAGGAGAACCTTATTCCCGCAAAGAGTGGAGAAGCCTTAGAGCAGACTGCCCAGGGAGGAGGTGGAGGCACTGCCCCCAGATGAGTTCAACAAATGGGCCGACAAGATGTTTCAGGAGATGAGTTAGTGATTGGGGGTTGTAGGGCAGATGATTTGACTTGATGAACTTCAAGGTCTTTTCCAACGTTGATAGTTCTACAACTGTGATTCTGTCTTGAAGGTCTCTTCCAACCAAAGACATTCTGTGAAGGGAAGGGAATGACAAAGAGCAGTGATGAGGAGGGATGGAGATGTCATGTTGGGGTTTGTGGGTTTGGGAAAGGCAGTTAATGGCATCTGCTATGTCCACAGCAACGTGAACATTGTGAATAATGGGCTGGTCAGGGGTGCTATGAGGTGAAACTGAAAGGGTTACTGTGCAACCACAAGATATTCTGTGAGATCCTGAATGCACAACAGAGAAATGTTTGCTTGAGCTTACTGTCCCATGAGGAGTGGTGGTAGAGTCCGAGCTGCTTGTGTGGTTTGGGACTGGCTCAAAAAAATAAACCAACAGCTTCACCCTGGTCCATAAAACACAAGAATAAATCTTGTGTTTTATTGAAAAGTCCAAATATTTTTGCCAAAAAGCAGACTCATGTCTTTAAAAATAATAGCTTGGGGTGAGGGGGAAGAGAATTATCTAAACCACTGCCACAAACAGTATTTCTCACCTATTCTCAGGTCCTGATAAAAGAAAAAGGAGACTGGGACAAACTTGGATGACAGAGAAAAAGGCATGAGAGGAAAGGAGTGTGAAAAAAGACCAGGCTCAGGGGCAGGAATTTGGTGACTATGAGCACCAGGGTAGGAGGTCCTGGAAAAGCTAAACGGGATGAGCTGAGCTTGGGGCAGCACTGGCAAAGGTCAGAGGCAGTGTCTGTGAAATAAAGATGAAGAATGCATGAGCTTGAGACCACAGCAGAGACAGCAGAGGTTCCCTCAGCTGCTCTGTTTCCCATCTGCTGTAGCTGGAAGCTTCAATTGCTCTGACAGGGCAAAGCAAGTAGCAGCCTGCCTCTTCCACTCCAGTCCAACGAGGGCATCCATGTGGGATGGTAAAGGTGCAAAGCAGCTCCCATCTATAGAAAGTAAAACCTCCTGTCACCAGTGTTCTGGCTGGGAGTATTTGAGATAAAAAATAGGTTTGTTTTGAGGCAGGTGTTGGCAGCAGCTCCAATTTTTTTTTTTACATTATTATGTCTTTGTGTTTCTTCGTTCTTACACATAGGAGGTAGAAGGTGCTGGCCCTGTTCAGCTTTTAACAGGCACAAAAAATTCTTGGAGTATGAAGTCTTGGTAGATTTGAGTTAATGTTTGTCTTATATGAGGGTTTTCTTTTCGTTCCAGCTCACCTTTATGTTTACAGAAGAAAGGTGGGTGGGTGAGGCAGCTGCCTGTGTAGGAGGCAGAGATGCACTCAGCGATATGATTTCTCCTTTATTGTGTTTCTGTTATCCCAAAGCAGCCCAGTATCAACACAGTCATTCTTGGGAGAACCAGGGAGAGAAGACCTTGAGTGGAAGTGTCGTGAATAATCACCTTAAAATCAGCAAAGTTAAACCTCTTTTGGAGAGTTAAAAGAATAAATGACAAGATTTTTGGTCTATAAGCTTTAACCCTTTATTGTTGGAGAGACTCTTTGCAAGAGAGTCATTGAATCATAGACTGGCCAGGGTTGGAAGGGACCTTAAAGATGATCTAGTTCCAACCCCACTGCATAGGCAGAGACACCTTCACTAGACCAGGTTACTCAGGGCCCCAGCCAACCTGGCCTTCAACACTTCCAGGGAAGGGGCAGCTGCAACTGCCTTGGGCAACCTGTTCAAGCATCTCACCTCCCTCACAGGAAAGAACTTGTTCCTCATGGCCAACCTCAATCTCCTCTCAGGGGCTTTTTTTCCTGGGTTACCATGAAAACATCATGTTCACTGGCTCCTGTGGTTATACCAAATCACACAACTGACTTGTTGGTAAAGCAAAACCTTTCCTTTTCCCTTCAGAGAAGCCTAAGTGATACAAGTTTTGGGAAAGTACTTTGTGAGAAGCTCCTTGGGCATGGTGAGCTAGAGCTGGTTGTGGAGCACTTGGAGATAACACTGTCTATTTGGGTATTTCTTGGTGGGATTATAGAAGTAAAATGTTTGAGCCCAAGCTGATGGTTAAAGGGGTGACTTGGTTCAGGACATCACTGATCCAGGGCTCGGGGGAAGAGTGGATGTGCTCTTGAGGGAAGTCCTGTGCCAGCTCCAAGTCTGAGGTGCTTCCAGCTACTGCTCTCAGTTCTTGGGATGCAACTGGCACCGAGACACAAATCTGATCAGAATGATCTGTGAGAGTTAGATGCTATCAAAACTCAATTTGTGCCTTGTTTAGGATGCTGAGTTCTGCAGCTGATCCATGATTAAAGGAGATTTTTAATGTAGAATTGCTGTTTTTTGTTAACTGTGTTGAAATTGATGGACTTCTTCATCTTGAGTGTGAACTGGGATCTCTCTTAACAGATTTAATTATCCAGACGTGATAGATATGGAGAAGTTAATAATAAACTCGGGAATCTGCTGCTTAACCAGCTCTCTGGTTAATTACATTAACAAGGCAGTGGCAGTTGGTTTGATTTAAGCACTCGGGGCTGGGTTTGCCTCTCCATTCCAGTTTTGTGTGCATGCTACTTTGTTTTGGCTCTCCTCTGTCGCTCCAAGCTCTCAAAGGAGACTATGAGGTCATAGAAGGAGGCTGCTGTGAGCCTTGGTGCTTTGGTTTCATGCTGAAAGAAGGCAGATTTAGATGAGATCTTGGGAAGAAATCCCTCCCTGTGAGGGTGCTGAGGCACAGGAACAGGTTGCCCAGAGAGTTTGGGGCTACTCCATCCCCAGAAGTGTTCAAAGCCAGGTTGGATGGGACTCTGGGCAACCAGGTCTGGTGAGAGGTGTCACTGCCCATGGCAGGGGGTTGGGACTGGATGATCTCTGAGGCCCCTTCCAACCTAAACTCTTCTGTGATTCTGTGAAACTCCATATCCCTGTGTGTTGTAACACTCCTTTTTCACTGGTAGGTGCTGCCTGACTCTCATTCCTCTGCTTCTAGTCCTAGGAAGGGCTAATCCAAAGGCCAAATCTCCACCCATTGTGAGCACAGTATTCCTTCCCATTTACCCTATAAAAAGGTGAGGTGGTGCTGCAGGCAGCCCAGAACGCTGCTCCTCAAAGGCATCTCGTGACTAGCTAGTTGGAAGTATGAAGCTCCTGGCACTCTGTGGCTTTTTCTTTGTCTTTCTTTTGTGCCTCGGCGCCTTTGCTGCAGAAGGTAAAGTATATTCTTGAACATAATTATCTCTCTTCCCAGACTTTTCTTATTCTCCATAATGGAAACAGAGTTTGATGGCTGAAGAGAAGGGATTTAGGAAAGGACCTGGACTGCAGAGTGTGGAGGCAGATCATTCCTTGGGTTTGTACTGCAGAGTTTCTTTTTACTGCCTGTTGCATCTAAGTACAGCAGGATTTTTACCTTCATTTACCTTCTCTTGTGTTCTGAAACCCACTTTTCTGGAAGAAAAGGCCCTATTACTTTTTTCCAGTGGATAACATCTGACAGTACGAAAATGTTTCCCCAATAGCGATGAACACACTGATGCAGAAAGTTTCTACCCTTAAGGACATGCTCAGGTCACTGGAACTGGAGTAGACGAGAAGTTCCTTAGAGAATATAGACAATGAGGGGGCTGGAGCAGGGCCAGAGAAGGGCAAAGAGGCCCTGTGGGGATTGGTTGAGCAAACTGGGGTTATTTAGAGAAGAGAAGGCTGAGAGGAGACCTTTTTACTCTCTACAGCTACCTAAAAGGAGGTTGTAGCCAGATGGTGCTGGTCTCATCTACCAAATTACTAACAATAGGACAAGTGGAAATGGCCTCATATTGTGTCAGGGGAGGTGTAGAATGCATCTTAGGAAAAAATGCTCAGCGCTGGTTGGATGCTGGAACAGGCTGCCCAGGGAGGTGGTAGTCACCACCCCTGGAAGTGTTTAAAAAATGAGTAGCTAGAGCACTTGAGGCCATGGTCTAGGAGTGAGGGAGATGTTGGGATGACGGCTGGACTTGATGATCCTGGAGGTCCTTTCCAGCCATGAGGATTCTATAATGAACAGGTGAAAATAGCTCTTATGACCTTCAATCAGGCTTGGCTGGTTTTTATGGCTGCTGACATTCCATGCTTTAATTGCTATATTACCTTGTGGCACCCACTTTGGGTTTTCCATGTGGACGGTTAGGAGCAGCAGATCTGCCCTGCACTAATATTTTCGCAGAACCTCATCATAACCTCTGGTGTGTCCGCAGAGCTGTTTGCTTGGTTTGGCTCGGCTCCACTGCTCATGGATTCTTTTCCACCCTTAGGTCGGAAGGTTAAGAAGTTTTGCTGCTCAAAACCACCCAAACTCAACAGAAAAGCGCATAGAGGTAATGAGATCTTTTTTCATGATGTTAATGAACCACCACAGATAAACTGCAGCTCTTGGAGTTTTTTCCATCTGCAGACTTCACAGAATTTTCCATGCAGGCAACTGTTATCTCCATTGCATCACTGAGAAATTCCCCACTATTCCCTTTGAACTGGAAAGAAATAAGAGAAAAGAATCTGTTTAATCCATTTTGGACTTTATGATCCTGGAAGTCTCTTCCAACCTTAATGGTTCTAATGCTCACACTGTGAAACAGTCAGGTTTTTTAAGGCAGTTACTGGAATTTCTGCCATCATATTGGTGCTTTCACCACATAAACACAGTCTTAGCTGCTTGTTTACCCTCTGCTAGTCTTTGTATCAAAAAACTAATTTAAAGCTCCCAGAAAATTAATTCCAGCTTGTGGGGTCCCTTAAATACTTGATTTTTTTTACATTTAGATTATTTGAGTAGCAGTCCTCGTGTTTCTTTGCAGCTTTCCTTTTAGCTGGTGCCTTCCCTTCACATTTCCTAGGGCTGTTTTATAGACAGAATCCCATTGGTATTGGGTGCAGTGAACACAGGATGGATTTATGCCCATAGGTCATGGGTTTGTGGCTGGTTCATTTAGTTGTCAGGTGTAATAGCAACTGAGGGGGCCATTTAACCATGCTGGCTACTTCTATTGTAGGAAAACCACAGATTTCCTACAACTTCTGTTCTTCCATCAGAAATTACTGCCCCAGAGGGCAAATGTTTCAAGCTAGTGTCTTCCCGTGGCTTCTTTCCAGGAAAGGTGGTGGAAAGGGGATGGATAATGTGCTGGTTTTGGGTCTGGAGCTCTGTGCCAGCAAAGACCTTCATCTGCCTGCAGAAACCTGACTAAATGTCTCTCCCTGTTTTCTTTCCTTTCCATCTTTGTCCTACAGGTGTAAATGTCAAGATGACCCCGAAGGAAATGAGGAAATACTGTGAGCCCTGTCCTCAGCTGGCTTCTGTGATGGTTCCTGGACCCCTCCCACAGCTAAAATGAGCATCCTGGAGCAGGGTGAAAGGCATCTGCCTACCAACCCCTTGCTTGGTCGAGTGGTCCTCCTTTCACAGATTGGGCACGGATGTATTTGATGTTAATTTTTTGTGGGGGGAAAGCCTTCACTCAGTACTGTTTATTTGTTCACTCAGGCTCCTGCCTCTTGTTCACATGAGCCCGGCAGCTAAAGAGTTGGGCAAAGCTGCCAGGCTGCCCCAGGCAGGCATTTAGCTTCTCAAATCACAGAGAATCCCTGTGGTTTGCATTTCAGGATTGTCTCAAGGTGGGGAAGGGTTGATGTTCCTGTTTGTGGTTACCAGTATAGATGTGTATTTCACCTTTCTGAAGAACCATTGTTTTATTGTGACAAAAGCATTTTATTTATAGCTTGGCACGTGATTTTTTTTCCCTGCAGCCTTTGCTCTTGGGGCTCTAAATGCACTTGGAAGCTCATTTCTGGCAACTGAGGAACATAGATAAGCAGGTTGTTAGAATTGTTGTGAAGGGCCAGATTCCAGTAGAATGGTGGGTTGTGCACAATCTTCTCTAGGGGATTTGGCTTTAGGAGCAAAGGGACCCACTCTTTAACTTCCTAGAGAATGTCACTGGGTGGTTATTGACCAGCAAACTGGAAAGGTGTTGACGCTAATCAAGTTAAATCTCTTCCTCTGGAAGCCAGAAGGTTCTTTCAAGTTATGTGGCCACCCTAATAAATAAAACTTACTGGGGCTTGAAAAAATTGCAAAGAATAATGGAGAAACTGCAGTGCCTTCAGCTGACATCGTTAGCAGTGATTGGTGTCTCCACTTGAGCATCTTCTGTCCTTTCCTAGCTGTCTCCTGCCTAGCTTCTGCTTCTCTTCCTTGTACTGGACTCACCTGGATGCTCAGACATTCCATTCTCCTTCTGGAGAACCCAAGGGGGAGTCAAAAGCTGCTGCTGCTGGGCAAAGTGCAGATTGCAAATAACAATTTTCCTTCAGTGCTCACAGAGCTGCTGCTTCTCAGCATAATTTTCTATGCAATAGAAACATTCTCAGTGCTCTCCAGAATCTGCAGGAGTTGAATGGGGACAGCCAGAGGCCTGCTGTAACCCGCTCCTAGTACCTCAAGGGGCAGGTTGATGGATGCTTGCACATGGTCGTGTCCTGTTGCCGGCAACACTTCTATTGCGCTGACCAATTGAACCTATTTCTGGGTCCTCTCTGAGCTTATCGCTGCTTTAGTTTCTCCTGGGCTTGGTGATAGATCTGCCTTTCGGCTTCCTATTTCTGAAGAGCTGAGAGGGATAAAGGTGCTGCTGGTCCCAAGTCAGAAGGCTTGTGGTGAAGGAGCTGGGTTTGTTCTGCTGCTCCTCGCTGGACAAACCGTTTTGCTATTTCTGTTTTGTCTTTTGTGGCTCGCAGAAGGAATCTACAGAACGCAAACCATGAGTAAAAATAAAGATTATCTCTGGCACTAAATGTGTTTGCAGCAGGGTTTTACTTGGTAAGACCCAGGTATGGAGATGCTGATCTCCAATGTCAGCTTAACCCCATTTCTTTTGTGGCTGAAAAACGCTCCGTGGGCTTTCTCTTTGCCCCACACCCTCCAACCAGTGAGGACTGCTCTGCCTCCTCCAGCAGGCAACATGTTCTTTCTGGTAGCAAAATTGCAAGCCCCCTTGACCATTTGTGCAAGTAGAGAAACACTCTGGGTCTCTGGAGGGCTGCAGGGACCTTGTCCAGTGCGCTCAAGCATTTTTAACTCTTGCCCAACCTGGCCTCAACCTGAGGTTCAAGTACCTGAAGTCCTGGTCTTGACTGAATAAACTACAGTAGGAGTCCTCAAATTATTTCATCTTGTCACTGCCCTTATGTGCTTTCTACCTCATATAGAGGTTAAAAAAAGCCCTTTGAAGGTGATTCCCCAACAGATTTTGGCTCTTGTGTACTGAGAACACAGCTACCATCTGATTATGGCTTCACTTATGGGGGTACCTTCACAGAATCATAGGATCGCTGTGACTGGAAAGGACCTCCAGGATTATCAAACCCAGCCCTCATTCCAACATCTCCCTCATCCCTAGACCATGGCCTCAAGTGCTCTAGCTACCTGCTTTTTAAACACCTCCAGGGATGGGGACTCCACTACCTCCCTAGGCAGCTTCTTCCAGTGCCCAGCTGCTCTCTCCGGAAATAACTTCTTCCTAAGATCCAATGTAAAACTCCCCCAACACAATCTGAGACCATTTCCCCTCATCTTATCATTAGTAACTTGGGAGAAGAGACCGGCACCAGCCTCGCTACAACCTCAGTCTCCTCTCAGCCTCGTCTTCTTTAGACTAAATAACCCCAGTTTGCTCAGCCCCTCTCATGGGGCCTGTTTTCCAGAGCTCTCAGCTGCCTTCCTGCCCTTCTCTAGACCCGCTCCAGCACCTCACAGTCCTTCCCTTTGTTCTTATTTCTATATCTATTGCTTTAGTGTTACCTGTGGAGAAACTTGTTTTGCTCAACGGCTCCTCAGAGCCCCACGAGCTGTGCACTCTTACCAAATAGTAAATTTAGCTTGTCCAAGCTGACAAATGCATCTGTTTGTATCTTGTGGGTTTGGTTTCATTGAGCTGTCAAGCATGAAAACCACTCAGCCTACAGGTCCCAGTAAAGATGTTCTTGTGCCTGCCAGAACAGATGTTGGATCCTGGTCTGACCTTGTCAACTAAAGTGGGCCAGGCTCACTTGGTTTAGAGCAACTTTGCATTATTTGTATTTGCCAAGCAAAATTCAGATCTTACATGGATTTGTAATCTCAACTAAGAAACTCATAAAAGCAGAGAGATAAATACTTCCTGTTGTACATTACTATGTTCTTGGAGCTCTTGCTAAAGCCAAGTTGGAAGAGTCCTGGTGGTTTAGCTTCTTACTGAAGTTTGTTCTGAGAGGAATTTTTCCATTCCTTAGCAATGACATTCTCCTCTTTTAGGCTGGAGAGGCATCAGTTTGTGGGAGTTTTTCATATCAACCCGTACTTACTCAATAGGAGCAGTTCTCTCATCACTGCTAATATCTCTGCAGCAATCATCAAGTGATTTTTTTAATTGCTAGTAGGGGTGCAAAAAGAGCTCTCTAATCCTACGTGAAATGAAACGAGCAAGGGCATTGATTCCAACCCACATGTGTCTATGGTTCCCAGTGGCCCTTCACTCTTGGATGACCTACATTGCTTCTGAACACACAGCTGTCTCCTCATGCTTTGTCTTCTGGTCTTACAGTAGAGCTGTCAGCACAGAGGGAATTCTCCAAATTTACATCTGAATGTCTCCATGGTGGGAGTTGCTGCTAGAGAGGTTCGCTGTCTGGATATGAATTTGTCCCATCATAGAATCATGCAATTGTTTAGGCTGGAAAAGACTTTCCAGTCTTTCCAGTCCAACCATTAACCCAACAATACTACTCAAGCTCCAAATCTAAAGATGTGCAGGGTTGTGTTGTCATAAACAACCTGTGTGTCAGTCTTTCTTGTTGTGTTTCACGTTGACCAGCTGGGATCATCTTCAGGTAGGGGGGAGGATTTAATTGCCCACTTTCATGCTGCTGCTCCAACACAGAGTGGCAAAGGCCAGAGATTTGCTGTAGGATAAGCACCTTATGTTCATGGTGCCATCTGGTCAGCCTCTGACAGCATTACCAGAGAAACCAGGTCACTATCTGCCTACAAGTGATCCTAAACTGAGCCTGACTTGTTCATCCTCTGCAGCCCAACAGAAATCTCGGTAGCATCAAGAAGCTGCAACACCAAGCCCAGTTTCTGTCCAAGTTTGCATCAAGTCATTTCATAGAATCATAGAATGTGTTGGGTTAGAAGTGAAGTCCAAAGGTCATCTTGTCCAACCGCCCTGCAGGGAGCAGGGACATCCTCAACTAGAGCAGGTTGCCCAGAGCCTTGTCCAGCCTCACCTTGAATGAGAGATGGGGCCTCAATGCCCTCCCTGGGCAACCTGTTCCAGTGTTCAACCCCCTTCTGCTAAATAACTTCTTCCTAACATCCTATTTCCATCTACCCTTCTCTAAGATGAAACCATTATCCCTTGTCCCATTGCTACAGGCCTTCATAAACAGCCCCTCTCCAGAGTTCTTGTAGGCCTCTTCAGGGGCTGGAAGGTCACTCTCAGGTCCCTTCAGAGCCCTCTCTTCTCCATGCTGTTCAAGAGCTGTTTGGTTCCTTCTGCAGCTAAGCACAGGGCACAGTTCAAACCTCTTACAGGAGCTATTTAAGCTCAAACAGAGGAAAGTTGGGTGCACACAACACCATCTGCTCAGTGGATGGTCAGGATTAACTGTCCACTTGGCACTTGTGCTATGTCTTGTACAAAGCACCCACCATCTCCTCTCTAACAGGATCTGCAAGTAGAAAGCTTCCTTCACCTGACGGAGCTTAGATCAGTGAAGAAGATGGCTTTCTGCTGGTGGGTGATCACCAGCACTGATCCCAGCCTCACCAGGGGAAACTAACTATATTCCTGAGGCATTATCCAGCACAGCTTGCCATGTCCCTGAAAATCAAATCTCTGTAGCCCTTAAAATTGGCTCCCAAAAGTGCCCAGGGAATGTCTGGCTTTGCTGGGTTCTGCTTAGGTTCTGCAGCCTACTCATTTGTGTTGGTGCTGTTGCAGAGCTCTGTGTCACCATCAGTGACTGGTTCACTGAGCAGTGTGGAAACCTATTTGTATCCCAGCATTTTCCCCAGGTTATCAATATGGCTGAGAAGAAAGATGTTTTCATCCCCCCCCCCAAAAAAAAAAAAAAGGTGCAAAGAATTCCACCTGTTTGTTATCAGAGAAGCAGTGAGATGGCTGGAAACAGGATTCCAGGTGAGGTGAGATGATCCAGCAAAGCACAGCATGCCAGCTGGCATTAACCGTCACCTTTAGTGTCCTTGGAAAGGAGCTCCTCTACATTTCCCCCAGCTGAAGTCAAGATGCAGCAGTTTTGAAAACAAAGTCTGAGAAGCAAAGTCAACCTGTGCTTGGTAGTTTTGTTGTAAATTCTGCGTTACACCTTTCCCAGTCTGTTGAGCACAGCTTTTCCCCCACTTCCTTCCTCACATTTCTTTCTATCTTTCTTCTGTACCTAGACACAGTTCTACAGTTTTGATGCCCCCTCTTCCTCATCAGTTCTGATCAACTGGAAAATAATCTTTTGTCCCTCTATGTGATGGTTCCTACCCATTGTCTATCTAGGTCGATTTTTCTATTGTTTTATTGGTATTTCAGCCTTCACTGCAATAACTTTGGATCATGTAAACTTAGTTACTAGACTGTGGAAGCCTGTTCCCAGTCATTTTATTGATTCCTAGAGTTAACATTGGAGCTATGTGGTTCTATTGATTTATTTTATTGACAGGCAGGCATCTTGTAGAAGGAAAATTTGAGATAGACCTTGATTTCTAGGCTAAGGAAAATGTTTAATATTCAACAGTTCACGTTGCTGCTTTAAAGCCAAGTGTCTCTACTTGCTCTGGCCGTGGCACACCAGCTGCAAGATTTACAGGGCATTTACTTGAGCATTTCCTTGTGCTGCCTCGACAAGTCTTGTCGTTTTTCTCCTCCACACCATGTAAACCATAAAATCCTGGTTCATTCATTGTTCACACCCCGGCTCTGAGTTGCACATACAATTTTTACAGGCAAAACAACGAACAACGCTGGTGCTACGTAAATAACAAGGGCTGCGAGGTGGTGTCCTTCGCATGGATCCAAGTTGTGCTCCACGGCACCACATCCATCAGAGATCGTGAGTGGCAGCTGTCAAAATGTATCAGGGGTTTCTAGGTTTTGTTCTTACTCAGAGGAGAGTGATCTGTAGCTTCCAAAGCAGTGAAGTTACTGGTTTATACATGGGGTTTGCAGAGGTCTTCAGAAGCATCTCAGCTAGTCAGACGCCTTAGCAGGAACTTCTCTTCCTTAGCAGCTGTGACAAATGTTCTCCTTTACCCCATTTTCTGTAAATGCTATAAAAACCCTCTTTGGCAGAGAAGAACCATGAGGAGCCCCAGCTGAGGTGAAGCACTGGGAGAGTCATTCCTGTTTCCCAGCAGTTCCCAGAACTCTTTCTGCTGCCACCCCCAGTGAATGGCAATAACTCACAATAAATCACGCAGGCGAGTGCTCTGAGCTCTTTGTTTTGTTCCTGATGGGGGTGTAAGTCTTGTCTTCATCTATCTGGGAAAAAACCCAACCCTGCAGCTGAAGCCTGCAGAGAATGAAAATGGGGTTTGGTTAGGTCTGTGTGCGCTGTTTGGCATTTAAATGGAAGATTCTGGTCTGACTCAGCTCAATCACATCATCTAAGGAGTGAGGGACAGGAAACACTCATGTTATTTTGTGCCTTAGGAAATGCTGACCTCCATACTCTTGTCTTGGTCTGAGCATGTTTGTACAGCAAAGTGAGTATTTCCTCCTCAGGGGTGTGTTTGGTAACCTCACCACATCACTTTGCTACCAGTTACTGGAACAGGACTGGTTTCCCTCTGGCTTTTCGTGGCAAGTAGAGGTTTTCACTGTAGGTAGACTTCCAGTTTGGGTTCATTTCTTTGGGAAACATCTGGCCTTATGATTATAATCATGTAATTCTGGAATAACTCAGGTTGGAAGGGACCTGAGAGATTATCTACTCCCACTTCCTTGTCATGGGCAGGGATGACTCTCAACCAGGTGGTTTCAGTATTGCTTTGGCCTTTGTGTTTCTGGGAGCTGAGTGAGGTTTATAAATTCTACCAAGATCATTAATGAGCAGGTCACTATCTTTTAATGATCTCTTGCTTGTTGTGTATAGACTGTCTGTGGTGGATGGGAAAATGGAATTTAGACCCCGTGAGTGAACACAGTGACAATGAGATCCTTTTCCTTTCAGATGGAAAAGCCTCAATCTTGCTCAATAGATAACAAGATCATAACACGATGAGAGGTTGAAAGAGGTGCTCAGAGACTGGCATTGGAGTCTTGCAGGACTGATAGAAATTCCAAATAATTTTTACTCATGTCCTTATGGTGACTGATGAGAGTGGAGAGAGGTACGAATTCACCCAAGAGGTAGTGAGTTTGTTCTGGCACCTTCACCACCAAAACCAGTCATCAGTAGTTGCTCCTGGGTTTTTGCCCTTGTTTTTACTCTGTGGTGGTGGAATTTGTCAGACAGTGCTGATGTGTCCCACTATAATTTGTCTTCC
The DNA here is from genome assembly GCA_013400115.1 of Rhinopomastus cyanomelas. Lineage (NCBI taxonomy): Eukaryota > Metazoa > Chordata > Aves > Bucerotiformes > Rhinopomastidae > Rhinopomastus > Rhinopomastus cyanomelas. Next base: position 17,032 of record VXBP01003318.1, on the reverse strand, counting down.
AGTCCTTTGTGGGGAGATTTTGTGGCAGAGACAGATGGGGGTGTTTGAATTTGTGGTGTTGGATCTGCTCATTTAGCTTGGTCCCACCTCTCTGCAGTTCTACTTAAACCAGGAGCAGGAGGAAACCCCATTGAAATGCAGCTCATGAAGACCTTTCACTTATACACTGAGCAGGCAGCTCTAATGGGATGGCCCCTGAGGTGCAAGGTCCTTGGTGTGGAAAGAGTCATTTATCTCATTGCCAGATCAGTCCTTGCCCTCTCTGCTCATCTGCCAGTGCAGGATGCTCAGGATGCTGGTGACAATGAGGGTAAAAGGACACCTTGGTACTGCTGGAATCCCATTTCCTCTCAGCCATACTTGGGGTTTTAGGGTTTCAAACTGGAGTTTACGGTTCAGAAAAGTAAATGTGCTGGGGCCTGGGTTTTTCCAAGGTTCTCACAGAGGTGAGGGCAAGATCTGATTTGGTCTTGTGTCAGCCTCTGTGCCCTCTTTTTGGGTTGGTGCAGAGAGAAATCTCCGTGGCTCAGGGCATCTCCAGGGAGCTTCTTAATGAACAAACCAGCAGTTACAACCCCGAAAGGTCAGAAGGGGTGAAGCCTGAAAAAATATTCCTTGCAGTATTGTAGCCCACTTCAACAACTTTTATTTATTCTATACAAATTCAGGCAGATATTCCTCACTGATGACCCAAATCCAGAACCCTTATTCTGAAAGCATTAGCTCTCTCTAGATTTGTTTCTGGACTGCATAGCAAACAGAATCCCCTGGGAGATGGGGTGGGAAGGTGGGTGTTTTTGTCATTCTTCTTTTGCATTTCTAGATAACCAATGCGCTACAAATAGATAAAATAGGAAGTTTCTTCTACAGAGGAAGAAGAATCCTTCAATTCTTAAAACTGTTGGCCCAAATATCTGCTCTCCTGAACCTTTCTCCTGCCCTTTTACCTCCCACGGAGAAAATTGTTCAAACTCAGTCTGGTTCCATGAGCTGTATTAGCTTTGCTCAAAGCCTGGTTTAGGACAGGAAGAAAGCCCCACTCTTGCTGGTGCTGCAGTGCTAGGTCCCTATCTGAGACACCCGTGAGCTCAGTTTGTAAACTCCAAGAGGATTAAGAGCTCCACCTCATCGACATTCAAGACAGGTGAGACATGTCGCTTTCTTGGCCCTAGAGATTTACATCCCCAGGGGATGCAACCATGGGAACGGGCAGCTCTTACCTTTGACAGGGGCTCTCCATCACTTCTTCTAGGAAAACACTCAGCAGGTAGAAAACCCTCTGTAGTTTGGGTTGGATGAAGGAGGCAGCATTTCAGCGCTATTTATGTTTCCTTTTGGGCACCGTGCAGGTGCATGTCTGTGATGTTATCAGAGGTTTAATATTCTTGTTGACAGTGGTGGCAGGCTTAAATCTCCAGCAGGGATTACATCCATATTCATCTTCTATATGTCTGTCCCCTCCCACACTGTTTTCAGCTTTGTGAATTTAAGTGGCATCAGAAATACATTTGTTTTTCTCACTGCCTGCTGCAGGATCCCCAGAGTTTTATAGGGAGAAGCTGTAAATCTCTGCCCGAGTCACATAGTTTGACATGGAGCTCTGCAAGAGCAGTCAGATGGAGTCATATCAAAGTTCTGTTCTTGCAGGAGATGGCTAGAAAAGAACAAAGATGGCAATGAGACTCCTCTTGGTTTAGCTTTGAAGCTCCCCCAGGTCTGGCTTTGGAGCTGCCCTGGGTTTAGGTTTGGAGCTGCCCCAGGTTTGGCTTTGGAGCCCTCCTGCTTTGGCTTTGGAGCTTCTCCTCAGTTTGGTTTTGGAGGTCCTCCTGGTCTGGTTTTGGAGCCCCTCCCTGCTTTGGCTTTGGAGTTGCCCTGTGTCTGACTTTGGACCAGCACTGGGTCTGGCTTTGGGGCTCCTCTGAGTCTGGCTTTGGAGCTTCTCCAGTTTAGCTTTGGCAGGTGATAATTTAGGGCTTTACTGAGCCAGGACTTGCACCTCCATCATCACTTTTGAACCTAATCTCCATTAATTTATCTAACCCTTCTTGGAGTCTTCTAGGCATTTTCTGTCCATACCAGTCTCTGGTCCTAGAGTTCCCCAGTGGATGGTGAGGTTCAAGAACACTGTGCACAAAGAGTTTTACTGCTGCTTTTCTGAGAGCCTTACAGAAAAAGACTCCGTTAACACACTAGGCAAAATCAACATCTTTGTCTTAGATGAAGTCTAAACAGCTGAATCACCTCCTTGATGGGACGTCTAGTACTGCCAGGGACAAAGTTCCTTGTAAGCAGCCCAGAGGTTCCTCTGTGAACAACTTTTCAAGATTTTAGGAGCCTGCACAGGCTGAACTTCAGATGAGCTGAGGTAGGCTGAACTTCAGAGAAATCTCTATCTCTTAGAAATAGAGGCTAGCTTTAGAGAATTACAGATGGAAAGAAAACACCTCTCAGCTTCACCTTTTCTCTAACTTATGTGTTTGGACAGCACAGATCCAGAACTAAGCGCAGAACCCGTGCGAGTTACACCAATTCCTCCTAGTCTCACCTCAGAAACAAGCCCCACAGCTCCCTGCAAAGTAATTGGTCTAATTAGGTGGTAGGAAGGAGCTTCTTTAAATTCCTCAGAAATTAAGACGTGTCATCCGCTTAACATCTTAGCGGCTGTTACTGCCTCTTGCACTTCTCCACAACATCGGGCTGAAAGGCACAAACCTCCACCTTTGAGAGGGGGGCAAAAACCAACCCAACGCCTTGAAAAAGAAGGAATTGTCCCTTTCTGCAGTGGGATGAGGCATGTAAGGCACTTCGCCCCCTCCTTCCTTCTCAGCCTGGTACACGTCTGCCTGGGTGAGTACCAGAACCACTTAGTAAAGCAAAACTGCCGGAGGCTACAGGCATAGCCTTAAATCCTGTAGTTAATCCGTTACCGATGTGCCACCGCTACCATGGAATATTTTCCGTGTCAGCCGACCCTCGTGCAAATGTTCCTCTTCCATGTCGTTCTAGTCGGGGTTTTGCTTCAGACGGGCTGTGTGAATCTCTCCAACGGTCACTCGGCAGGATGATGACTAATTTGCTGTTTCTTTTTTTCTTTAACTTGGTTTGCTGTTGTCTGGCAGCAAGTAAGTAACGATTTAATTATGGGTCATTGCTCGTGCAGTAGGTGTAATTTTAAGGCAGAATGTGCTTAGAGTACTGGGGAAAGCACCGAGGCACCAGCAAAGCCTCAGTCTTGCATGCATAGAGTAGAGCTAGAGTTGCTGCAAGCTGGAAGGGTTAACGTTGCCATGAATCTCTCTGGAACCCATCAGGACTTTTTTTAGACACATCATGCTACTTGATGAATTTCTGTTAGTTTGGGGTGGGGTATTTTCTCCTCTGTGCTCTCTATTTGCATCCACAGTGGCACCTAGGAATAATTTTATTAAACACTATCTGTACAACCATAGTTGGGAAAGCCCATTGCAGCAACCCAGGAACGTTCCACACTTGTAGCATCCCCTGAACCAGCTCCTGGTTGCTGAGACCCAAGTGACAAAGCTGCTTGTATTTTGGCTTCTCTTTTGTTTTATTTGCAGTTCAGGCAAATTATGCCCCTTACTTCTTTGATAATGGAGCCAGAAGCACAAACGGGAACATGGCACTGCTCAGCCTTTCAGAGGACACACCAGTGGGTCAGTATTAACGTTTCACTTTTCAGCAGTCAAACCAGAGCTCTTTTGGTTAGCAGAGTGTGTTTTAGTGTTAGATACTGTGGTCTCGCATGTTTACTTCTTGCTGGAATTTAAAATCTGACTTTTAGCCGCCTTTTGTCTCGGTCCCCCCATCTGTTTGCAGCAGCAGAGCACAGACTTGTGAGGTCAGAAATAAATTCAGGTGGTGAGAGACACTTCCCCTTCACTAAATGCTGAGAAGAAGAAAATCTAGTGGCTAGTGGTTGTATCAGCCTCAGTAAAACCAAGCTGCATGCTGAGAAGTGAGAGGTGTCCTGGTTTTTCTTTGCAATGTTATCATGTTTTTCACATTTCCACTACAAATGACAGAAAGGCTTTTCTACTAGGAGTGAAAATTGCTTTTGTTTAAATAACTGATTTTTTTAAATTTATTAAAAAAAAAAGCTTTAGTTTTGTTCTATTGAAAATGCAGTATTTGTTAGGTTTTTCAAGTCTCAGCGTTCTGAGGCAGGTCCTATTTATGCTGCTTCAAACTGCAGTCACATAAAGAGAAATTAAATAAGAGCAAAAAGGTGATTTCTAATCAGTATTTTTCCCATGTTGGAAAAATGTTTGTTAAATGTTGGAAGAGTAATCTCCCAACATTTAACAAAAAATGTGTGTAAAATGCACATACGGTTGTACATCAAATACAAGTGATGAACAGCACCTTTTCTCCTAACAGCGCACTTAGGATTTGCTTAGGATTTGCTCCCATTTGTAGTTTTCACAGGCTCTTTATTCGTCATTTCAAACCCATTTATTAACTGCTTCATGTGCAGAGGGAGAGAGATGGCACCCAAACTCTCAGAGCTGGGTAGTTGGGGTAGGATCCAACCTCCTCTGGAAGACCAATGTGGCCACTTAAGTATGATTTTGGGAAGCTGCCGCCTGGGGGTTGCTCAAAATCTTGATGGCCCAGATACTGTTAATGCCAGCCAAGGTCGCTGTTGGCCATCCTTGGATGTGTGGAGGTAGAGGTGGGGAAGCAGTGACCTGCTCCTCAACCACAGAAGAGTGCGGGGAGAAGGTGTCATATAGTGTAGAAGTGACGCATCTTGCTGATGAACTTCCAGAGAACCCGCTTATGATGCAGCAGGGATTTGGCAACAGCTTGGCCAGGCTTACAGGAAGCCTCAGCTGAAGCCAGTAGTAATAGGTTGCACTGGCAGGAGCCGGAGGCTACTGGTTTTGCTGTACTTCTGCTTGGATTCATGTGGAAAGCTCAGCCTTGGCAATCCAGCTGTTCTGCTGTTTCCTGGGCTACGGTTAGCCAGTGGAATTGCTTGTCTCATAGTGTTGATAAGGTCGTGTAATAGCCACAACCTAGGACCACAGCTGGGATGGTTTGGGGTGCTGCTTGCCTGTTCCACGACTCAAACAGCAGCTCATTGTGCCCGTTCTCCATCAACCCCCCATCCCCTGTTGTGCTGCCAGCTCACAGGAGTTCATGGAGCATCAACCTCTCTCTGCCACTGCTGGAACCCTCCAGCCACTTGCATGGGGATGGGGAGCTAGAAAGAGAGATCACAGAGCTCCAAACCGTCCTTCCTGTGAGGACCACAGTACACGTGCTCTTGCAGCAGGAATTTTCCAGCACTGAGACTTGGCACATCTGATCTGCGGCTCCAGGGAGGAAAGCCAGGGGATTGTGCATGTCTTAAGGGAAAAACCTCTGTGTGGAGGATCAGAGCCTGCATCAGTATTCTGGAACTCACCTGAGTGATGACAAACGGGATAGGCTTTTGCATGCATGTAGGTAACACTAGCAACTTGGCAAGGTATGTTGCATCCCCTGGAGAGTTTATGCCTTGATTGCAGCAGTGATAAATTTCAAGCTGCTCCCTCCTGCTTGCTAGTGTCATCCAGAATGTGTTCACATGTGTTGATGCTGGTTGGCCTGTATGTGTGACTTGATCTAGGTGATCTTGCTGTGGTGGGGGGATTGGATTAGATGATCTTTCGAGGTCCTTTCCAATCCCTAATGTTCTGTGATTCTGTGAAAGAGAGAAGCAGCTTCTGCGTAAAGCTTCCGCTTTAGCTGCCCCCAAAAAAAAACATGTTTTAGATATGAAACGTTGGGAAGTGCTGAGTTTAGACTTCTGCAAAGGGCTGAGAGAAACCCTTGGCCAAGAGTTCAACTCCTGCAGAAGAAGGATCTTGGACTTTTGGTTTGAGCAGGGTGATGGGTAACAAAGCAAGAGAGTTAAACCTTCCCAATGTTTGACTCTGGATGGCTTAACTCATGCATAGGTGCTGCAAAAATGAGCAGGTTGCCCTTAGATCTTCCCGGCTGGCAAAGCTGGGGTTTGGTTACCTTGCCAGGCATCTGTAGGCAAGGGACACCCAATGCTTTGGAGCACAAAAGGAGACAAAATGTTCTCTACTTGACTGGAAAGAGCAATTCCAGTGCTGCAGCTACATGAATGCATCAATTTTTAAAAATCAAATCACATCATCACACTCGTCTCATCCTTAGCTTGACCTTCTCTTGTCTTGGGTAGCTTTATTTTCTTGTAAATATTTGCAATCTCCCGAGTTCCATACGCCGTGACGTAAGTCACTATAAAACCAGCAAATACTATTGCTGTGTGAAAGCCTGGAAGCACCTGCAGCTTCCCAGATCCCATTTATTGCAGCAGATGCATAAGAACGATCAGTGCAGCAGCTCCTGCCAGCACCAGCTTTGAGAAGAATGGGAAAAGTCATGACCTGGCTGGGCAAGGTGAGCCATTAGCTCCTGTGTACATGCAAAAGGGATGTGTGCTCCTAATCAAGCTCTTAAGGCACGTGTAGGATGCTATTTCAGGTTGTTTGTTCCATCTTATCTCACTAATCCCTATAAGGCCTCATAGTGGGAGTGAGAATGGCTGTGGGGGGAGGGATTGGAGGATACTGGAAGGTCTAAGTTGATTTCTTTCTCAAAGCCTGAGCATCTTCTGTGCTCTGGAGGTCTTTGTGTGCCACTCACTCTCATGTTTTGCCTTCCTGTTTCATCACGAGCTGATGTGAAAATCCAGCTTGCAGTGGCAGTTTCTTGATCAGAGCCGTCTCACTACTGGGCAACCTGATCTAGTTGAAGATGTCCTTCCTCTCACTGCAGGAGTATTGGACTAGATGACATTTGGAGGTCCCTTCCAACCCAGACCATTCTATGACTGACCGCTCCAGGTCCCTCTGTCCTTCAGCCTTCCTCTGTTGTTTCTAAATGCTCCTGGTCAGGGTTCTTCTGGCTGTGGAGAGCCCTCTCATTCTTTCCCTGGTTTGTGGTGCACATCCTCCAGGAGCAGGAGCAGCCCTTTTCTTGGGTGTAACATCTTGTTCACAGGCTTTGTGTTCTCTACCTATCACCTTTGTGGATGGGGAAAGGGGCTTTTGGCTGAGACAGGTGGAGAACAGGTGCACAACCCTGGTCATGCTGAGATGTTGGCACCACACAGAGGTGTCCTGTCCTATTATGTGAACATGGCCATGGGCATCACTGTCAGCATCTTGTTAACAGATGTCAGCTGTGGTGGCAGAGGACCAGAGATGCTCTTTGTTCATCTGACTTGGCAGGGACAGTGATCTGACGATTGAGTGTGGCACAGCAGAGAGGCACTTCAGGGAGACTCCCAGAGCCCAGGGACAGAGGCTGGCCATGAATCCATTTACAGTCAGAAATCAAGTCAGATGCTTTACATTTCTTTCCTTTTCAGCAAAGGGAGGTGGCATACGGAGAGGTTTTCCATTGGCATTAACACTGTGCTGCAAAGCTTTCCCAGGGTGGTAGTAATACAGAGACCTTCATGCAGTGAAATGCAGACACATTCAGGACAGTTCAGACAAGACCAGGAACTATAATTCTATCTTAGATCAGCCCCAGTTGCAAATCTTTGTTGGCTAGTAGAGCCATCTCCTAACAAGGTTGTGGTATTTGTGGGGTGTGTTGCTTGTGCTGCCTCTGGGGGTTTGCAATGGGATCATTTGGGTTTTTTCCTGTACAAAGTTGCCCAGTAATTGGTAATTATTGTAAGAGGTACTACTCAGAAACAAGCCCAGATCCCACATGGCTCGGCATAATCTCTTTCTCTGCGAAGACAACAGCCATGTTTTGTTGGGAAATGGTGGGTGTCGTGACTTCCCCAGGAGTTATCACCACAATAGACAGACAGCTCACTGGAGAAATTGGCACTGACTTCCCAGATGTTTAGAAATAGAAGTAACAATCTCTCGATCACAAGATGGGAAAAGAAATAGGGTGCTGAGCTTAGAGAATTTATTCATCGCTATGTGGTAGTGCCAACTAGATGACTTAATGAGCAAGAGCTAATGAGGAGGAGTGAAGTAGTTGAGATTTTTTGTCATTCAGTTCTGAGAAGTCTGGCAATGTCCTCATGTCCTGAGCTTCAGAAGTGGGGCCCAGTCCTGGGGTATCACTGCCTTCAAACCAGTAGGCTGTAAGGTGGCCATCAGACCTCCTGAGCTATCTACTCATCTGTGTTTCCTAGTCAGTGGGTCTGATCCAGAAAAGCTTTGCTTTGGGAGTTCCTAAGACACAGACCAGCTAAATACTCACCGACGGCAGCAACCCCATGGAAATCCTGTCAAATGCCTGTTGTTCCAGGTACTCATGTGTACACTCTGAATGGGACAGATCCCGAAGGAGATCCTGTGACGTACGGCCTGGCCTATGAAGCTGGATCAAGGTGCTACTTTGCTGTTGACAAGAACCTTGGGAATGTTACACTGATTGAGGAGCTGGACAGAGAGGTTGGTTGGTGTTTTGATCCAGCTGCCAAGACATGGTTCAGTCCACAGTCCCTTTTCCAGTCAGGGCAAACACCTCTCTAACAAATGCATTTTCTTGGATTGCAGAAGGAAGATGAAGTTGATGTTATCGTCAGTATTTCGGATGGCCTGAGCACAGTAAGTGTTTAATTACACTGTAGCTTGTCAAACTGCCTGGCCTCACGTACCTTCTCCTATTAAATTACCTTGCAGGCATTCTATGTTTATCAGAAAACATGTTCTCATTAGAGTCTCACCTCCTCTTTCCAGAGCCACCAAATCCCCAGTAACTCAAGTCTCACTCCAGCTCCTTGCTCTGCTGTTTGGGGATAATTGCAATGTAGGGTGAGCTGGAAGACTGACTTGGTGGCTGCAGATTTACAGCAGCTTCCTATGAAGTTTCACTGTCAGCTCAGTAAGATTCATACCTGAAAAAGTGCTGCAGGCTTTTAGGGCAAATATGTGATGTTATAGGAACTAGTACAGGACACTCAGGAGCTGACAGTGCTTCCACCCCCATGGTGGTTCTCTAGGATGGTGTTAAGCAGAGGTGGTGTAGGATTGTCTTGTCTGCAGCCGAATAAAGCTTTAGTCACATCTAATTGTTCAAGACACCACAGAAGCATCTAGTCCTAGTTCTACAGCTCCCTTGACATTCTCAGTTTACAGATACAGCCAACAAGAGGACGTGGGCTTACAGAGTCACAGAGTGTATTGGGTTGGAAGAGATCACCAGATCATGTAGTCCAACAAGCAGGGACAACTGTAACTGGAACAGGTTGCCCTGAGCCCCACCAAACCTGACCTTGAATGTCTCCAGGGATGGGATCTCCAATACCTCTTTGGACAACCTGTTCCAGGGATTCACTATGCTCAGATTCAAGAACCTTTTCTATTTCTAGAGCTGCCACAAAACTACTAATGTACTACTAGTTACTCAAGCTCTTCCTCACATCAGACAAATTAATTTGGATTACTACAATTAATGTTTGGGTGGTGCCAGTGTCCTACAGTCTCTGTAAATGGAAAACAAAGGGATCACATCCACCTGCAAACATCTGGGAAGTTGTGTTGGTCACGTTTCCTGCTATGCTTTTAGAAGGAGAACATTTTCTTCCAGATGGATTATTATGTATTAGTAGGGTGCATTTTTACAGTCAAGTTACATGTGCTATTAATTTAGTATCATGATAAGGAACGAGGAGTTAATGAATGCTCTTGACTGTCGGGTACCAACTTTTACTGTCTTTTATTTTTTCTTGTACAATACATCCTGCTCTCTTGAATGCAATACAGGAGAAGGGAGACTTTAGAAAGTGATCCCAACGTGTAATTTATAGAGTGCTCTGAGACCCCGTGTTTAGTTTGGAGATACCTGGGTGCTCTCCAACAAGCAATATCATCTGGATTGTGAGATTCTTCTTGTTTTAGGTGTCTGATTTGGTATTGCAAAACAATCCATTAGAACGTGATTTTTCTTTGCCTTTGGCTACAACCATAATAGGGAAACGAACAGGTACCTGCTGAAAAGCAGCTTGAGTCATATGTTCTTCACACTCTCTTCTCCAGGTTTCTGAAAAAGTCAGGATCCTTGTGACAGATGCTAATGACGAGAGCCCGGAGTTCATCAATACACCCTACATCGTCCAGGTCCCAGAGGTTGGTGATGTTCCTTTGTGTGTACTGCAAGTACATTGTGATGAGATGTAAGAAGGAGCTGGGGTGTTTCTTCAGTTTCCTCCACTGTTAATCTCTCTTCTCTTTTGGCTCTTTGATTCCCTCAATGCATTTATATCCCTTCTACCTTCACTTTCTTCTTCTGCCTCCTTGCACTCTTGTATTTCATAGAATCATAGAATTCTCTCTTGTATTTCCTCTAACTCACCTGGTTTTTCCACTGGTGTGTGACTCTGGTAACTCTTTTTGGTTCCAGAACGCTCCTTCTGGCAGCAGTATCTTCAAGATTGAGGCAGTGGACAAAGACACAGGTTCTGGAGGAAGTATCACCTACTTCTTGCAGGTAGCTCATCAATAACCATCCCTCATTTACAGAAACACCTTTAAAAAATACTTTGAGGGCTGAGACCACTGCTAGTGCCTCTAGGTCCAATATTGTTCCCTGTACAAGAGGGAAAGCATTGAGAAAACAGCCAAGTGCCAGCCCTGTAGACAGGAGGAGGAGTTAGAGGAACCACTGTTGCTCCTGTGCTGGTCCAAGGGCTCTTACCGGTCTGATCTTGGAATTTGTGTGGCCAAAGTGATACTAAACTTAGATTTGTTGAAAAAAGCTGTTGTTTTGTCTTTTGGCACAGTGTCTGGCAATCCTCAAATTGCACAGAAAACAGCCTTCCCAAATGTCTTCTGAGAAGGCTGAGTGGCCATTGCATGTGGATAGCCAAAAGGAGTGTGTTCATAGAGATCTCCAGTCCAGAAAAGCAGAGGGAAACATTTACCAGTCTTTTGTGGAAATCAGATCCCTTTTAGGTTTTAGTTGGATAACGCAAGACCAAACAGAACAGCAGTGAATTGACACTAATCTGGGCACACAAACCTCTGCTTGTTCTTCATAGACGTTTAGGTTGGAAAAGACCCTTCAGATCAACCCTTAACCAGGTTTTTAAGCCTTAACCAGGTTTGAAATAGCAGGGAATAACACTTTTTTTTTTCCTCTTTGTTTTCCCCTGATCTTTTAATTTTTCCTTTTGAACATCTCTTCCTCTTTCCACACAATGAAGCTTTAACCAGAGTTTAAGATGTCACAACAAAATGCTAAAAGTTTGTTTTCAAAAGTCTACACTGCAGGTAACTGATTCTGAATAATGAGGGACTTGTGGCTGGTTCATGAATTGTTCATACACACACAGATGTGAAATTCATTAGATTCATCCAAACAGTGTCATTATTGCAGTCTTTTTCCCTCAGCAGATGAAACAGAAGATGAATCCCTACACCAGCCTTACTTCCATTGCTCTAATATCTCACTCTTCCTTCTTCTCTCCTCTTCTAGAACATCCATGCTAATAAGTTTACCATAGACCGTCACAGTGGTGTCCTGCGCATCAAAACCGGGGTCACCCTGGACTATGAGAAGTCAAGGACACATTTTGTCGTCGTCGTAGCCAAGGTATAAAATTTTTACTTTCGGGGCGGAGGGGTGTTATATTTGAAGAGGAGTGATGAGTTCAATCGCAAGTTGGACTCAAAGCATGGCTGAAGTACGAAGTGAGGTTGGAAAGGTGACTGATGTCTGCTGCTGAACAACAAATGGAGGTGTTTGGGAGTGGAGTTCAGTGCCAGCACAAGCAAGTCCCACTACAGAACCTCATTAGTGGGTTTCCAGAGCCACCTACAAGTGAAGGATTGGTGTATGCAGCCCCAGCTTTGAGCTTAGCCACAGCTGGACCCAGCACAGCACCAGCAATGAGCTTGTGTTCTGCAAAGGTCTGTGGATGCTTCTTTCTTTTCTTCTCTGGGCCCTTGTGGCAGGAGCTTATTTGAGTCCTGCAGCTCTCACTGCCTATCACTCCCAGCAGCACCTGTGCCAAGGCTGAGGACTCACTCAGCCTTGAAACTGTATGGATTCGGAAGTGAAGTTTCTCAGGATCCTGTGTGACCTCTCACACAGGGTGGTAGGAGGATGGTTTTGCCATTACATTGAGCTTCTTGTGTTTTATGGAAAATGGATTGTTTTAAGTTTTATTTAGCCAGGGGTTCATCCAAGGAGAAGTAACAGAATTTGGCTTCAGTGTTGCCTTTGGGGCAGTAGGGAGGAAAATAAAGGAGCATCTCTATTACAAAAATACATATATTATTTTTTAAATGCACACAGCAATGTGCTGATCAATTCACACTCTTCTACACCAACCTGAGTTCTGACCTCCAGCCGGTGCTCTGAGACTGAGGGTGTTAAAAGCTTCCAAAGCTGCAAGTCATCTCTCTAACTGGCTCTGCTGTATCAGGAAGAGCGTTGATTATAGTTGCACCCCAGAGGCTGTTTAAACACCGTGGCTATGTAACAGCTTTCTAATAGCTCTTGGCTCTGTCACCCAAGAGTTCCCTGGGAGACCTGGGTCATGTTGATGGTTTCATTTTCCCCTACAAACACTCACCTTGCTCCAGCACATTGTCTCACATTTATGACAAGACTAAAGGTGGGATGGAAGCTGCAGACCGTGGTCACACTCTTTTGGCCTCAGGTTCTGGCACCCTTTTTATCTTGCGAAGCCCCCTTGAGTTCCCCTTTGCCTGTGGTGCTGTCTGATGGTTCATGAAGTGTGTGCAGTGCCCTCAGCTGATAGGCAGGCATGTCTCACATGTCACTCACAACAACTCCCAGCAGTTACAGGCTTGGGGAAAAGTGGTTGAGGAGCTGCCTGATGGAAAAGGAACCTGGGGGGCTGGTTGACAGCCAGCTGAACAGGAGCCAGCAGGGTGTCCAAGTGGCTAAGAAGCCACTGGATCACGAACAACGTAACCAGCAGGAGCAGGGAGGTGATGGTGACCCTGTACTCTGCACGCATGAGTCTGCACCTTGAGAACTGGGTCCTGTTTTGGGAATTGCCACAATATTAGAAGGACATTGAGGTGCTGGAGTGAGGCCAGAGAAGGTCAGTGGGGCTGAGGAGAGCTCCGGCAAACAGGTCCTATGGAGAGCAGCTGAGGGAACTGGGGTTATTAGTCTAGAGAAGAAAAGGCTGAGAGATGGACCTTATTGCTCTCTACAGCTACCTAAAAGGAGGCTGTAGCAAGGTTGGTGCTGTCTCTTCTCCCAAATTGCTAATGATAAGACAAGGGGAAATAGCTTCACGTCACGTCACGGGAGTTTTAGACTGGATCTTCAGAAGAAGTTCTTTCCTGAGAGAGTGGTTGGGCACTGGAAGAGGCTGCCCAGGGAGGTGCTGGAGTCCCCATCCCTGGAGGTGTTTAAAAAGGGAGTAGCTACAGCACTTGAGGCCATGGTCTAGGGGTGAAGGAGATGTTGGGGTGAGGTCCGGACTTGATGATCCTGGAAGTCCTTTCCAGCCATGATGATTCTATGAATCAGTAGCACGATCTGATAACAAATTCTTTCCTAGGATGGCGGTGGGAAGCTCAGGGGAGACAACAAAGTGTTTTCAGCTACAACAACAGTTACTGTCAATGTAGAGGATGTTCAGGACACGCTGCCCATGTTCATTGGGACTCCCTACTATGGATATGTCTACGAGGATACCCTTGCAGTAAGTTTTCCGTCTAACATACCTCAGTCAAGATGGCCCTATGGTTTTTGGCACGTGCTTTATTACAAATGGAGACCTAAACTCTATGTGACTTCGGTGAAATGAGGTCACCACATCTCAGACTTGTTCTCACAGAGACCCTTTCAAGTTTTCCTCACAAGGTTTCCTGTTACTGTCATTTAAATGAAAAAAATTATTCTGCCCATTTATGCTGGTCTAAGCCTAGGCAGTGTCTGAGAGCTCTCCTGTAGCAGAGACCTGCAGAGACACTTGACTAAAGGCTCTGAAGCAGGTTGTGAGTTACCTCATAGAACAGAATCATAGAACCATAGAACAAGTTCTGGTGGAAGAGACCTTAAAGATCACAGAGTCCACCCTTTTCCTAACCCTATCGTTACCACCAACCCAATGCAACATCCACCCTTCTCTTAAATGCTTCCAGGGATGGAGACTCAACCACCTCCCCGGGCAGGCTGTTCCAATGCCTGACAACCCTTTCAGGAAAGCAATTCCTCCTGACATGCAGTCTGAAACTTCTGTGGCATAGCTTAAGGCCATTTGTCACCTGAACACACCATGCCTAGAAGCCTTTTTGTGGTCTCATGGTGCTTTTATTACCCAGCAGATCAGTCTGGCGGCAGCAACAGCTGGTTCTGCAAGGCATGGGGAGAATTTATACCCAATTGCTCTATGCTCTTGGCATGACATCTGGAGAGAAGCTACCCTGACACCCCCAAACCGCAAGATTCATACTGTTCAGTGATGGCTAGAGAGGCTGAATGGGCCAGTAAGTCCTCCTAGGCCTCAAAATCACCCTGATGTGCAAGTTTTAATTACAGTTTTCTTCATGTGTAGGCTGAGAAATGGTACCTACTCATGACATTACCCAGCATGAACCTATTGATCTCTCTGGCAGTTGTACTTTGCAGATGTTTGGAACAAATACCTTGTATATGGATTTTATTTTGCATAGTTACATATAGATCTCAAAGTAACTATCAGTTGCACACCAAAATGAGAAGGAACTTCTTCCCAGTGAGGGTGATGGAGCACTGGAACAGGCTGCCCAGGGTGGTTGTGGAGTCTCCATCACTGGAGATGTTCAAGACCCGCCTGGATATTTTCCTGTGTGACTTGGTCTAGGTGATCCTGCTGTGTCAGGGGGATTGGACTGGATGATCTTTCAAGGTCCCTTCCTGTCCGTAATGATTCTATAAAATTGGTGTTGCCTATAGAAATGGAGTCAACAAATGTTAATTACATCCAGCTTGAGCTCATAACTCACATTATTATGATATTGTAATGATGGAAGCACAAAACCAGTCTTCCCTAATGTGGGTTTTGCTTTCGGAATGATCTCCACAGAGAGAGAGGGAGAGAGAGCAGTTGGGTTTAGTTTCTCTTTGGTGAACCCTAACCCTTCCAACCCAAACTTTTCTACGATTCTGTGGAGTTAGGTTTATTGGTACGCAGCGGCAATTTCACTGCTTTTTGATCTCGGCACATAGACTGTGATTTCCCATTTCCCTCCAGGGCTCTGAGGTTCTCACCGTTGTTGCTCTTGATGGAGACAGAGGAAAGCCGAACAGTATTCATTACTGCATCGTGAACGGTGAGTAGATGTGTCTCAGATGAGATCTGAAGGGCAGTCAAAACTGGATCTAACATTAAATTAGAATGAGATATGCTGGAGTTTAATAAAGCTGAGAGAAACTCTCATGAAATACTGACAGGTACCTCCTGCAGCTCCTGTCTACGGGCATGCAGCCAAGACACGACTCACTGAGTCTGAGGAGCTGCTTCACAGACCTGTGCTTGGAGTTGTTAAGCGTAAAAATCGTTGATCATCTCTGTTGTTTAATCGGGGAGGTGAGAGAATGCATCGGGAAAGCTGGATGTGATATTTAGACAGACACTTTAATTAATATTCTGGTTACAGCGGCTGAATGGTCAAAGCTCTGCTTTCTTGGAAGGAATTAGATTCAGCAGTGAAGAGGCACTGGCTGGAAACTGAGCTGGAAGGGTAGATTAGATTACCACTGCCGTNGTCATTCTGGATGTGTATTGGTATCAGCAGTTGCTTAAATGAGAGGCTCAGCTTCTTCACTGGTCAGGAAAGAAGAGAGAGAATCTCCTTCAAAGGGCAGCTGATGGTAGTCAATCACCCACACAGGTGGCTCTAGACTTGCCTCCAAAGGCTACCAGTCCCCACCCATAAAAGAAGTCCCTCCCCTCTCCCCATCCTTGCTATTGTGTTTGTGAACTGGCAGCAAATACAGGAGGTAAGAAAGATCATTTTCTCTGTTTTTTCTGCGGTGTGGAATGTGAACACATGAATTTTGCATGACCCAAGACTTTTAGGTGTGTTGGGAGGAGAAGGACAGTGTAGCAGGTCTGGCCTTTGGGCATGAGCTCAGACTTGGGCAGTCACATCAAGGTCCAGAAACTTCAGTCTTATGAGCTTACAGAAGTGTAATTGCAATTTCCTTTTCCATCTGAGGATCAGGCAGGGGTACACAGTTCTTCCCACTAACATCACAATGTTTTTATTGGGCCGTAAGACAGCACCACAGCCTGCTAGCTTAATTTTCTTGTGGTCACCAGAAACTATCTTGTTGACTTTTTGAGTTTTCTGTGATCTGGGAGCCTCCTGCAGTTTGAAAGGGCTGGATGGGTGGAAAGTAGGTGACAGACAACTGTGGTCTCTGTTGTTACCATATAATTTCCTTGTGCTTAAGAGGTACCTTCATCAGGAATTAAAATGAAATACATTCCTGCTGCTCTGAAGAAGCTGATAACAATGTTTGTCTGGGAGGTTTTGAGCAGATAAGGTTCTTGAGGTTTCTGTGTCCATAAAGAGATGCAAGTGACATCTCTCAAATGAAATTAATGAGAATTAGGCACCCAACTATCTGTGTGGATGTGAGCCCTCATGTTGTAATTACTGTGGCAATTAAATATGCTGAAGAACAGGTTGAGCTGCAGGAACTTTGTCTGCTCTGAGGCCTGGTGAAATATTTATGTAAATGTTCTTTCTAGACATGGCTTGAGTCTGCACTGATGACTGTGCAAAACCTCTCTGTGTGTTGAGTATGGAAGGTACTGAAACCAAACGTGTGCCCTTGACTTAGAGAAGGTTATAAGATACATATTCATGAACTGGGTGGAACAAGAGAGTTACAAACAAAATAATAAAACACAGAAATAGCTGATCTTACATAATGCAAACAGAATATAGAAGCAGCAGGTTCCTTCCAATCTGTAATGTTCTGGGATTTCTTTTTTTCCTAGGCTTTTTCTGTAGTAGACCTTCACAAAGCAGCTGGTCTG
>VXBP01003316.1:49939-61374 GCA_013400115.1 Rhinopomastus cyanomelas | reverse complement strand
TTAGTTTTACCTGCTATGTATTTGAAGAAGCTTTTTTTGTTGCCCATGACCTCTCTTGCAAGGTTGCATCCCTACATTCTCTTACCAGAGCCTTATAATCACCCCAAGTAGCCACCCCCACCTTCCATGAACTACAGGCTTTCTTCTTCCTCTTCAGTTTGCCTAGTAGTTCCCTGATTAATCACACAGGTCTTTTGACTCCCTTCCTTGACTTATTCCTTGTTGGGATGCTCATTTCTTGTGCTGCAAGAAAGCGGTCTTTGAATGTTGACCAGCTGTCTTGAGCTCCCTTACCTGCCAGTACCCTGTCCCATGTGATTTCCCCTAGCAATTTCTCCCTAACTATTAGAATAGAGGTTGTCATGTAGAAAAATTAAAGCTATTAAAGAGTAAACTATTAAAACTGTCAATTTTTGTTAATGTAGGATATAAGAAAGCTGATTAACCACATTTATTCATGTAGAAACTTACAAAAATTACTAACAGAAGCACAAATTCACGTGACAATGTAGAATGTGGAAATTACAAAAAGAGTATTCAGATTTTAGGTTAGAAAGTTAAAGAAAATTAAATAACAATTATTATATCATATCACAAATATTAAATAAAATTAATCCATTAAATCAGAAGAGTAGCAAGGCACTGGAACAGTGTGCCCAGGATACTGGTTGAGTCACTGTCATTGGAAGTGTTTAAAGATAATTTCATTGTGGTGTTTACAGACATGCTCTAGATGTCAACTGTACCTCTGCAATACAGTGCATCTGTGCCCTGCATCCTGTGAGAGCCTGAACAAAAGATGCTTTACTTTCTGCAGGCATAAGAACAAGAAATGTCATTAAAAACTGACAGACAAAAAAAGGAAACAGTCTGAAAGGAAATCTAAATCTTTTTAATAGACCTTTTCTCTGAAGTTCAAGGAGTACTTCATAGTAATAACAGATTAGTTGGAAATGCAATACACTAACTTATTTGAGGTGTATCTTATGTGACCCAGTTTATTAGAGGGAAATAGAGTGCTATATATTAAGGAAGCTAGGAGAGCTGTTCCTTATAATGAAAAAGGCAGGGGCTGCATGAAACAGGAAATAATTTCAAACACAAGTGTCACACAAATCATTATAAACTACAGCAGTCCATCTGCAATGTGACATAAACCACCAGAAATCTTTCCGACTGATGAACAATCTTGCTCTGGACTACAGCATACAGGAGGTGAACTATGAGCCAGCAATGTGCTCTTGTGGCCAAGAAGGCCAACAGCATCCTGGGGAGGATTAGAAGAGGGGTGGTTAGCAGATCAAGAGAGGTTCTTCTCCCCCTCTACTCTGCCCTGGTGAGACCACACCTGGAGTATTGTGTCCAGTTCTGGGCTCCTCAGTACAAGAGGGATGTGGAGCTGCTGGAGAGAGTTCAGCGTAGGGCAACAAAGATGATAAGAGAGGTGGAGCACCTCCCTTATGAGGAGAGGTTGAGGGAGCTGGGTCTCTTTAGCTTGGATAAGAGGAGACTGAGGGGCGACCTCATTAATGTCTACAAATATTTGAGGGGTGGGTGTCAGGAGGATGGCACTGGGCTGTTCTCGGTGTCATGTAGTGATAGGACAAGGGGCAATGGTTGTAAGCTGGAACATAGGAGGTTCCGCATCAACCTGAGAAGGAACTTCTTCACAGTGAGGGTGACGGAGCACTGGAACAGGCTGCCCAGGGGGGTTGTGGAGTCTCCTTCTCTGGAGATGTTCAAGACCCGACTGGACAGGTTCCTGTGTGACTTGGTTTAGGTGATCCTGCTGTTGCAGGCGGATTGGACTAGATGATCTTTCGAGGTCCCTTCCGATCCGTAATGATTCTATGATTCTATGATTCTATGATTCTATGAAGAAGAGGTTAGCATGACCAGAAATCAGTCCAAAGAGCCAAGTTCAGAATGTCACACAGATCCAAATATAAAAAACATTCAAGAGCACCTTAGAAGTAAGCTTCTCACTAACTAAATAAGACAGAGACAGAGATGGATAGTTCAGAGGACAAGCACCCATGAATGGCCATGTTGTTTTATCTGCAACTCAGGGCTGGTCCTAAAAATTGCATTGCCTAGGATGGGCAGAAGAAAAAGAGCATTTCTGAGGCTGTATTATAGGAAAATGTAGACATTGCTTTCAAATCTCAGTTGTGTGTACATCATCCTCTACAGCTGCAACAAGATCACTCAGCAAAGAACTGGCTTATTTAATAACCAAAATACACTATCAGTATTGATCTCAGCATGAGACCTTACACATTCCTCTCAATTTCTCCAATATCAGAACCTCTTCAACACCTTACAATAGATCACATTATCAGTTTGTAAGTACTGTCACTGTAGAAATTCTTCTTGTAAAATACTTAATGTGTCTTACTGTATTCAGTTTTTGAAAGGACTTTGAGCTGCATCCATATCCCTATAGAGAACCTTGCTCCAACGTATGACTTTATTTTTACATACTAGAACTAAGATTTGAATTTCAGTGTGTCATCTCAAAAAAAAAAAAAAGATGAAGTAGAAGCCTAATCCACTAAAATCTTCACTCTTAGTCAACAGCAAAATAGTTACAGTGACACAGATATCAGAGATAACGTATAAGGATTAATTTTTTATTAGTTCTTACTCAGTGAAAGTAAGAATTTCTAGCCAAAAATTAAATAAGTGATCCCTTGGAGAAAAAAATCAGCATGTATAAATACCTGTATTGAGAAGGACAGAGTATGGATTAAAATTAATTAATCCGAGTGATTTTTCTGGCAGCCTATTCTTTTTAACACAAACACAATTACTTGTGCTAAGTTATTAATAAACTCTTCTTCCCAAACAAGGTGGCAAAACTTTTGCTCAACTTTTTTTTTTGGAGAATTTGCTCTCAATATTTTTAGACATTTAAGAGATAATAGTATATATGTTGTATATACTGACCCCTACAAACGTCTAAAGATGCTAAGACATCACCATGTCCTTCTTCTGTAGGCTGTCTGATGTGCACACAAGAAAATCTTGTCCATTGTCCAAAGTGTCAACAGACAGATTTCAATGGGATAACAGACCCAAGTATCAGTATTTATGAAACTCTCTCTTTTGCAAGCAAGACAATTTAGAAAGGATAAGAAGCTGTAATCTGAGCAATTCCAAAATTTTTATACAATGCACAAGAACAAAGAGGTTACATACATAATTCCCTCCTAGATATGGGCCCCAAGGTACCTAAATAAGGATCTCAAAAGTGTCTACCCTTAAGAGGGATGTGTACTGACCTTACTTGTATTTTTTATTAGTAATGAGCCTTGCTAATGAAGAAGTTGTTTCCGCAGGAGACTGAGAGTACCTTGTGGGCTGAGGTACAGAACTGCTCAGACATAATCAGTAACTTTCTGAATGATAAATTCATGCAGTATTTTAATAAAAATCAGAGCATTTAGTTGTACTGCTCTAAATAATTCTATCTTGTTCTGAACAGCATAAACTACAAATGCTAAAGCTAACTAATGGCAATGATTACTCATCAAAATCTACAAAGCTTTGATTGTCAAGAATGTAAGTATTCTCTCAATGTTTATCTGAAACCCATGTGACTATCACGCTTAACGGAAGGTATTTTACCATATATATTTCCTGCAAATAGGAAGAAACATACATGGCACAAATTTCTTTGTCTGGAAAAAGGAGTTGCTCAGAAATTAGTGTGTGCTACAGCATGGAAAGAACATGATTACACAGAATCAGTCTTCAATTTCCATTTGTGTAGCTAATAAACACATGAGTTTATTGACCAATAAGAAACCTCATCCTCCTGAACATAGCTTCCTGTAGAAAGTAAGTCTGTAGTTGTGTAATTAACTTCTATTACATAAGCAATAAGGGCATAATATAAGGTTAATAATATGTTAAAAATTGTAAGGAATTTTCTGGCATTTAATTAACATTTGCCAAGATAGTCTACAGAAAATTAAATATCAATTAATAAATATAGTGACATTTAGTTAGATACTCCATTAGTTGTCACAATTATTAACCTGATATTGCTGGATTTTTAAAATCCAATTAAGGGCTTAAATATTCATTGAAACATCTATGTATATAAATCTAATTATATTTACATCCCATAATTTTAACTGGATTACACATAATTTTTCTATTAGAGATTGCATATCATCTTTCCTATTAAATCTTAACAAATGCACTTTTAACTGTCAATTGATTCTTAATTGACATCACTGTCATGAAAACTCAGACATTTATTTCCTTTCATGAGTAGTTAGACTAATGAATGGATTGTCTTCTGCCCCAAACTGTGGAGAAATATGAACATTGTAGCTTGCTGACTATGCTCTGTTTGAGAGCTCTTTTTTGTTAGAATCTCCTTGTCGACTTAATTTCTAAAGTGGTTTGAGGGACCAACTCCACTTTTTGGGCTTGAGTAGTCTAGTGCAGGTAAAGGTCAATGACCCGAAGAACAACTGTGAGGTTTCAACATCTCTAAATGGGAGATCTAGCATTCCACAAACATATGGGTAATGCCTGGCTCAGATTTTCCCTTCACAGAGGACTGGTTGTAGTGGGTTAGAACTAAGAAACTGCTTTGCAGTGAGGTCTTGATGCCATCTCAGATAAATTTGCCAGACAACGGAATACTTAGGGAAACTGGAAAAAAGTTTTATTAACTCTATAACTGCATACAGAAAGGAAGAAAAGATCAAGCAAATCAGTGCACACAAACTAGAAACTGTGTCACAAATGCCATCACACATTCTGAGAAAAATACAATGGGAGGTCACTGTCATTTGAGCCTTGGGTCTTCTTTGACATTAGAGACCTGGGACAAAAAAGCACATCAATCAAGTAGAGACGAGTACCACCACCCTGTCTATTATTTAAGCATCACCCCTGTCTGTGATACAGTGAGACCCAAACTGCTTGCAGACTGGTGAATTCTTCAATTTTTCAGTGTGGCTTCTCCATCTCAACACTTTTGGGATGGCCTGACTTCTCAGCACCAACACCTGCATCCCTTGGTGCAGCCAACATGCATTTCAAACAAAGAACCCAGTCTCTGTCTTTCATGCCCAAGGTTTAAGGATTCCCAAGTCCTTCTGCTTTCTTCAGCTAAGCACAAGGGTGTCCTCCCCCAAGACTTAAGCACCCCCAGTTTTTCTCAGTGGCAGAAATGACAAAAAGTCTCTCTTCCTGCTGATCACTCTCTTCAAAATCCCAGGCACATGTGGGATCCAAGATGGAGACCGACCGTCTGGCTGCATCAGCAGGGCCGCAACCCCCCACAGCCAGCTCCAGGAGGAAGAAAAATACCCCAGCTCACTGTGATGCTGAAGGGCTGCTCTGTGTGTGTGTGGGGGGGGGTGTCGTGATGGCAAATCTGTACCAGTCTTGCTTCTCCAGTTTGGGGCCAGGATCGCACAGCATCAGGCCCGGGCCGGTTTCGGTACTAGGACAGCTGCAAGTCGTGGCCCGTGCCGGGGTCTCCCCAGAAGTCATGGCCGAGCCGCATTTCCCACCTCCCACTGCCCCGGGAATGGGCTGTGAGGGGGTGCTCAATTCAGGGCCATAGCCCCCAAGAGAGTGAACAAAGAGCGCGCTCCTCTTTTTATAGGCTGACCTAGCCAGGCCCTTCTGGGGCAGGTCCCGGTACAGTGTCACCTCCTCAGGACAGGTAAGTTGGGGAAGGGTTCCTCTTGAGAGTAACTTTTTGTTATTCATGAAAGCACAACTTCTGCACACCTGAAAATTCTGGTAATTTTCAAACTGCAACATATGGATAATGAGCAGTATCATACAATAGTCCTAAAAGGCATCTATGAGGAGATTTTCAAGAGTATTTAATCCAGTTAAGTGAAGATCCATCAATGTAATAAATACATTTTTCAAATATGCATGTTTTTATGGTGTTTTTCTGCCTCTTCTTTGTTTGCTCTTTTACAAAGAAATACCATCTGGAATCTTAAAATGTATTGCTGTAACCTCTTCTAAATGAGATGTGAGACAGGGATGTGGAGCTGACCTGCATAATCCAAGAGGCATTGGATTGTGACTTGCTACACCACTTAAATCTAAACAAATCTATGGGACCAGATGGATTACACCCAAGAGTACTGAAGTAGATGGTGTATGTGCTCAGTAAATCACTGTACATCATCTATCAGCAGTCCTGGCTAAAGAGTGGATTGGAGATTAGCAGATGTGATGATGCCCATCTGCATGAAGACCTGAAATGAAGATCCAGGGAACTAAAGACCTGTAAATCCAACCTTAATTCATGGGAAGGCTATGGACAAATAATCTTCAGAGACATTTGGCACCATTTATGGGATAAACAGGAGATTAGGTCCAGTTAACATGAGTTCATGGAAGTCAGGTCTTACATGATGAATAAGATCTGAAACAAGGTGAGCTGTTTATTTGATTAGGGAAAGGCTGGAGATATTGTGTACTGGACTTCTGTAAAGTCTTTGACATTGCTTCCTGAAGCATTCTTGTGGAAAAAGTGCCTGTCCGTGGCCTGAACAAGTGTACACTCTGCTGGATTAAACACTGGATAGACACCTGAGTCCAGAGACTTGTGCTGAATACAGTTGAGTTGATGGTCAGTTAGAAGCAGTGTTCCTCTGGTCTCAGTATTGGGGCAACTCCTATGTAATAACTCTACTAATGATCAGAATGAGGGTATTGAGCACACGTTTAGTTAGTTTCCAAATGACATCAAGTTGAACAGGTGTGTTGATAAGCTTGAGTCTAGAGTGATCGAAGAAGGTTGGCTCCATGAGTTGAGACCTACTATATGAGCTTCAACAAGGTCAAATTCATCATCATCATTAAATGCATCAAATGCAAGGATCCTGCATTTGAGTCACAACAACTCAAATAAACACATCAAGTCTGGTGGAGAGTGACTGAAAAGCTGCTCAGAAGAAAGAGAACTAGAAGTACTGATAGTCAGTAGGCTAAATATGAGTCAGCATTGTGCCCATATGGCCAAGAAGGCAAATGGCATCCTGGTTTGTATCAGAAACAGTGCATCAAGAAGCAGTAGGAAAGTGATTGTCTGCTTGTACTCATCACTGGTGGGGCCACACCTTGAGCATTGTGTTCAGTTTTGGGCACCTCAGTACAAGAAAGAAAGAAAGGCTTCAGGGTTCTGGAGCATATCCAAAGAAAGGTAAAAAGGTTAGTGAAGGGTCTGAAGAACAGTCATTGTGAGTAGTGTTTGAGGGAGCTGGGAGTGTTTAGTCTGAAGAAAATGAGGCTTCTTGTTGTCTACAACTGTGTGGAAGATCCAGAGACATGTGGATGTTGGACTTTTCTCCCAAATAACAAGTGATAAGACAAGAGGAGATCACTTCAAGCTGTACCAGAGGAAATTTGGGTTAGACATCGGGATGTCTCTGTTAAAAAAGTCATCAGGCATTGGAAAAGGCTGCCCAGGGAGGTGGCTGTATTGGTGTGCTGGATGTGCTTCAAATTTATGTAGATATGGAGCTTAGAATCATAGAGTGATAGAATCATAGAATCATTCAAGCTGGGAAAGACCTTTGAGATCATCAAGTACAACCAATAACCCTACTGAACATGTTCACCACTAAACTGTATCACTAAACACTTCATCTAAATAACCTTTAAACACATGCAAAGATGATGACTCAACCACTTCCCTGGGCAGCCTGTTCAAATACCTGACTACACTTTCAGCAAAACATCCTTCCCTAATGCCCAGTGAAAGGTTTTTCCTGGTGCAGCCCGAGACCATTCACTTTTGCTCTATAATTACCTCTAAGAAGAAAACAGCAATAAGGTCTCCCCTCAGCCTCCTCTTCCTCAGACAAAAAGACTCCCAGATCCCTAAGCTACTCTTGTAAGACTTGTTGTCTAGGCTCTTCACCGGCTTTGTTGCTCTTCTCTGCACTTGTTCCAGCACCTCGACATGTGTCTGGCATTGAGGTGCCCAAAACTGGACAGATGTGAGATGTGATCTCACCAATGCCAAATACAGGCGGACAATCTCTTCTCTACTCCTGCTGGCCTATGCCTCCTTTCCTCCCAGACACTTTGTCTACAGTCACATCTTGCTTTAAAAGTGGAGTTGTCATAAGGAATTAAAACAAAGTAAGTTATTTCACAGAATTACATGGAACTGGTGGAAATTACTGTGAAGCTTTCCTCCAACTGCAAGGGTGTTAAATAGAGTGACAGAACTATACTAGCACATAAATTAAAAAAAGAATGATTCACAAGCTAATAGTATTCTGCACAGCACCTCACTGTAGAGTGCAGAGAGCTCCTGGCTTACTGCAAAGTTTATATCCATTAGACAAGAAGATGAGACAACTATTATATGTTCCTAATACTTCACTTGATTAGAAAGCACTTACAAATATATCATTTTGACATTTTTCCTGCCTGGCTGGGAAAACCCAATGTTCTCTTTTGCTGTCACTGACAATACTTAATGAATCTTTGTGTTCCTGCTGGGGAGTTCCTGAAGGTAGACCACCAGGCTCCAATAGCATCTGTGGACAGTACACTGTGACACAGATAATTCCTCCACTGTATCAGTCATAGCTTAATACAGTTGTTCAAATTGTTGACATCAGATTTAAACTAGTTCACATTTCAAACTGTCATTGCAGAGGTCTATTCTTTTCATTCTTCTCATTGCTGTGAGATATATTTACCCATAGCTGGTTTTCCAAAGCACTGTAAACTTGAGCAACTTTCTGTCTAAAGTTTTCTGTATTGCTTTTGATCTCATACAACTGGGATTGACCCCTGACTGATACGGTCAGGCATCTCTTCTCTCTTCATAAAAGCAAGTTTACTTGACAACAGTTCAGAATTGCACTTGCTTTCCCTCTTGTTGTTTTTTAAAAAAATGCTACAATCAAGCACTATATTAAAATCCTTTGAGACACTGAAGTTGGAAGGTCTCTTTTCCTCTCTCATTCCTTAAGGAGAGAAGAAATCTAGAAAGTTTTCTATTGGCTCTACTTCACAAAGACATAGCACAAAAAGATTTATTGATTAAATAGAGGAAGAAGGATATGGTTTTGTCTGTTCAAGTTATTTACCTGTAACAGCTTTTTGGTGGCTAGTCGTCTAGTATTGTGTACTGCTATTAATGGCTCTCTAATCTCATCATCTGGAATGCTAGAGTGTTAAATCTATTTACTTCAATTGCATTATGTTCATCAAGGACAAAAGGATGCATTTTCTGGTTTGGTGCTATATATTATGATTAGATTGAAAGATATGCAGATATCTTTGTCAGGAATTTTCAAATTCTCAAGGAAGGCAGGAAAGAAGAGGTCACTTTATGAATAATTTCAATAGTAACCCCCGCCCCCCCCCAGGTTATTGATGTAGTTTTGAATTACAGCCCATCTGCACTGGATTTATTCTGAATTTCTCCTTTCAGTAGTCTACAACTTACAGAACAACAGCATCATAGAATCATTAGAGATTGGAAGGGACATGCCTCCAAAGTATTTTACTTGACCACTGGAATATCTCTTTTTTTTTTCCAAATTAAAATCAAATATTTTAATATTTTTACTGTTTTATTTTTTCTGTTTCAGGAGGTGCAGACCTGACTATACAATTTGAGCAAGTGTGGGTATTTGAAGAGGGAAGAAAAATTGTAAATACATTTCCTTTAATCCTGCCAAAATTTTCCACTGAAAGATTTTCTTAGAGTAGTTGGGACATGCGTAGGGAATATCAGTAGTATTTTCATCTCTTGATAGCAGACTTTCATTGTCTACAGATTACTACTTCTCAATAAGACTAAATGACTTCTCCTTTTGAGGGGAGGATATTTGAACAAAAATAGGGGAAAAAACCTAGTGAAAAGCACTGTGTCTGCCCATATCAAAAGTAGACAACTTCTTTTTGACCTTTACTGAAATTAAGATTGATGTTACTGTGATACATTCTGTGAACCTTTTGAAGTTAAGAATATCAAAGGTTTATTTAAGTCTTTTTATGCTTCATTCCACTGTTTCACATGTCATTGTGTGTTGCAACTCTATATCTTGATACCAAGCACCATGCAATAAATCAAGTGTGGGCATGGGCAGTAGTATTTCACTTAGTGTTAAGAACTGTTAAAACACTTGATATTTTTTCTTAAACATCTCCTGTCCTGAATTCATTCAGGAAAATTACTATGAAATCAGACACCAACCATAGAATCATAGAATCATTAGGGATTGGATGGGACTTCGAAAGATCATCCAGTCCAAACCCCCTGACACAGCAGGATCACCTAGACCAAGTCACAAAGGAATGCATTTAGGTGGGTTTTAAACATCTCCAAAGAAGGAGACTCCACAACCCCTCTGAGACAGCTTGTTCCAGTGCTGTGTCACAATCACTGTGAAGAAGTTCCTTCCCATATTTATATGGAACCACCTATATTCCAGCTTAAACCCATTGCCCCTTGTCCTAGCACTAGACGACACTGAGAAGAGCCTGGCTCCATCCTCCTGACACTGGTCCTTCACATATTTATAGACATTAATGAGGTCACCCCTCAGTCTCCTCTTCTTCAAGCTAAAGAGACTCAGCTCCCTCAGCCTCTCCTCATAAAGGGAGGTGCTCCACTTCCTTCATCATCCTTGTTATTCTACACTGGACTCCTTCCAGCAGCTCCACATCCCTCTTGAACTGAGGAGCCCAGAACTGGACACAATACTCCAGGTGTGGTCTCACCAGGGCAGAGTAGAGGAGAAGAAAAATCTCTCTCAATCAGCTAACCATCCCCTTTCTATAAAGTGTGTTTTTAGTTTTAGTGGTTTTTTAAAAAAAGTGTGTTTGCATTCCAAGCATATTATAGCATAATAATGTCTATAATCTTCTCCAGTTTTATATGATCCCCTGTGTATTTTAGATTAAATTGTTTTCATTTCAGGATAGGGTTTAATGAAATATTAGAAATGAATACATGCTATAATTATAGAAAAGAAAAAAAGGGTTAGGCTAAAATTAGCTTCAGTATATGAATACTTTGAGTACACTGAGCCATTGCTCTGAAAGCTAGAAGAAATTTTGCAGTAAATTTTAATAATACTTTTTCTTGCACCTGTACTAATAATATACCTTAACATATTCTAAGCTTATTATTTCCTATTTCTATTATACTGTCTCAATTGGTGTTGCAGTTTGAGCACTGCTAGAACCTGTAGAAGTGCTTTCACGAGGAAGAAAAGTTTTGTTGTGTTCTGGAGGACCTACTCCGGTTGCACAGGTCACAGGACCTCCACCCTCCCGGAAGGGTCTGTCTTGTGACCTGCCCCGAAGGGTGGGCTGGGGGAGCCTATAAAAAACCGGAGCAGGGTCTTTGTTTGGGCTTTTCGCTGTGGCCCTGAAGTGAGCGCCCCCCCACCGCCCCGGGAACGGGC
>VXBP01003316.1:17864-49309 GCA_013400115.1 Rhinopomastus cyanomelas | reverse complement strand
TCAGGCCATGCCGAGAGCATTGAGGATGCATGTCTGCTGCACCGAGGGATGCAGGTGTGGGCGCTGAGAAACTCAGGCCATCCCGGACTGACATGCTTTCCTTCCCAGGTCTCTAAATTAGAAGAAGATCCAAGGCCCAAACTGGAGTGGTTTTCCATTCTATTTTCTCAGGTTCTGTGAGGGCATTAATGACAGAGTTTCCAGTTTGTATGCACCGTCTTGCATAACCTTTTCTGTGTATAGTCACTGTTAATAAATCTTTCTGGAGTTTCCCTAAGCCATCGATTGTCTGGTGAATTTTATCCGAGATGCCACTGAGACCTCACTGCTTTGCTTTTCTTTCTTTGATATTAAATTGTGGTCCTGAACCCACCACAATTGGTTTGGTTCATTTTTTAATTTGTGGGGATAACCATCCTATGTTTAATGAAAAAAGCATAAAAGGGAAAATAGTACCTGTTAAATAGCCTAAGAAGTAACTACATTGCTCGTGAGTTTTCTCCTTTGTGTAACATCAGCTTTGGAGCCGTATAAATTGGTATAGTTGCACTGAAGTTAATGGACCTATAGTCAGTAAAATAGCTCAGAGTATAGCCTACTTGGTTTAGCTTTGGGTTTCCCGCCCCCTTCCCACTCCCCCCCCCCGACTGTGAGTTCTAGATGCTTCCTGATATCTCTGAGAGGAGGATTCTTCTTGTAAGGACTTTCTACATGCACGTGTGTCTTGGGTAGCTTTCTTCAATTTGATGGTCAGGAACACAAAGTCTCTGTCAAAGACCTTTTGGGAATATCTATTGTTAACTGTAACTCTTTCTCCTTTAGCCTTTTCAAAAGCATCTTTTCCTTTTTGTGTGTTTGCCTCCTATTTATGTTATAGATTTTTTAATAATACTGTTTTCTGTTATAGTGTGTCTTATAGACAAATGTAAAGAGGTTGCTTACAGATCTCAGGTCTATTTTCTAATTGTAAATTACAAGAAATGTAAGAGGCCTGAGGGTTTTGAACAGATATATAGAAATCATTACTTGAAATCTCAAGTGAGATTAAAAATGTGACACATTGAAAAGAATAGGTCTGAGATGTATTCTGCTCAAAGTGCAATTTGCTGAGGACTACATATTTAAAGATGGTCTGTACAATATGTGATGAATAGCCTTAACACAGAGCATTAGGAAAATAAATTAAAGCAATGCTTCTTGTATTCTTTGGAACAATTGAGGGCTTATCTGAGAAAGTGGGGTGAGAGAAGAGCTACTCAACTGTTAATTTAAAAAACCACTCAGAATTCAGATATGTACCCAATTTCAGTGCAATTATCTATAACACTTGATTCTGCTTTTCTTCCAGCCTAACCTTCTCCTGGAAAGAAAACACTCAACCCATTTCCAGTGGCTCTTTTATGGTTTAAACAGATGAGACCTGAAATCAAAAGCTGATCTTTATCTTAAGTTTTCTTGGAACTTTAATCTGGGTTGGACTATTTTCTCCATTAGTTGCTTCCTCTCTGAATAAAACTTCTGCCAAGAGTTCAGCAAAGTGAGAAAAACTTTCTGAGGCCATTCCAACTTAATATTGTAGGCACACCAAGAATAACCTGCCAAGGAAAGCAAAAACAGGCTGTTTTGTCTTCTCTGGATGCTATAGTGCACTTTTATTTCACATGGAAACATAAGAAGAACATGTATATCAGTGTGACAAAGAATGTTTGTGTATGGTTTACTTGTTATTCACAGAACATTAGGGATTCTCTCCTCTTCTTTTGCCTGCTTTAAACACATACATTCAAAACCTTGAAGCTTAGAGTAGCAGATTTCTTCCTGAAGACAGGTGAGATTCATCTTGATGAAGAATTAAATGTCTTTACTTTATTCACATTTTCACATTTCCACTTGCTGCACTAATGAGAAATATTGCACGACAGTTAAAAAAAAATTTACCAGAGAGGATTTTTATATGCTATCACTTGTTGTGTTATTCTGCTTCCTTCTCAGTAGTGTAAGCAGTATTACATTTTTATTTATAGTTGTTTGTGAAGTATCTCTCCAAAGGATACTTTGATTGCAGAAGTCTGATAACTTTTAAGTCATTTAGTACTCTTTTTTGTTAATAGAGCTTGTTTAGATCTTTTTGGCACTTCTCTAGACATAAGTGTTACTGCTCAACTGATGTTGCTTTGCAACTCCCTGCTTCAGTTGCAAAATATCTTGTAGATAGTGTTACTGGTTGTTCAATAAGTTCTGCAATGAAAGCTAGGGGCAACTGGGTTAAATCACTCTTGAAATGATTTACTGTTCTTCAGTGCCCTTTCCCATATACTGAAGGATATGGAGCAAAAATATTTGTATCCTCAAAGTGTAATGGTGATTAATACATGAAGACAAATAGTTCAGAGAAAAGGATGCAGGCTTATCAGCAATAGAGGCAAAAAATATGTTCACATGTCTGGAGAAAACTCCCTTTTTGCTTTCTTTTGACTTGCTTTATTTACTGAATAGCTTATCTGTGTGTGTGTGATTGTGAGAGAGATTCCTATTGGCGTATTTATCATTTGGATAAAAATAATGAACTTTTAAATTGAGGTGTGGCCAAAAAATATTTTTAAATACTGATGCAATTCACCTTCAGACTTATAAAAATGCACATGTTAGTGCTCTCATGCCTCTTATTCTTGCTTATGGTAAATGGATGTAGCGTTAAGGGGGGGCAGTGGATTTGGCAGGGAGTACAGGTCCAAATCCTGAGCAATATCCAATTTCACACTATGAGTCCAATAACTAGGTCAGATTCACTCAATAGTGCCACACTACGAGTCCGTGTAACTCGGATTCACTCAATAATGTGTTCTGTTCTTGTTTAGCCACAATCTATGGACTCGCGTGGTGTCCAGTGAGAAACGGCAAGGCTAGTTCACGTGAGCAAGAGTCATTTATTAGAGCAACAGATTTGCAGGTTCTTTATGGATTGTCAGTGATGAGTACTGTTTGCAAAATATGTGTACACAAATATTAAAATTACCAAGGCATTAAGATAAAAAAGCAGCTCTATACTAATGCGTTAGATCATAAAAGTAACTCTATAGAGATTTATAAAGTTCTCAAGAAGATTTGTATCTCACCCAAAGATGTCCCTATGGGGGGGAAGGAGGTCTCAGCCAGTCGACTGATTCCAAGGAGTCAGAGGTCCACGAATATTCCCTGACTTGTTCAGGATGGTATCTTCCCTCCCAATTCCCCTTTTGCGGGGCTATTTTATATTATTTCTTGTCTTCAAGGTGGAGCTTGAGTGACTTTGGTCATAAATGTTTTTGTTTCTGATTGGTATAAAATTCTCTCGCTTTGCTTTTAAAGACATAGACTTAAAAAATTAAGAGGCATGCTCAATAAGGGGGCCTCATCCCTCGAAGGCGGGTAAGTTTTGGGATGGAGGTGTGTTTTGGTATTATAATGACATTATAATGAGCAAAGTTCACACAAGGATAGCAATTCATCAAAAAGATGACAGAACAATGGCTCAGGGTAGCAAAAGTACGGCTTATCATCTTCCAAGTACCACCGGCTCCGATCTCTGAACGTCTTATCACAGGGCTAGGCCACAGCTCCTCACAAGGGTTGACCGCAATACTTCCATATTGCTTCACCCCTCGTGGTTTCCATGGTGGCAGGTCAAGTTGCCTGGGGAACCATCAGAGGAAGAGATTCCTTGCGTTCCAGCTGTACTCCACCCCAGAGGCTTAGAACTTTCCCTAATGTGCGAATAGTGCTCAATTTCTAATATAAGTTTAATTTTTCAAGTTATCCCACAATGGAACTGATCATAACCTAAATATTTTTGTGCCATCAATTCCCAAGTGTGTATCATTAACTTCTTCAGGGAATTCATGCCAATCTGTGGCAGAAGAGAGACCACAAATGGAATAACAGTTCCCTGTTCAATATTGAAATTAATGGCTGGTATCTAATGCTAATATCTCTTCCTATTGCATGTTTGAATTGTAGAAAATTTTCTGTAATTATTTTGCTATACTGTAACAAAAAGAATAAAAATACTGACCCATTTAATATAGCTACTATTCTTAGAACATAAGTAAAAATTCTAAACTAAAATATGTTGTTCAAAACTAGAGTATTTTTTCATTAGTATTTGCAGTAAGCAAGTGTAAGCACTCTCTGGAAAGCTGATTCCCCTTATCTGAACTTTAGTAGATTTTAAATCAATTAGGTTTTAAAAGTCAGAAAAAAAACATTAGCAATGATGTGTCATGCACAACATAGATTTAATTCTGATTGTTTGACATTACATGACCGTTCATACAATATTTTTCACCTTTTTTCATAATATTCTGTAGTTTTCATCTAACTCATTCTGAGCAATTTCCTGTACCATAGGCTTATTAACAGCTGACAGTGACAGGCCATGGTTTAAGTATTATGGGGGAGGAAAAACATGGTTGATTTAACTTTAATCTGGTTAAAACATAGCTTGCTGGTCACTGCAAATATGATGCAAATAACCAGAGCCAATTTTATCAATGTAATTTTTCCTGTACACCAGGCAGGTGAACCAGAAATCATTCTCATGCATCACTTCACACAAGAAAACAACAAAGAATTTTCTTGAAATAGAAGGAAATTCAGGCAAAGTGGATACTGTACTTGTCTTTATTTGTGTGTTCATCTGGTTCTCAGCATCACTGCAGAAAAATTTCAAAAGTGTACCAGATAAAACCTGTTTCATATCCATTCATGTCACGAAACAAGGTCTGGTTGGAGACCTACCTTGTGGAAAAGGATGTGGGGGTGTTGGTTGACAACCTGCTGAACAGGAGCCAGCAGTGTTCCCAGTGGGTCAAGAAGGTGAACAACATCCTGGCCTGTATCAGGAATGGTGTAACCAGCAGGAGTAGGGAGGTGATGGTCCCTCTGTACTCTGCACTCATGAGACCACACCTTGAACACTGTGTCCCATTTTGGGTGCCACAGAATCAGAAAGATACTGCGTAAAGCTGGGAGTTTAAATTTGGAAATTAAGTCTCCCAAAGTGTGATTATTTTATTCCTAAAAGAATATCTATATTTAAAATAAAGTGGATTTTAAGGATCTGTATCTCATTGTGATAATGATCAGACTTGGAGATTCAATGCAAGTAAATGTCCAAAGCATTTTTATGTTTTAAGTAGATTAAGTTTTAATCCTAATGCAATTTAGCTGTATTTCCACAAAAGGGAGAAGTGTAGGTACAAGACTACTTTTATCATAGAATCATAGAATCATTAGAGATTGGAAGTGACCTTGAAGGATCATCTAGTCCCATCCCCCTTTCACAACAGGATCATCTAGACCAAGTTGCACAGGAGCATATCCAGGTGGGTTTTAAATGTCTCCAGAGAAGGAGACTCCAAAACCCCTTCCAGTACTCTATCACAATTACTGTGAACTTCCTTCTCATATTTATATGGAACCTCCCATGTTCCAGCTTACAACCATTTCCCCATATCCTATCACCAGATGACATTGAGAGGAGCCTGGCTCAATCCTCCTGACACCAGTCCTTCACGTATTTATAGACATTAATGAGATCACCCCTCAGTCTCCTCTTTTCCAAGATAGACCCAGCTCCCTCAGCCTCTTCTCATAAGGGAGATGCTCCACTTCCTTCATCATCCTCGTTATTCTACACTGGACCCTCTCCAGCAGCTCCACATCCCCCTTGAACTGAGGAGCCCACAACTGGACACAATACTCCAGATGTGGTCTCCCAAGGGCAGAGTAGACAGGGAGA
Organism: Rhinopomastus cyanomelas; assembly: GCA_013400115.1. Lineage (NCBI taxonomy): Eukaryota > Metazoa > Chordata > Aves > Bucerotiformes > Rhinopomastidae > Rhinopomastus > Rhinopomastus cyanomelas. The sequence continues at coordinate 43,530 of VXBP01003316.1, read as the reverse complement.
AAAACCTCTCTTCATCTGCTAACCACCCCACTTCTGATCCACCCCACGTTGCTGTTGGCCCTCTTGGCCACAAGAGCACATTGCTGGCTCATAGACATCCTCCTGTCCACCAGGAGCCCCACGTCCCTTTCTCCTACACTACTCTCCAACAGGTCAGTCCCCAGCTTATACTGGTAGCTGGGGTTATTCTTGCCCAAATGCAAAACTCTGTACTTACCCTTGTTATAGTTCATTCAATTTTTCTCGTCCCAGCTCTCCAGCCTGTCCAGGTCTTTCTGAATGGCAGCACAGTCTGCAGGGGTGTCAGCGACATGTCGATGACTTTGTGTCATCAGCAAACATAATGAGTGGCTAATGTTGTCCAAGGAACACAATTATAGAGAGATGCTATTAGTATTTGAATAAAAGCAAGAATATACCCTCCTGAAATTTAAAATTTGTAGGCATAATATAGTGATTTTTGGCTGCAGTGTTTCGTTTCCTTCAAGCACTTTTCACATGCTTTGGCAGTTTTTACATTTTCTTATTCTTATAGATGTGTTTTAACTTTAAATGCAGTATAAGTGGAATTATAATACAAAGAGTCATTTAAGAAAGGGTAGAGAAAAAAGAAAGTGAGAGCTATTGAGTTAAGGATATCAGTAGAGAATTTTACTACTGCCATTTTAAATTATGGTTTAATGATGAAAATTCTGTTAAAATCCCTCACATTGCAATGTCAGACAAAATGACGAAGAAAGTATAAACAAAAAAGGTTTAGAAGCTGTTGTGTGTTTATTGTTATTCTAACTGGACAATTTCTGTGAAACTTAAGCTGATTCAAATACTGCTTTTCAGGGGTATTATAGGAAAACTGCAGAATATTCTACTATGATAATTCATTGAAATAATTTATTCATCTAAGTACAATAATATTACAGAAGAAGGAGAGCACAGCAAGGTTTTGACTTAGTTGTGGGCATCAAATCCGTGCCTGGCTGCTCACAACAGTGCACATTCATGGTGATAAACTGGAAAAATATTTCAATGTGGTCAGCATCTATCATTCAGTTTTATGCCTGTGTAGGAAACAACATCCAATCTGTCCCAAGTTAGTCCCTTGGAAAAGAAGGATAAGTAGCTACATTCTTAGGTAACAATATTTTTTTCACACAGCTTGAAAGAGGAATATAACACAGAAAACACGCACATGAAATCAAGCAGTACACAGAAGCAATTTGAAAAGAAAGATTATTTTATCTGCCATTAATTATATGTAGTTAATACATAAGATTTCACAGACGAAGAGACAATACCTTTTCTTACTCTGGGTTTTCTGTTAAAACCAGAATCAAAGAATGTTGGCGATTGGAAGGGAATCTGAAAGATCATTTAAACCAACCCCTCTGCCAAACATAAGAAGCCTTTTGGAACACTCTGAAATGGAGCCATGTGGGAAGTGTCCTATGGTAAGATCTGTGATTATTTGTAATTTTAAAAACACATTTGAATATTTTTTTTTAAATACTATTTAAACCATTCTGATAATTCATTCCTTGCCTCACTGCTCCCAGTTTTCATTGTTTCTATCACTGTGTTACTTAATACNCAAGAAGGTCTCCCCTGAGCCTCATCTTCTCAAGGCTAAACAATTGCAGCTCCCTCAGCCTCTCCTCGTAGGGCTTGTGCTCAAGGCCTCTTACCAGCCTCGTTGCCCTTCTCTGGACACGCTCAAGCACCTCAATGTCCTTCCTAAACTGAGGGGCCCAGAACTGGACACAGTACTCAAGGTGCGGCCTAACCAGTGCAGAGTACAGGGGCAGAATGACCTCCCTGCTCCTGCTGTCCACACCATTTCTGATGCAGGCCAGGATGCCATTGGCCCTCTTGGCCACCTGGGCACACTGCTGGCTCATGTTCAGGCGGGTATCAATCAGCACCCCCAGGTCCCTTTCTGTTTGGCTGCTCTCCAGCCACTCCGACCCCAGCCTGTAGCTCTGCATGGGATTGTTGTGGCCAAAGTGCAGCACCCTATGAGAAGACACCTATGCATCACCTATGAGAAGACACCAGCATTATCTCTCTACAGCATCTTTTCAGGTAGTTGCAGAGAGCCATGAGGTCTCCCCTCAACCTCCTCTTCTTCAAACTGAACAACGCCAGCAATTTCCTCTGCTCTCACTCCAGCACCTTGATATTTCTCTTGTATTGAAGTGCCCAAAACTGAACACAGTACTGAAGGTGTGGCCTCAGCAGTGCCAAAGACAGGGCGGTTGTCTCAGTAGGTAGAGCATGGGACTCTGAATTCCTGGGGTCATGGCTTCAAGCACCATGTAGGACATCTTGAGACAGTACTGCTCTCTGTAGAGCCTCCCTATCCCCACAGAGATCAACATTCCCTCCTAGCTTGACATCCTTTGTTAACTTACAGATTATACACTCTCTCCTTATCAAGATCAGTAAAAATGTTAAATAGAAATGGTCCCAACATTGACCACTGAGGATCACCACTTATGACTGGCCACCAGCTGGCTTTAAATATGGAAGGACCACTCATCCTTCCAAACAATACTTTATCCAGCAGATTGTGTGCTCATTCAAGACATGAACAGCTGGTTTACCAAGAGGTTTCCATGGGGAACAGTATCAAATGCTTTTTGAAAGTCTAGGTAGACAGTATCCAGAGTCTTTCCCTTATCCAATACTCAGGTCACCTTGTCATACAAGACTAGATTTACCAGGCAGAACCTGCCTTTCATAAACCCATGCTGGCTGGGTCTGGTCCCCTAGCTGTCCTCCATATGGCACATAATGGCACTTGAGATGATCCGCTCCATGACCTTCCCTGGTACTGAGGTTGGACTGACAGGTCTCTAGTTTCCTGGACGCTCCTTTCTGCCTTTCTTGCAGGGTATTCTGCTGTTCTACAGAGAGTTCATTGTGCTACACTGCCCAGTCATTAAAGGTAAGAGAAAATGTTTTCGTCCTCCAAGTTCTACAGCTTTTTTACTCTTGACTATGTGCCTGGTCCTAGAGTCAAATTCCTAATGTACAATAAGATACAACATTAAATATTACAGAATCACAGAATCACAGAATCATTAAGGATTGGAAGATCGAAAGATCATCTAGTGCAATACCCCTGACACAGTAGGATTACCTAGACCAAGTTACATAGGAACACATCCAGGAGGGTCTTAAACATCTCCAGGGAAGGAGACTCCACAACCTCCCTAGGCAGCCTGTTCCAGTGCTCTGTCACCCTGACTGGGAAGAATGTCCACAGTGAGGGTGACAGAGCACTGGAACAAGCTTCCCAGATGAGTTGTTGAGTCTCCCTCACTGGAGATGTTTAAGACTTGTGTGACTTGGTCTAGGTGATCCTGCTGTATCAGGGGGATTGAACTAGACGATCTTTCAAGGTCTCTTCCAATAACTAATGATTCTATGATTCAGTCCATGCACAAGTCTCTCAGCATAAGTGGACATTTTAAAGAACTGTTCTTTGTTACATGTTCTTCCAAGCCAGTCCTCTCTTTCTGGTGTGCCAATTTCTGCTGCCACAAATGAGGGATAAACTCTGTCCATTTCAGCAAACCATGGAATTCAGACAAAGGTTTCCTTAAGCTGATCTTTGAAGTACTAATCTCTCTCGCTATTTACCAAGGTGAGCAAGACGGGCAAGATGGGTGCCATGCTCAGCAGTGACACGTACGTCTTATCCAAACAGATGGAAACAGAAGGAAGAACTGGAACCCCAAAACCAGAAACTCTGACCCCATTATTCGCCTGTAATTTTGCAAGTCAAACATCATTAGTTGCAACAGCAACCTCCCAATGCCTCAGGCAAGAAATGGAAAATTTCTAAACTGCAACACTGCACATAGGCAGTGCATTTCTTTTTAGCAGCACTCCCATCACTAAATGGTGTCTTGAAGTGTAAGGAAATATGGAACATATAAGGCCTCAGGACATTTCCTTTCCTTGAACGGTCTCTTGTCTGTATTGTACAGTAACCTGTACAATAGCTGCCTTCCTCCAGCTGTCATTGAGAATTTTTATTATCATCGGCTTTTCTTGAATGGTCACTAATTTAGAAGAAAAAACATACAATTTTTAACTCAAATAGGGAGAAATTTGTTAATAACACTTCTAGAAAGTCTGGATAACCACTCGTTTAATACTCAAATCCAAAAACTTTCTCAAAGTGTTCTGTTATGGCAATTTCAACTACAAAACATATCCAATTCACTCATGAATAAAGAACACACATATTTAATATTACATATTAATAATTTAATGAAATACTTGGGGGAAAAAAGCAAGAAGGGAAGGACAGAAGAAGAGAGAAATTCCTCTTTGTAATGAAACCTTTATCTCAAGATGAAAAATGAATTATTGCTCCATTAAAAGGAGATAATTTTTTTTCCTCTTAATAGCAGAAAAAATGAAGCAGGGGAAAAAACTCCCTGAATCTACATACTCAAAGAAACCCAACTACCTCATGAGAGCACATACAGTGGTTACCATCATATACATACAGATTTGTGACATAAATTTGCCATGACTGAGCAGAGCGGAATTTTGCACAGCTGCACTTGGTTCGTATCTGTCATGCTTGAAGTCCTTAGCTTCCAGGATTATCACTTATATATAACACCTGCAATAGACAGTATAGAAGAGGATTTATTTGCTTCAAACATCAGCCCTGGATGCTGCTGCTCTTGCAGATTTGTATGGTTTTGCATCCAATTTTGCAAAACACACTTGTGGTTTGCACCCTGTTCTGTAAGAGCTGACCCAGAAGGCCTCACAGATGTGTGGACAACATGTGATACATGGGGATCACAATGCCTTGCAAACATATGCTAGGTGAGGAAGAGAATGCATGTATCCCAGGGTGCTGTGCAACAGACACATGAGCACTGAGAAGAGCTGTTCCAATTCCAGTTCAAAAAAGTGGTATCTAGTGACTGGAAGGAGGCATTTTCTCCTCCAACACTGACAGAGACCTGAATATCCACAAGGATCCTGTGAGGATGGAGCCCCAGATACTGTAATGGCTATTCACTGATTAACTTTCACATATTTCCTCTTATCTTTTCTCATTTTCTTTCTCTTTTCTTGTTGATAAAGTATCGTGATTTTTCCCAACCAATATATAACCTTGTCTGGGTTTTAATCCAGCTGGAGTAATTGTAGTGAATTTCTCACACTGAAACCTTGGAACAGGTGCCAGGTCTCCTGGACCTTTTATTGACCTTTACAATACCTATCCATTAAAATAACACTTTTGCAAGTTGTCACCAACAGGAAAAAAGGCCTCAAGCAGGATTCACATTGATTTTCTTTGTTTATGGTCATATTCCCATCTAAATTAGAAGAATGCAGTGTTTTGGCTTTAGATGTGCAATGTCATACTTACCCTAGTTTTCCCAGGTTACTGCAACATTCCCAAACTATGTTCTGTTAAACCATTGTCTGATGAAAAGAAAAAAAAAAATCGTATTATTTTCCTTTATTTTATTTTAAGTATATCTGAGTCTCCAGGGCTTATTTGTTCATCAGCAGCTCATCGTCTGAATCAGACAGAGTGTGGGAAGAAATCTACTTGTGTAGTTTAATAAGTATTTTTCCATTATGTATCTTAAGTTATGCAGATAGAACTGAGCAAGGTACAGATAACTGTGGGCTTGAAGATTTGCTTGTCAGATGGGAGTAGCACTGGAAATTTGAATACGTAAAGGACACATTTGTAATACTGTACATAGTATTAACCTCTTCATCTTTCAAACGTGCAACATGTAATGTGCAACTATGTCTAATAACAGGACACTGTTATTAGAAAGAGGAAATGGGAGAAGACTCATGCATTGTTATAAACTTGTGGCCATGGAAGGCACAGGGTCAAAGGCAGAATGATTGGACAAGAATGTTTTTGATACAAGCAATCCTTTATTCTGGTACTTCATTATCTAAAGTTGCCTGTGACCTGCCCATCAAGATTTTAAAAGTATTTACCTCTTTTCCTATAATTTATCATTTCATGGAAAATACTAGAAATGTTATTTTAAAAAAAAAAAACAAACCCACACCTATACAATGTAGGAAGCTTATTGTGTTTGGCTGATCATTGATAAAACAGCACAAACTATAGAAGGTCTAGTTTCTGAATATTAGGACCTCCAGTGTAGGACCCCAGAGTTAGGTGCATATGCAAAGGTTAGAATTTTTAGGGCTGTAAAACTTTATTCTCAAGGATATGTCATTTGAGAAAATGTTCCAGTGTTCCAATTGTAGAATACCATATGGCTGGGGAGAATATGAAGATTTCAAATAAAAGTTGAAAAGTCCTCCAGTGGGGTAAAAATCTTGTTACATATCTGAACTCATTACTTGGTTGGGGCAAAATATTATTATGTAAAGAGATGTAGTAATAGGTTGATATTTAAGTTTGTTGATTTTTGGTTTAAAATAAAGTCATTTGGCATGGAAAAATGAATAGTAACAGAAAGAGGAACTTTCTGTTGTCCCAGTCAGAAATATAAATGCATTTGAAGCCTAGTGTCAGAGAGTCAGAAGAACTGAACAGCATAGTAGCTGCGACACAGCAACAGTAATTTCTGTCAGGCTTCTGACTAATATTTAGACATGGGAAATAATCACTGACAATTGTGTATACTACCTAGAGTTAATGCAGGATTATTTGATAAGTCATTATCATTCTGGCAGCTAGATTTCACAAGCACAAAGACTGCCTTGCAATAAGAACAACTGCTTTTCTAAGTGTGATTTGTAAAGCCAAAAAATCCTTTTATGGGCAGGTACTTCCAAAGTAAGAAAACAAGGTAATGTGGAAATGTTACTTCTTAGCTCTTTTCATAAAGCACATCAAACTTCAGTCAGTGAAGAATAAAAAAGAGCACACATCCATTGTTTTATGAGTAATTAAAGTTCCCTACCATGTAGTGCTTTGATGCAGTCATGTCAGACACAGAACAAACTCTTTAAGATTATGTTCAGCTATTTTGTCAAAGCTTTAAAAATGAACTGATCAGATCTGAAGTCTGTTAATTGTGTATGTCTAATCTACAACAGTTTCATAGAGAATTAAAAAAAAAAAAACCAACCAAAAAAAAAAACTTNAAAAAAAAAAAAAAACCCACCAAAAAAAAATCAGAACTGAAGAAACAAATAGAGCTTCTGTTGTAGATTCTGCAGTCTGATATCTGCATCCCATCTTCTAGACACCCTATAATGCCACTGACAGCCCTGTTCACAGGACACACCAGTTTTGGATGCATGCTCTAGATCCTTCCCAAGCTCTAAGCTTCAGCAGAAAGATGGTAAACAGAGCCTCAAGCACAGTGTCATGGCTCTCCAATGCAGACTTTTAGCACTGTAAGTCTTTGGATCAGTTCCCACTGGGTGCTGTAGCAGCGATCACAGTATCGCCCAAGCCTTTTCTACTGTCTATTCGCTGATGGAAATCCTGAGCTACTTTCGTTATAGGTTTCTATGATACTATGACTGTTGGAGCAAAGCCCAAGCTTGATGAGTAATTAACATGTTCTCTACTATTCCCTTTCCAAAAGACACCCAAGTAAGAATTGTAGAGAGAATAGAATGACCTATAGTTCCCATTTATAGAGGTAATTTTGGTATAGGCTCAATAATGTTACTTTCAGTGGAATTTGAGGATATCCTCATGCTCTGTCTGGGGTGGACTGAATTTTCTACATTGCAGTTTTTCTGGTGCTATTCTTTGAATCTGTGACAAAACCAGCTTTGGTATCACCAAAGTGGTTTAGATATCACTGAACAGTGTAATAGGCACTCAGTATGAACCTCAAGTAAGTAGCGTAGGGATGGGCAAGGCAGTGTGAGGGAGCACAACTGGGATAGCTGATCCAAACTAACCAAAGGGACATTCCTCAGTACATGATGCTGTGTTCATCAAGATGAGTAGGCGGTTTTGAGAGCAAGTAGCTATTATTGGAAACTGGTTGACTATCAGTTTATATGTGGGATGTGGTGAGTGATTACCTACTTATCATTGGGTTTTTGTGGCTTTTTATTTTCCTTTTGTTCCTTTTTCCTCTTTCCTTTATGTATTAGAATGTCCTAATCTTGATACATGAGTTTTCTCTCTTTTTCAGTTCTCTCTCCTATCTTGCCAAGTGTGGGGACAGAATGATCACCTGTGTGGTGCTTAACTGTTGCCTGGGGCCAAGCCACTACACATAATGTGTACAAATAACTTGTTCTAAAATTGGAAAATGAAAAAAATATTTTGCACAAAGTTTTTTTTTAACCTCAGAGGAAAGAAAGTACCATATCCCTTACCACCCCTGCACTCCCCAAAATAAAAAGAAAAAAAAAGTAACAATAAGAATTTATAAATTACAGTATCACAGTATCATAGTAATAATAAGGTTGGAAAAGACCTCAAAGATCATCCAGTCCAACCTAAATCCAAATAAACCCAGTAATCCTAACATCTAACANGTCATCAGCAAACTTGCTCATGATGGACTCCATCCCATCATCAACATCATCAATGAAGATGTTGAACAGGACCAGCCCAACACCGACCCCTGGGGGACACCACTGCTAACTGGTCACCAACTAGATGTGACACCATTTACTACCACTCTTTGGGCTCATCCATCCAATCAGTTCCTGACCCAGCATAGAATATTCCTGTCAAAGCCCCTTGCTGCCATCTTCGCCAAGAGTATATCACGGGAGACTGTGTCAAATGCTTTACTGAAATCCAGGTACACCACATCCACAGCCTTCCTCTTATTGACTAGTCAAGTTACTCGATCATAAAAGGAGATCAGGTTGGTCAAGCAAGACCTACCCCTCCTAAATCCGTGTATTCAACTTTGAGATTTTCACTAATGTATAGTCTTGGGGGGAAATACAGTTTCTGTGTTACATTAGCATGCCCAGAAAGTTTTAAAACATTTTTAGCACTCATTATAAACTGAGCAGCCTCTTTCAGACCATAATTTTCTACAACATCCATACTTTAATATTTGACACTTCTTTTCCACTCAGAAATGAACTTACCTTAGTACTCCTCACAGTTTATATAAGTTGTTTAAAATTGCTGTGTTAGATCTCATGTTATTCTTAGAATATATATGATCTTGGAATTTGGGCTTAAAATACCTGAATTTAGGCACAGAATTAAAAAATGTGGTTATATAGAGTAGGACACTGTCCTGGTAGAACAGGGACTTGAATGTTACAATTCAAGTTGATATGAGCCCAGAAAAAAGAACAGTACTTACATATTTTCATTGCAAGTTGTTATTGACAACACAATCTTCATCCTAAAATGAGATGCTTCTCGTGACTAGGTATCTAGTTGCATCTAGAATATAAGACCACAAAAGATTTTTGTATTCACAGTGAAAACCACACCTATTTAAACTGCTCCCAGATGCCTGAAAAGAGTATGGAACTTTGACGAGCCGGTTATCTTTCTCATACCAAACATATATTTAATTTGTACCTTTTAACGCAGTGTTTTTCTTCTTACTTGAGGTTAAGTCGAATGAGCACTAGTGACAACTCCATTCTCCATGTGAGTGTTCTGCCTCTGCAGCATCTGTAATATCAGGTTTGATGTCTGCAGCAGAGAGCAAATAACTTTATCCCAAAGTAGAAGGTGAATCAGTGATAAGGAATGTATCATAATGTATCATATTGTTCCAGTGCTGATGGCACCATATGTAGACTGATTTACAGCTCCAACTAAAATATTTTTCCTAAGACCCCTCCCTCTTCCTTTGTTTGAGATGTGCTTACACAGGGAACATTTTTGCAGGTTTCCTGTGTGGTGAAAGGGGAACAAACATCTCTGGGCTCTGTACTCTAATTGATCATTCAGGCTCCTTAAGTTGATCACGATTAGCAGTGGGTTACTGGTCGGTGGCTTCCCTTTTTACGTCCACACTGGGCTGATTACTTCAGAAATAAAGCAAATTTTTTATTTGGTATTTCCCTACATTGAGGGAGAGGTTCTATCCCTATCCCAAGACTGATAGAAATAGGAGAAGTGTTGAATGTGAATGGAGTATCTCATAAGAAGTAAGACTCATATTTGACATACCTCTTCATTTCACAATTAAATACATCATAACTATACATTTAACTTTGACATTCAGAGGTCTGATGGATCATACAAATTGTGTGCTTCTGAAGGACAGGGACTGATTGAAAAAGATATTGACTACAGAGCATGTTTCCTATGGCTTGATGGACTCAGACATAGTACAGAATGTAAAAAAAGTCAAAACCCATTATCTTCAGAATTTTAACAAACTAATTTCTTCATTTGTCCATTCTAACAGAAATTAAAATCCAGTTATAGGTTTTGTTTCTATTTTTCCCAGCTTTCTGTTGTTTCTCTTTTTGTGGCCCTGAAGAAAAAAAAATAAAATAGAGGGGTTTATTATAAGCATTTGTAATTTATTTTTATTATTTAGAAAAACATTGAGAAAATATCTTTACTACTTAAGAAACAGATATTTAGAACTGGCTTGTTACAGTATCACAGTATCACAGTAATAATAAGGTTGGAAAAGACCTCAAAGATCATTCAGTCCAACCTAAATCCAAATAAACCCAGTAATCCTAACATCTAACATCTAGATCATGCCACTCAGCACCTCATCAAGCCTAACCTTGAACACCTCCAGGGATGGTGACTCAACCGCCTCTGTGGGCAGCCCATTCCAAAACCAGATCACTCTTACAGTGAAAATTTTTTTCCTAATGTCAAGTCTAAACGTTCCCCCATGGAGCTTAAGACTATGACCCCTTGTCCTGTCTCTGGTGGCCAGGGAGAAAAGACCAACCCCTGTCTGAGTACAACCACCTTTCAGATAGTTATATACAGTGATAAGGTCACCTCTGAGCCTCTTCTCCAGACTAAACAAACCCAGCTCCCTCAGCCTCTCCTCATAGGGCTTATCTTCCAGCCCCTTAACCAATCGAATTGCCCTTCTTTGGACTTGTTCCAGCACCTTGACATCTTTCTTAAACTTGGGGGCCCAGAACTGAACACAATACTCCAGGTTCCAGCACCTCAAACATCTTTCTTAAAGTTAAGTGTTGAAAATAACATTTGAAGTTAGTAAACTTCAGAAGGCTGTACTAATTGAAACTCTTACTGTGTATGAGTAAGTTCCTGTCAGGTAGTTAAAGCTTTGAGAAATGAAATATGGTAATAGTAGAGAGAAGTTTACAGAGTAAACTTCTGTATTCATCACACAAGCACAGATGTGGCAAGAAAAATACAAGATAATACCTGTTTTGTAACTGTAACTGCATCCTGTGTCACAATATATATACTGGATTGTATAAACATTGTGTGACTTATGAAATACGCAGGACTGAGACAGGAAAATTAGAAGGATTGTTGTCTAGTAATACTTCACCAGAGGTCTCTTTGTGAAGTCATGTTAAGATTATGACAACATTTGTAATGCTTAAAGTTTACTAATTTCTGAAAAGCAGGTAAATCATTATTTTTTTTAATCATGTAGTCCCAACCAGAATACTTTACAGAAATGTGGACAATCAAGTTTAAGATTTTCTTTCCTGCAGAAACAATGACTTATGGACAAAAGGAGAAATTTTTTATCTATATTTTTCTAATTTTGAACTCAAGTTCTGTATTTCCTTTCTGTATCTATTTATAACTCCTTCTGAAGTTTGTCCTTCCATGGCTGATTCAAGATGCTTTATCTTTTGTCTTAAGGGGTAGACACCAGTAGAGTTGAAAAACAAAACAATGATGTCAAGTGCATTTTATTTTCAGAATACTGCTTATGTGCTAATATGTGTATATGCAGCAAGATTTCAAGTAGCAAACAGCCACAAGCTGTTTCAGACACCATTGTTAAAAACTTGGCTTCAATGAGAAAAAGACTGAACAAGCTCCTAAATACGCCTACAGACCAAAAACATTGCTTGAAATTATTTTAGACTATAATGAACTATGATTAATCGTTCATTACTGGACATCTTGGCTTGTTACTCAGCCCAGTGTAAGAGCATTTGCCTTATTCAAATGGTAAGTGTAGCAGCTCACAGAGATAAGCAGAATAATGTATCTCTCAAAGGCAATTACTTTTTATTGCACATTAGAACAAATTAAGTTCTTTTTTCCATTACAGACTTTCATTACAGACATGAGAGGGCAAGAGGGGAAGGAGATGATGATCTGATGCCTAAGTGCCATCTTTGGCTGGCTTTCCAATTCTACAGACTTACAACTTCATGCTTGCAAACATCTTTTTTCTTTCCCTTTCCCTTCCTATACAAAAATCAATTGTGGATAAATTGCAATAAGCTTGATGCCTTGTGTTTTTCTGGCTACAATATTGACTGGTTACTTGCTAAAGACATTTTCCTCACCATCTGCTTACTAATCATCAGTGTTAGGAATCTGATTGCATTTTGCATGACAGCGATCTAGTATGACTGATTAAAAATGTGCTTTTGTGGCTTACACAAAATCCTTCAAAACCAAAAAAACATCTTTATCTAATAAGACATTCCATTAACCTCTTGCAATCCTTGCTGTCACCATCTCAAAGTTTGTATTTTTTTGCCTGGAAAGTTGCTGTAGCAACTTGTGATTTTTAACTTGCCATTCCAAGCTGAGTTTTTGCTTATTGGAAGGAAGAAACAGAGGGAGTTTGGAGCTTCTATTTTCAGGTTTATGGCTCCTCCTTCTTCTTGACTTCACTTTCATCTGTTGTTCAAGTGGATGCATGTCACAGAGCCAGGCATGGCAGTCATTGTGCCTTGGGAACATGACAAATGAATATCACAGAATCATAGGACAATTCTGGCTGGAAAAGACCCCTGGGATCACTGAGTCCAACCATCCACCCTACCTTACAAGTTCACCCCTAAACCATATCCCTCAACACCTCTTCCAAACAATCTGTAAACATATCCAGGGATGATGACTCAACCACCTCCCTGGGAAGCCCATTCCAGTGCTTGACCAGCCTTTCTGTGAAAAAAATTCTTCCTAATATCCAGTCTAAACCTAGCCTGTTGTAACTTAAACCTATTCCTTCTTATTCTATCACTAATTGCTTGTGAGAAGAAACCACGTCTTTGTGTGGGGTTTTTACATTAGATTAATTCTTTTTGTGGATTTTTTTTTTCAAATGTAGTTAGTTTTGGTTTTATCTGAAATGTGTAAGTGGTTTCCTTCTTTTTTTTTTTCCTTTTTGTTTCACCCCATTAGCACATTAACTACATTATTAATATATCTTGTGTTACATCCCTGATAGTTGCTGGGGTAATATGAGTCTGAATTTTTTTGTATGTTTTGTTACCTCATCTGTTACTTTTGCTATATGTGTCAACATTGTCAACATGCATTCATAAACCTATGAACCTTACAAAAATCCACAAACCCTAGTGATAAAAAGGTATGTCTAATAGTATTCATGCATCAGTAACAGGTTTTTAGGACAGTAAGATGCAGTTATTTATTCAAAACAAAAGCTTGTGAATAAAATAACCCCCTTGTCAGATTTTTGTGTGAATTTTTCCCAGTGATTTTTTTCTGTTCTCTTGAGCTAAAAACATATGCAGCTAACTACAAAATATGCTGCAGAGCTCAGTTGAACATAACCCACTCTAATGCAATTATCCATGTTACATTTAGAAAAGTGATCCTTCTGAGGGCTTAGGCTATTTCTCCTTCAATAAGAAAGAGCATTTACATTTCATTAGCATGTGAAAGTTTCCTCAGAGTATTCAGTGAGAACAAGAAATAAAACCTCAGCCAACTCAAAGAATTCAAATGAAATCCCTTTGTGCTATCACAGCATCAGTAATAACATGGAAAATTAAAAATTTACACTGGAAGTATTTTTTTTTAAATTACATATATTCAGTATGTTCTTTGTTTATGCATATACAAAGTGAAAAAGGTGTTGTTAAGTTAAACACTTGAACAATTTTTATTAACAAACTGCTAGGGACTTTTAGGAGGTATCAATAAAGTAATACACACAATGCTACCACATGCTACGGAATTTGGTAGTGTGTTCAATGTATGGAACACAGTCACTGCTGACAATTATTCACTTCGTGGAAATCCATAAAGACTTGCATAAGCTACCTCCTCTCTTGTTTTTTGTACAGAGTTGGCAACATGAATATCAGCAGATATATTCTNNCATGAATATCAGCAGATATATTCTATTTCTTGCCCAGCAAAATTGCAAACATTTTCAATCTCTGGAAACTTAAGAGGACTGCAAGTTTAAAGAAGTATGGTAATTGATTTTTTTTAAGTACTTCTTTTAAAGCTCTGCAGGTCACTAGAACTGTGTGCAGAGCCTAGTAATAACAATATTCAGGCTACTAGTCTTTTTAGGCCAAAGAATTCCTATGTGTTTTGTGAGTACTTGGGTACATAACAGTCTACTAATGAAAAAACTGGAGTTCCAAGAACCAAATAAATGAATGTTGTATTTACAATGTTTGTCATGATGTGGGATGATTTTCTAGCAATGGTATGAGCAGTGGAGCAACAGTTCTCAGCATAATTCCACATAGAATTATTTTGTTACAGGTGCATCGGTTATAATAGAGGAAGTACAAAACTACATCAGTGAAAGAGTGGTGTAGAGACATTTTCTTTAATAGAAATATCACAAATATAATTTTCTCACATGCCTCAGTGTGCTTTCGATGATAGGATGCACTTGGTGTGGATTTTATGAAAATTTAGGATGGGAAGTGACACATAATAGACACCTTCCTAGTTTCCTCTGGACTCATTGCTGATGTGAGAGTCACTTTACACTCTGCAATCACAACTTGTTCCTTCTGGCACAGCTTGATGCATACAACTTGTAACATGGATTTTTACACTACTTAAAACTCTTGCCTCATGGAGGAGAAGATTTTTTTTTAAAAAAATGAATGTCTGAATGCTTTTATTAAAAGGATTCTGCTCTATAACACTAACAGAGCAATGAGGAAAACAGGGTAGGATTCATTGAGCTAAACAGTGACATTTGCATTAACTGGCATGCAATGTCATTCATGCTCTCCCTATCCTTCAGGTTTTGCAACAGAAAATGACATTTAGAGTAGGAAAAAAATGTGTCAGCAGGGCATAGCAAGAAAAAAGGTTACTAAAAACCAACATTTCTTAGCCACCTTTTCTTGGTGGACCTCATTGTGAAGTGAAGCAAACAAATTTTAGTTTTAACTCCTATCACATGACATATTATGCTTTACATTGTTCTTAAAGACTTTTGCAGCAACCCCAGAATCCTTGGTGAATAGTATCTCCATGGTCAGACTTCCACAGTAGAGAAAGTTTTCTTTCACACTGTGCTGTGCTTGAAGATTTTCTTGCATGGAAGGGCTGGTGGTGTTTAATTAGTTTCCTTCACTTTCATATACATTCATATAGCCAATGCTAATCTAAAGCAGAATAGTTTTTTGCTTTTTTAGTTTGCCTAATACAATCTTTTGTGAGAGTTATTAGTGAACACAAATTAGGCTGACTGTGGAAGACATTCTGGTTTTCTGAACTGATAAAATTCATGATTGAGAAATTTAACAGTGAAAGACAATTGCAATCTTAACAATTGCATCCTTTTCTTGTGACCATAAAGGACTTGTAGCTTAAAGACTAATTTGCCCATGTTCAAGCTTTAAAAGTGATATTTTTAAACATGAACTATGTAAATTAACAGAAGTTATGTATTAGACAAGAAGAAAAAAGAGAGGAAAGGGTTGTCTAAAGTAAATCATGTTTGTTGCAGATAACTTTGATATGAAGTCTTCCTTATTGAAACAGAACATAGAGAGCAGAGAGCATTTGACAGCATTGCATGTACCCCTTGCTATGCAAGGAGCTACACACAAGCAATAAAAATACTGTGCCAGTGGAAAAGCTGCTGTCTGTGACTCCAGCCATGACACCAGACCTTGTACCTGTATTATTAGGCCTGGCAGATTCCAGCATGACTCTGTGCTTGTAAGAGTTCTGTGCACAAGGTCAAGATAAGCCTAAAAACATGTTGGTTAGATTTAATGTGGGTGCAGACATTAACAAGAATTCTAGTTAGCAAATAGGAAATTCTATACTGTAATAATTTGAAGATAATACAAGTGCCACATTTTTCTGAGTTTTCTTGTTGTAATTTCCTGAATGGATCAAGTGAAAAAAATGGTAGTTGCATTTCTGCTATACATTGCCCAATATTATACCTCTGACAGATATTTCAATTTGATCTATCTTTAGGGGAAGAAAAAAGTACACACTTCTGCGCATTTTATTTTATGCAGCACTGATACATTTATGAGGGAACCATTTCTCACTTCTTGTTAAACTTCACTCTTACCAGGCTTGTCACTTGTCCAGTCCCTACAAGCATATCTATGTTATTGCCATATCTTAAGACACTTCAAGGCACTGTTTTCTCTCTTGCATTATGATAGGTTAATTGTGTGTGAAACAATTCTCTAAAATACTCTGTAATTCTTGTACTAAATCAAATATCAGTTTGTCAACCTCAGGGCTTTCCCCAACCCCTCCCCCCCACCACTTTTTCTTTTCTTGTTTTTTTAATTCTCTTCCACATGAAAATGCATCTTTACAGTCCAGCACTGTAAAGTTAATAACACTGTCAGGACTATCATACATTAATTGGTATAACTATAATGTTTCCAGAAGGATTCAGGGATTTGTTTTAGCCTCAGGCTAGTGAAAAATATCACTGCCAATATTTAATCTGTATTGATGCATGACTCAATTACAATGTATAATGCTGACCACATCGATCTTCCTATAAACCCTGGCTTCTTCTGACAAAAGTCTACAGATACATGGGATTCAACCTGACATTGCAAAGCTGAAAAATGCTGAGGTTTCCACTCAATACAATAATCTGTGAATGTTATTATTCTGAAAGGACATAGAACAATATCCTGCTTGGTTAACTGCTGCTTCTGTTTGTCCTTTCTTGTTTGAAATGCATAAATGAGACGAAGCAATAGCAAACATACAAAATCATGTAAGGATCTAGAAATAGACTTTCAATTGTATCTTCTCCATGAGCTATTTATTCTCGCAGAAACACAAAGTAAAGAAACAAAACTTTGAAGCTTCTTAATACTTTCTCTGGCATTAAACAATTCTCAGCAAAACATTCTGGCATGTGTTTAAGTTTGCAACATGACAGAGTCCTTTGCCAAAAAGATATCTGTTTAGGTGCTAAAAGCTTTTGTTGAGCTATTTTCATGGTTACTTGTTACTTTGTAATCTAAAGTGAAGAATTGTAGAATGATACATTATTTTATTTCCTTATTTTTAAAAAAGAAAATACAAATGTCAAATAATAAAAAAGTGTTTGTATATTTTATTCATATATTTTTTCCCTTTAGCAGTGTGATCATTAATGAAAGATAACATACATTGGCAAGAAAAACAAATTACATGGTTCAGCAGAAAATATCTGTTCTAGGTTTTCAGTCATACAGTTTATAAATGGAAGAGTAGACAGGGCTAGTTTAAAAAAAACCCACCAAATTATATTAATAAATGCAGAGCTGATATTTTGGAAGGCAAATAAATTTTAAAAAACAACAGGTTAAAGCAAATAGGAAACAATGAACTTCCTGTCACAAGACATATTTCAAACAAATGCCTCAGACTTAAAAAAAGAGATGTAGATGCAATTTATACATTTACCCTTACAATATTAGAATTCATGGCAACTTGGTTAAGAGATAAGTAGACTAAACAAAATACATCTGTGATGAACTGAATTAAATTGGAGAGGGCATTTTGTCTCAGAGCTGCTTAGTGAGCATGACACAGCAATTTGCCCTGAAGAGCAGCGACAAGCTCGATAATGTTTATTGGACACTACAACCTCCAATGCCTAAGCAACTGAAGATATGGCAGTTTTCAACTTGCAGACCCTTTCTCAGAACTATGAGACCACAGTTTCATAACCTGGCCCCACTATGAATATGCTTACCTGGGCACATCCTCTTCATCAATATGCATAGTGCTTCTTGGAAACAGTACAACCTGAATCCTTAGGACACTGTCAGTGATGAAAGAGAAACAAAGAGAAGTGCATAAATTCTACATCTTTACAGCAAAAGTTTCATATGTAAAGCTGACAACAAACAGTTGCCAGCTCTTAATTCAAAGAAATAAATGATGGCATATTTTTATTGTCTTTCAGAATACTGGGTAACAGTATTCTGAAATTATTACCAATGAGTCTCAACACTATTCAGGTTCCCCCCTGAGGAATGCATTACATCTAATTTGTGGTTGTGACTAAATGTTATAGTCCAGCCCTCAGGGGGCCTTGTCACACTTGCATATGATTTTTCCAGCTGCACATTTTTAGCTGATCTCTTTTAAAGTTGTGAACAAAGTCCAGCACAGAAAACCAAGCCACCCTGTAGAATTTGGAGCAACAGGGATTTATAATGTATCATAGGAGTTGCCCTGGAAGAAACTTTTCATGATCTCAAGTGCAAAACAAATTTATTCTCCATCACTATAATTTCTGTAAATGTTGACTTCTTTTCTCATCATATTGACTACCCAGGCTCTGGCTGAAGTCAGCAACACACCACATATCATCAAAAGGCATTGCTGAAGCACAGAATAAGCAGAATATGATGAAATGCTTACCTGCCATTTCAGCATCTAAGAGTCACACATAGGTATCTCAGACTGCCAAAGTTTTTGCTTCATGCAGAGGGATCCTCTGATTCATGGTGAGGCTAACTTAACAGACCTGAGGGCAATTTCAACACCAGCTCTATGTAAATTATCAACCAGTGTAAAAACATGCGCTCCTACTAAAAGACTTCCAGAAAGGCTGTCACAGGGTTGACTGTATGAGGAGCAAACTGTGACAGGTCATCACGAAAATTAGTATTAGAAGTTATTTCTGTGACTGAAAATACCGTTCTTTGTTGTTGTTTATTCATCCTCATCTGGAGTAGCTAAAATCTCCATGGGAAAAAATCTAAACAATGGTTTAGAAAACAGCGAAGGAAAGCAGGAATTTTAAACTAGAATTGTCATATCCTTTTACTCTGAAAAATGTCGCTACTGTCAAGGGTTACTGTGGCATGTAGCACAGAGTGAAATTCTATTTCGGCTCAAGTGAATGATAAATTTACCTGTCATCCACAGATTTACATTTTCTCTCAAAATTTATTTTCTCACACTCCCTGACTGTACTGTGAACTATATAGGTTTAAGAAAGGATGACGTTTTACCTTGGTAAAAGTAACCCATTATGAATACAATATGCAAATTTGACCTAGGAAGCCAACGGTTTATTCTAATTTTTTTTTCAAATTAAGACTAAAGATTCATTGCAGCTCTCACACAGGAAATCATAGGACTTATAGATGTTCCTGGAGCTCGATCTTGTACTTCAGAAACAGTGACAAGCACAATAGAAAATGGGAGATGGCCTTTACAGAGCATTTTTCTACATTCTCCTTCTGATGTTACTGTTCTCTGAACCTTATGAACATAGCATGTGTCGAGTTGGTTAACTCAGTTCTTAATGTATTTTTTGTAAACAAACAGAAATATATTTGCCAATATATATATTTATATATAACCTTTCAACTTATGCCGTCATAATAGTAATTGTGAAATACTGTTTTAAAAACAAAACACAATGTTCAGATTAAGGATTTCTAAGTATTTCAGTGCCCAATTTGTATGTAAGTAACCATTTATACCAATGTCATCTTGACTGATAACAAGTTAGTTTTTTTAATTGTAGATTATAAATTTAAAAAAATTAGTTATATACAAGCCCACTACACTATTCCTTACTTGTGTTTCAATGTCTTAAACTCATTTGGCAAAATTTTCTCTGAGGAATGTTTATTTATTTCCAGTTGGAAAAAACAGGTGCATACACAGAGTGGACTCATGCAATGTGTAAGTGTGTAGAAAAGTCCATGTTTTGGTGACAGGTGACTCAGTGAGACTATAACCTGAAAATGTATGAGAAGCTGTTGAGAGAATATTCTTGTTACTGATATCTGCTGAGGTGGGGAAGGGAAAGCCAAAGACACCCTGTTCCAATATAGGCAGTGCTGGCCTGATTATTCAAAGCGTGCTTATGATTCAGGCTGAAATGGAAAGTGGACCGATGCACAAACAGTGGTGCCACAACAGTACACACTTAAAATTCATCATATCAATTAGAACTAAAAGAAGAGACTGGAACAGAATATTTCAGTTAGAAAGAACCTGCAATGATCACCCAGTTCACCTGCCTGATCCCTCAGGTCTAATCAAAAGTTAAAACTTGTTAAGTGCATTATTCAAATATCTCTTGAACACTGACAGGCTGACATCACTGACCACCTCTCTAGGAAGCCTGCAACAGTATTTGACCACCCTATTAGCAAAGAAATTGCTAACCAATTCTTCCTAACACCCAATGTGAGCCTCCTTTCGTGCAGCTTTAAAACATCCACAAACATGACAGAATCACAGAATTGTGGAATCACAATCACACAATGCTTTTAGTTGGAAGGGAACTCAGAGGTCATCTAGATCTAAACCCCTGCCATGTGCAGGGATGTTTCTCACTAGATCAGGTTACCGACATCCCTATCCAACCTGGCTTTGAACATTTCCATGGAAGGCTGGGCAACTTGTTTCACTGCCTCACCACCCTCAAAGTGAGGAATGTCTTCCTAAAATCTGAACTAAATCTACCATCTTTTAGCTTGAAGGCACATACTCTATGCGGGACCTGTGCTGAGGGGAGATCCTTTGTGAATGGATCCCTGTTCTGCAAGGGAAGGAAGGCTGTATCTTACAGCTTAAAGATGGGCTTCATTTACAAGTCAATGTAGACATTAGATACTGAGAAAAAGATTTAATGTCTACTTAAATAAGTATAAAATGTTGTTAATATTTTATTTCTACTTACATGGTCCTTAGGTAGTTAAAATCTTTTGTATATGCGTACAGATAAAGGGCAATATAAACACGGTAATAATTAAAAAAAGCAAACAAATTTTTGGCAATCAACATATTTTTTCAAATTGTTTTCAACGCAGTACTTATCTTTATTGAAACACTACATTGAATTTCAGAAACAAGGATGCTAGCGAAGTGCTGGAAACCTAGTTTGACATATGAATGACTCCTTTTTTCTGATGAGAAACTGCAGAAGACCAGGTTCTTGTGGGAGACGCAGACAGAAATATTCTTTCAGGCTTTTCACCCAGGACCGTGGATGGAAAGCACTAAGTTGATTAATAACAGATGCCTGCTGCAAGAAAAGATGTTATGTTGATGTAGTAGACAATATAAAAGAGAGAGCTCGCTTGCAGAGAGGAGGACAGTGTGTGCGTTGTCTGCGTAGATAGGTCATTGGGGCAGCTGGTTGGCTCAGTGGGTAGAGCATGGGACTCTGAATTCCTGGGGTCATGTGTTCAAGCCCCATTTAGGACATCTTGAGACAGTCCTGTAGGCTTACCCTGCTCCAGCAGTGGGGTTTGGACTTAGATGATCTAACAAGGTCCCTTCATACCTATAAACTTCTGTGATTGTGGTTTCCCTAGCAGATGAAACCAGACAGAATGGACTGCTCAAAATCTTGGATTGGGCTGTGAGTCTATTGAATATTTTCTATAATATATCGGTCTTCCTGGCCCTATGGACACTGCCTCTGGGTTTCTTGCTAGTATATCGCTGGCGAGAGGGGTTTTTTTTTGCTTCTCTAGTGGCCAGGTATGCCTTTTTAGTCATTTCCTCTTTGTGCTGTATAGAGGTAGATAATGAAGTGTGTATTCTACCAATGGCTATGTTCTTTGGATTGGGTTACATTTAAGCTCTGAATTTTAAAAAAAAATCAAATATATGTGTGGTGGGTTCAGGACCACAATTTAAGATAAAAGAAAGGAAAGCAAAGCAGTGAGATCTCGATGGCATCTCGGATAAAATTCACCAGACAATTGATGGCTTAGGGAAACTGCAGAAAGTTTTATTAAATCTATAGCTATATACAGAATGGAAGAACAGGTTACACAAGTCAGTGCACACAAACTAGAAACTCTGTCATAAATGCCATTACAGAATCTGAGAAAAATACAATGGGAGGTCACTATTGTTTGGGCCTTGGTTCTTCTTTCAGTTTAGAAACTTGGGAGAAAAAGCATGTCAGTCTGGGATGGCCTGACTTTCTCAGCGCCCAAACCTGCATCCTGTGGTGCAGCAGCAAAGAAAGAACCCAGTCTCTGCCCTTCTGATCCAAGGTTTAAGGATTCTCAAGTCCTTCTGCTTTCTTCAGCTAAGCACGAAGGAGCTCTCCCCCAAAGAGCTGGGCTGGGCCAGCGGCGGAGCAGCAGTCCCCTCGGAGACACAGTTCGCACCCCCCCCACTGCCCCGGGAACAGGCTGTAGGTGTGGGGGGTACTCCCTTCATGGCCACAGCCCTCAAAGTGAATGAACAAAGGGCGTGCTCCGTTTTTTATAGGCTGACCTAGCCAGGCCCTTCTGGGACAGGTCCCAGGACAGACCCTTCCGGGGAAGGTTCCTGGGACAGTGTAACCTTGGGGCAGGTCTCCCAGGACAGGCTCTTCTGGGAAAGGGTCCTGGGACCTACGTAACTGGGGACAGGTCCCTCAGGACAGACCTTTCTGGGGAAGGTTCCAGGACAGTGTCACCTCCCCCAGGACAGGCAACTGAGGGAAGGATTCCTCGAGAAAGTAACACAACTTTTCATTCTTCATGAAAGCATAACCTCTGCACATCTGAACATTCTGGTAATTTTCAAACTGCAACAATATGCTCATCACAGAAATACACTGCTACTTAGTACTTGAACATGTTCTTATATCATTAAACAAAAGAGATCTTGCAAGAAACTGCTGATATTTTAAAAAAGTTTGCACAAATCTGTTATCTAGTTTAACACACTAAGGAGTCTGAAATAAAAAATAAATTTAACTTCTCATTTGGTCTAATTGTTGGCTTTTTCATTGTAATGAGTTTTTATTTTCAGTGGTCATAAAAATGTGTGAAGCCCTCAAACACTTTTCTCAAAATACAGCGTACCAACTCTGCTGATTCTTTGTTAAGATACAGGGAATGATTTGAAGTTCCTTCCGCTCCAATGCAAACAACCTGTATCAAAAGATATTGCAATAAAATATACCTCAAGTTAAAGCCTTCTAAGACTGTTACCTGAAATTTTTAATTATTTTTTTTTCTACACCCTTCCCAGTTTTTGGAGATGACATCTGGCATGTGCCAGAGTTGATAAGCTAATAATTCACTTTCTGGAGCATTCCTAGGCCAGACACACTAAATGAATGTGTGCATGCTTATGATGCTTGGCAAGTCCCAGAGGAGAGTTTCAGAACTGCTGGTAGCTAGCCATGCCTGACACTGGGTAATTCCACAACAGTACAGCTAACAGGAGTCAAAGAAAATCAAGATATTATCATAGAAGATCAAGGCATACATGTAAAGACAGCAATCATAAGAACTACCCCAGATAGTAATTAGGAGCAAAGAAAACTGCACTGAGACTTCAGGAATGAAGCCATCCTTCAGTAGTTAAAGATCAGGTTGCAATAGGTGCCTGATCTCTTACATCTGTCTGTCTCATGTTTCCTACATCTTTGACTGAAATGATGAATAGTGGGTGAACATTTGACTAAATGCACTCAATCCATTTTGACAACTTCTATTTTAATATTGTCAGAATCTATGACTGCAAGAATTTACTCTGCTGAATTGCAAGACATAGTACTGATTTTTCAGTTTAGTGATTTTTTTTTTAATTTCTCACAGCAGTTCTTTTCTTCCTGTACTCACTATGTCATAAAATTACTCATGGTTGCAGTTATGATAAGTCCCACTGATCCTTTACACAACCACCTGAAAATATACTTGTGTGTATATCTGCAGTTCTTTTCTGTTTATAGTCTCCTCTCAATCCAAAATCATATGTGAAGCCTGCTATTGCAGACCTTGCAGTGCATGTTTCCTGATCCCCAGATGTTTTCCACGTCATTGCTTAGTTCCAGATTTAGAACCTCATCACTTTTAAAATTTTCCAGTTGTCATATTCTGCAGGAAAGTATAAGCATAAAGAAAACCATTAAAATGTTCAAAAAAAGAGGTGCCTCAATCAGTGGAAATTTACATACACACTGCAATCTGGCTTTCTTGAACTAAGGGCATGATGAGAAAAGTATACTTGAGGTTCTTGTGTAGCTTGCGTGACAGTGTGGGGTTTTTAAATTAATTTTTTAAATAGGAAGGCAAAAATGAAAAAGTAACATCAGTCATCCATCTTCACACTCCATTCCAGAGCTTGTTAGTCACATAATGTCCCCAAGTGGGTGTGACAGTAAAATTAACTCTTGTCATTTAGTATCCTTGCTTTACCTCCCATTCAAGGCCAGATTGAACAACTAGCACGGCAGATGCTGTTTTTGCTGCTATTGGAAATAAAAGCACCATGTAGAAATTCAAGTGGGAAGAACACTATAAGGTAATGATTCCTATTTCCCTTGTGCATAAAAAATACATGGAATTAGCCTAGTTCTGGGTATTTGTATCTTCTGGTTAAAAGCTAACATACAGTATTAATGCAGAAGAGTCCAATTCAGGTTTCACAAGCTTAGCAAGGGAAAGCTTCTTAGAGAATGAAGGAGTTATTTCCAGGGGATTCATATCCTTATATTTCATACTTCTGATATAAAAAGAAAGGATAGACACTCAGAAGTACTACCTTTGACCTAATCATAAGGAAGTCAGCAAATGAACATAAAGAAGAAAGAGGAAGAAATATGAAGGAAGCTTTTCTACTTATATAGTTGTCATTGCTTAAAAAAATACAATAGTGTGCCACACCTCTGCACACAGCTTACGCAAATATCAATATATCTTTCAAATTTGTATTCCTTCTCATGAACGGAACATAAATTGCTTGTGTACTGAGAAGTTTGACTGGATAGAAGTAGTGTGGAATTATCTCTCAAGAGGCAACTTGGAAGCAAAATTCATTTAAGGACAATATGGAGCTGGGCTATTCTCACTGTCATGTAGTGATAGGATGAGGGGCAATAGTTGTAAGCTGGAAAATAGAAGGTTCCACGTCAACCTGAGAAGGAACTTCTTCACACTGAGGGTGAGGGAGCACTGGAACGGGTTGCCCAGGGTGGTTGTGGAGTCTCCTTTATTGGAGATATTCAAGACCTGCCTGGATGAGTTCCTGTGTGACTTGGTTTAGGTGATCCTGCTGTTGCGGGCGGATTGGACTAGATCATCTTTAGAGGTCCCTTCCAATCCGTAGTGATTCTATGATTCTATGATTCCATGATTCTATGAATATAGTTTGATACAATTAACTTTAGTTTGCTTTTATTTCTGTGAATTTTTTTAAAAGAAATGGAGATGACAGTATTATTCTTTGAGTGGGGAAACAAGTTTTAGAAATATTTGGCTACATTTTCTGTCCAGGTTTATTTAATACTCTCAGGTTCTGATGTGTTTTCAATTCATGTTTGTCACTGTTGCTTGCTTTCCTTCATCAGATCTAGAAGGATACATCAGTAGTCAAGTAAAGTCACACTATCCTATCTTT
>VXBP01003315.1:8542-22165 GCA_013400115.1 Rhinopomastus cyanomelas | reverse complement strand
TGCTTAAAGTACGCCCGGCTTCCACCCACCCCCCCCTTCAATATAGATATATAATAGATGCTACTATTAAAATGGATTAGAAAAGAGGTGAAAACATCAGTGCCCCTTGGGGAGACTAAGTACTGAAAAATTATTAGGATTTTCTGATAACTATTTAGAGGTAAAGAATGGATTTCTAAATTACAAAAGAGAAAACTGTTGTGAGGAAGGATAGTCACCCTTCTTCAGGAGGTGCCATTCTGATATTCTTGGTTCTGTATGTTTGTGACTTGTTCATGGGCCGAGGGGAGGCTGAACAAATAAAAGTGATGTTCTGGAAGTCTAATGGAGCAATAACAAAAGCAGGGAGAAGCACACCTTCTTTATTAGTCCTTTGTTAAGATTCACCTTGTATACCTGATAAAATTATGTACCTGCCAATAAGAAGTGAGTTTGCATTCGCATCTCTGGAAACAGGACTGTCTACTTCAAGAGAGCTCTGTTCAGAATCATGAAGAAAGCATGCATATCATTTTCAGAAATCTGTAAATCTGTCAGCTGCACAGCGCAGCTCTTGGATGTAATTCCTGGCTGCACTAGCTCCTAATTAATTCAGCAATAGTGTTGTGGAATAGGAAGTTATCAGCATTAAAACACTGAAGCTAAAAGAGAAGTCTACAAGGATATGTAACCCCAAATCTACAGTTGACACTAACAGACTGAAGACACATGAAGTGCTCTTTCCAGTTCTATAATCTGGGCTTCCCTACTTCCCTTTCCCAAACAATTTACAATCAAACCAACCTTGTTCATACTGTTATTCCTGCGTATGTAGTGGAACATTTCCAGACTTTACTCAATAGTGTTTTTAAAAAATATTTTTGTTCTTGTTTTTGAGAAAAAACAAGTTGGAAAGATATATATGAGAGAAAAAATTAGAGATAGAAAAATATGTTATCATTGATGAAAACTTCCTTGCTTTCAAAGATTGTTTTGGTGGCTATGAAGGTCACAAGCACAGTCAAGATGGGAAAGACCTAGAAGAACTATGCAAGTAGAACAAGCATAGTCAGAAGTGAGGCAGAGTTTCCAAGATCATTATGGATACTTCCAAAGATAAAAGCTGAACATATAGTTTAGATGTTCAGGAGGAATGATTTTAGGACCACATTAAGGTTAGCTTTAATTTCTGGTGTAAAATTAAGCAAAGGACATTATCAAGTTCATATAACAAGTTCTTGAAATAAAATCCTTGTTCAGATCCTGATCTAGCAAAAAATGGCATAGAATAGGATTACACTGACCTCAGTCAGTTGCATTTCTGCCCCAAGATCAGAAAATCAAAGTTACATTTACTGGATGGAAAATTCTATCTTGAGAAGCTGTGATCTTGTAAAAGACTTGAAGGAGAAAATGAGATTCAGTCATAGCTCATCAGCAGAATATGGGATCCAATTAGATGTTATGTTGCAGAGGACCAATATAATCCTTAAACACATAAATGAAAATATATCAAAAAGGAGAAAGGAATCTTTTTATTAGTTTGTACTTGGCATTGGTATGACCATTATAGGAAAGCTGTCCAGTCCTGGTACCCACAGCTGAGAAAAGATATTGAGAAAGATTGGAAAGAGTTCAGAAAAGTTACATAGGAATTATTACAGGTTCGAAAACACTGTGCAATGAAGTACTCCATGCTCTATCTAATTTTTCAAAAGGAAGATAAAGGCATAACTAGACATGGACTATAAATATACACTGAAAGAATAAAATGTGATAACAGAAATTTCTTCTTAGAAGGGAAAAATTCAAAAGATCCAGTAGTCAGGAATTGAAACTTGGCAAACTGATTCTGCAAAGAAATATCTGTTTTTAACAAAAATGCTAGAAAACAGTAGAATGACTGGTCAAGAACCACAGTAGGTTTTTGAAAATTTGGAGCTTTCAAATCAGGAAATAAATATTTTTTTTTGCTTATAAAATGTACAAGCACAGACCCTAGATTTAAAACTGGAATCTCTTCAGCCCTCCTCTCTTTATCTAAGGTACAATCAAAATTTGAGATATAATTAACTTATTTTAATATCAAGTGGAAACTGGACATTTTGTCTAATACAGGTCTGTATAAACAGTACTGCACATTCACTTGGGAAATATAAACACTTTATACGGCTATTTACTCTCCTTTTCTAGGACATGTATCTTAAGTAGGATAAATACTTTGAATATAACTATTACAGTTGATTGGACAGGGAGTTTAAGGGTAAGAGCTGTCTGAACAAATAGATGTATCCACAGTTAGTCCTACATTTAGCTGATCTTGTACTCAAAAACAGAAATTGGTTGCATCACTCATCAAGTTTCAACTAGGTAGATTTAGGTTAGACATCAGGAAAAAATTCTTCATTAAGAGACTAGTCAAGGAGTGGAATGGGCTGCCCAGGATGGTGACTGATTCACCATCCCTTGATGAGTTTAAAAGACGTTTAGATATTGTGTTGGGGGATATGGTTTAGGCGTGAACTTGCACAGTAGGGTTGACGGTTGGACTCAATGATCCCAAGGGTCTTTTCCAACCTGAATGATTCTGTGACTCTGTGATTCTGTAATCTTTTCCTAACGTGAACTTCTAAGTAGAGACGAAAAGTACCTGTTTATTGTACAAAATTTAAAGTTTTATTATTTGAGTTAAAAATGCTATAGTCTATTGAAACTGTATGGGATAAATCTCATCCCAAATTAATAAAATTATTTCTCATGGCCTTTGGGCTAAGTGGATATTCTATGAATAATTAAATGTTCAGATGTCACAATGATATTCAATTTCACAATAACTGTGAAGATTCCTAGCTGGAACTGAAAGAAAAAGAGTTGGTCTCTTTGTATAATTGAAATTTTGATGAGTAACCAACATTTTCTTAGAGTTCTATTTTGTCGCTGAGTGGAGCTTTACTTTAAAGGACTGGGTCACAACTTTGAGTTATATATCTTTATAGCAGGCAATCTCAGTTCTACCTAAAACGCTTTATGTGTCTTAGGTCAGACCTGTAGACACCTCATTAGCGTCTTCTAAATTTAAAGATGCAAGAAGGTGAGATTCTGCATGGGTGAAAGGTGGAAAATCAGGAAACTTAATAAAGACTTAGCAATCATGCTACTGTCTCATGCCTTGCATTCTATTATCCTAACAGCTGCCTTTGGTACCATAAATTATGTACCTATTTTGACTAAAAGGTACTGCAGGATGAGTTGTGAGGCTTATAAAACTCTAGCCAACATTAGAGAAAGTGTCTGAGTGATAGACAGAGAGACAAAGTATAATCTCTGTGATTCCCTGATGAAACATACACTGAGGCTTAACCTAATCCCTAAAGGAATGACAGCAAAAATAGGGTGAAAGACCAATTAGCCTTCTCCCATACTAATCCTGGTTAGAGCAGCTTATTCTTTTTTGTAATTGTAGAGACACTTCCAGCACTGCGGAAAGTCAAAATTGCACTGGCCATGCCTACAGAATAATTTCACTGTGATAACGTACCAGTCCTCACTACATGCCAGAGTTGAAAGATTTCTGATCTCTCTCTGTAATGTTTGGTGTTGGTAAGTCAAGAAGATAAGCCAGCCATGAAAATTAACCCTGGGTAGAATGATTTTAAGTAGATCCTATTCAAATGAAAGGATGATGGTAGGCATGTAGCTAGGGTTTTCAGTGATAAAGCACAAAAGGAAATTAAGCAGAGAAGTCAGCTGGGTAGAACAGATCCAGAACACGGCTATAAAGTAAGCCTGCTTATTTTCTATTTCCAAAAACAATTGAAAAGTTCTATCCCAAGCAAAAGTTATATTTGAATGAAAAGTTGCTAGACTATATTGAATTAGAAAGGGTAACAGAAAAATCAGTAAGGAAAGGACCACCAATAAACAATAGGAGCAAAAAAAAAAAATAGCATAGATAGAGCAAAATTTTGTTGGATGTTGAATAACTAAAAAAAGAAGTAATCTTGAAGCTTTTACTTTTGACTCATTAGCAAAAGGACAAAATATACAAAGTGAAATATAAAGATTAATACAAGAAAAATTATCAGACCTCAACAGAAAATATACTTAGTTGCCAAGAGAAATTAAAATATTCAAGCAGCACTGAGGAAAATAAGTAGAATAAAAATGAAACTAGAATTATTCACATGTATTTTAGCCATATGTTTTTCCATTTCACTGTAATTCTGTGCAGGGAACAATGTTTCCTGATTTAAAAAATAATGAAATGGCAGAGGATAATAACACACTAACAAAACACAAAAAGCACTTTAATAAATTCCAACTGACATCTGTACAAAACTCTAAGGAAAAGAGGACAATCAAAGGTATCTGAGTCTTCAAAAACTTGTGATGGTTTTGAGTTTGATTGATGATTGACATGAAGTCAGACAGAAGTACTTTTAATATGGGTGGTTTGCTTATTTGTCAGTGAAAATCCATGAAAGAACCTGTAATAATTGCATCATCTCATGAAGGCTGACAAACATCTTTTTTTGACTATATATTTGCCACTTCACTCCTAATAATGAAACTTCATCTTAAAAAATTAATCTTGAACAAAAAAAAATCATTTACAATGAATCCTATGATCTTTGTAAATCAGAGTTTCAATTTTTTCACTGTGATGAAAAGCCATGAACTATGCAACATTCTTTTTAATCTTTTAAATGTGTTACCAACAAAATAACGAAGTTGAAATGGCCTTGGTCAAACAACACATTTCAATTTGTAAACATATCTAAATGAATTACATTGTCATAACTCTGTAATCCATTATTCGTCACAGAGCAACATAAACTAGAAATAACATGGCATGCCCTTTTTCATGAGGAGAACCTGTGCATCGTGACATTTATGTGACTGCAAGATCATCTTTATGTTGGCCACAGAATAGTAAAGACTGAGAGTACGCAGCATCCAAACAACACCACATGTGGGAATTAAAAAATGTTACATAATTGAGTTATTTAGGGTTTAGAGCAAAAAACCTCAATGAACAGTTTACATTTTTAGCATAAATAATTCATAGATCTAAAATTTGGTAAAATTTGTAAGGAAATACCTTACCAGTTTTCTCTACTATCTTCAAGCAAAAATTCAATATGATTTTGGAATAGGAAAGAAAAATAAAAGATAAAACAAAATAGAAAGTTCATCCTACCAATGCCCAAGACTGACAGAACAAGTCAGGTCTCAAAACGTCTGTCTCAGTTATTAGCTGTGCTCTGAGTCTAGTAGACTAGTTTATNAGAGGGGGAGAAGAACCTCTCTTGATCTGCTAACGACCCCTCTTCTAATCCACCCCAGGATGCCATTGGCCCTCTTGGCCACAAGAGCACATTGCTGGCTCGATGTCATCCTGCTGTCCACCGGGACCCCCATATCCCTCTCTCCTACACTGCACTCCAACAGGTCAGTCCCCAGCCTATAGTGGTACCTAGGGTTGTTCTTTCCCAGACGTAAGACTCTGCACTTACTCTTGTAATAACTCATTAGATTTTTCTCAGCCCAGCTGTCCAGCCTGTCCAGATCTCGCTGAATGGCAGCACAGTCTGCTGGGATGTCGGCAACACCACCCAGCTTTGTGTCGTCAGCAAACTTGCTGACAGTGCATGACCAAAATATTCTTGTTAAATCACTAATGGCTGAAGAAAGGTGCATGTGTAGCATCAAGGCATACCCATCATACCCCACAGCAAGCACACTAGGTATGGGCAAGATGACAAAATACTGGTAGGACAGTGGATCTGAATTTACCAAAGAAGTATTCAATACAATACCATGCTACACCACAATTAAAAGTTGGATTTCATGGTTTCTCAGAGGTAGGCAAGTAATCATTCTGATTGTAGGATGTGGTGATTAATTGATTTGCCATCACTTGTGGTTTGGTTTTATTCCCCTATTCACTTATTAAAGTGTCTTTATCTTAATCACTGAGTTTTCTCATTGTTTTTCATGTTTTCTCCATGCTTATTCCATAGAAGTAGGCAGCTGTGTGAGCACGTAGTCGTCTGGGTTCAACCCACCAGAAAAATTGTGATGGGTTGAAAATAACTGTAAATGAACCGAAATTAGGACAGAGCAACAGCATGAGAATATGATATTTATTTTTTTATTCTTTAACCTTCTATATAGAGATTTCTGAAAAAATCATACCTCTTCTTCTCCAGCTAATTTTACACTCCCTTTGTATAATATGATTTATTTTCCTTCACTGACAGTCAGAGACCTTAATTATGTTTAAGATCTGAAATTCAGGCATACTCAATTCTATTCATAGGTGTAGTATTTGTGTTTATACATTTACTTCTTCGCATTTAAGTCCTGCACAGTGATTTCTTTACAGGAGAAAAAGTGGAGAGCTGGTGTTATATATACCAGACAGGTAGTGTTTCACTCAAGAGAACACCTCCTTTAACGATTATAATTTATAAAACAAAATATCCTGAGTATGACACTAGTCAATTTAGTTTGATATAAAACAGGGCCTATGTTTTCTTTCATTTATATTTTTATGATACGTAATGTCTTTATAATTTCCACCACTCATATCAAAGCTGCCAACTGCTGAGTGTCTAAATAAGTAGCATGTGAAGAAAATGAATGAATTGCTAAATGTCCCATTACGTCCATGGAGAATACCCTTGCATTTGGAGTCAGGAATCTTAAAATTGAGACGACAAATGAATGGTTTTCACTCCAGTGGAGTGAGGGTTTTGGCAGTGGCAATTCTATTATGTTCTGTGTCTGAATGGAAAGAGAAAAACAGAGACAGAGAGAAGAATGAATAAAATACCGAACCCATACAAACCTATTGCAGTACCTCCACTCCAGGACTGAATTACAATTACTTCAAGAGGAAAACAGAAAAATAAATCTGGTAGATCTTGATGCATCCAGAGGGATGTTATCTGAAAAGGGCTGAAATTATTTTGGATATATTGGGGTGCAGATAAGAGTGGGGAGATGAGAATTTTTATCATTTCTATTGTCTAAATCAGGAATGTTTATTTGTAAATGCCTACAAATTGATGGATTCCTAGGCACTTTAGCTATGACTGTTAAATGAAATAATGCCTGGGAGACTTTCAAGCATTTCTGACTGTATTAGTGAGGCGTTAGAACTGTTTCTGGTCCAGTTTTGGTTCATAACAGTCAACATACTGCCAACAAATGGGAACATTTTAGGAGCTGTAACTACCCACTCCAAATAATTACTCCAAGTACACTCACCCTGTTTTGGAAGCTTTAAAGAATCTACAAGAGTAGACCCAAATATATTTTGCTGCCTGACCCCAATGACCAGAAATATTCCTGGTCCCATTTAAACATTCAGTATAGATCTATCCTTAATGATTGTCATAAATTAGATACTAAGAATAAAGTAAAATTGCCTAGACATAATTATCTAGCATCATTTGAGATGCCCTTGGTTGTCCCTTTTGGTTGTCACTCCTAAAGAATAGAAAGAATTTACCTACCTGTGGAATTGTGCCCCATCTGCCAGTCCCACACAAATGTTTAAAATACACTGCAGCATCTGAAATGACAAAATGACATTGCTTAAATGACTATCCAACTAGATTGAGTAGTAAGTGTGGGCTTCAGCTCCAGATACAGAAATCTACATATGGTAATGGCGATATGCTGGTTCTCGTTGCAAACAATGGAAATTCAGTCAGTGCAATGAAAAATTTATGAGGCCATTTGGCTGAATAAGAAAAAAAGTTTTAAAAAAGGTCTATTTTGGAGTAAAGTGTCCATATTGACCATAAACCCCTTGGACTATAATGGGTTTTCAGTCAGCTTGCCGGATCACATGACACCTGCAATGCAGACACTAAATTTTAAGTGATGGAATCTACGGAACTAACAGAACTCTGTCTGTAGTGCTGTTAGTACTGATCAAGGGCCAAAGAGGTAGTTGAAAAACAGTTTGCATGGCAGAAAAACAATGTCAGGACTCCACAAAGAGGAAAATGTGACTCACCTAGTCAGTCAAATCACTCCCATCTTAGGCTCTGGGTCAAAAGACTTTTTTCTCCCTATGAGAAGTCAATATTAATATTTCAAACTGTGATTAAAATTACTTAGTTCTGTTGCACAGGATCACTTGTTGGATGAATGCTATAAAAATGGTGAAAGGAAAGAAATGCTTTTTCTTCTAGGATATAGGTAAGTATCTCATCAAGAAACCCGGAGAAAATACCAGAACATATTTTGTTATAGTAAGTAACTATCCAATGGGTGGAAAAAAAAAAACAACCTTAAATTATAATTCATGAAGTAAAATCAAAACGTCATGTTATGTTAGGATACTCTGGGTTTTTATGTCTTATACAGTGCATCTTAATGTGAATTGACACAAGAAAACACTCATTGATTTATGTTACTAATTTTAGGACATGATTTTTTTTTTTTTTGTTTGGCTGCTGCTCTTCTTTTTTACTATTATTGTTACTGTTATTGTTATATTATCCTGGATCTATTACTGCTTTTTTTTCACCAAGATTTGACAGGTGGATAATGAATATTGTCTATTGTGCCATTACTATGATTAGAAGAAGATAGCAGTTTTTCTGCTATTGACTCATTTCTGCTATTGACAAGCTAATTCTGATTTTTTTTCAGCTTATCAAGATCCATTATCAGCTGAAGTTTATGTGTCTTGTGGTTAGCAAGCTGATCTTTTATAAAACTGTAGGATGCAGCCCGCTACTTCATCTGTCAATGCATATGTTACTTTTTATTCTGTGCAATTATTTACCACTATTAATGTGCAATTCCAAGACATCAGTTAAGATCAAGGATGAGTGAGCCCCATACAAGGAAAACATCTTGGTAATGTCATGTGATCCTCAACCAACCAGTAGTCTCTGCAGTCAAGGTGAAGTACTTTATAACTCCATTTTTATCTCTTTGTTAGTTAGCTAATGCAGTCCAATCCTCTGAGTTCTCTCTATAGTGGCTCTATAAAACATTTATTCCCATAAAATCATAAACCATTAGGGATTGGAAGGGACCTCAAAAGGTCATCTATTTCAAACCCCCTGCCTCAACAGGATCACCTAGATCAAATTGCACAGGAACATGACCAAGTAAGTTTTAAACATCTTCAGAGAAGGAGACTACACAACTCCCCTGGGCAGCTGCTTTCAATGCTCTGTTACCCTCACCATGAGGAAGTTCCTTCTCAGATTGATGTGGAACCTCCTATGTTCCAGCTTACACCCATTTCCCCTTATCCTGTCATTAGATGACACTGAGAAGAACCTGGCTTCATCCTCATGACACCCACCCCTCACATATTTATCATCATTAATGGGGTCACCACTCAGTCTTCTTTTTTCCAAGCTCAAGAGACCCAGCTCTCTCAGTCTTTCCTCATCAGGGAGGTATTCTTCACCCTTCATCATCCTCATGTGTTAAACTCTCTCCAGCAGTTCTATGTCCTTTTGGAACTGAGGGGCCCGGAACTGAACATAATATTGCAGATGTAGGGAAGAGTAGAGGGGGAGAAGTACCTCTCTTTATCTGCTAACCATCCCCTTCTGCTCCACTCCAGGATGCCGTTGGCCTTCTTGGTCACAAAAGCACATTACTGGCTCATGGTCACCCTGCTGTCCACCAGGACCCACAGATCCCTTTCTCTTACACCGCTCGTGTTTATATTTCCCTTTTGGGACCTAACTTCAATAAATGTTGATGCCACTCCGCTGGATATAGAAAGAGCTTGTATTAACTTTTACAGTGATTGACTTCGTAGGTTCATAAAATCAGAGGAGAATTCAGTTTGTAAGTGATCTCACCTGGCCATCTTGTTCAAATTCTTATCCAAAGTAGAGTCAGTTCAGGGCTGCTTAGGGCTTTTGTGAAAATATTTCCGGCTGAGTACTGCACAACAATTTGTTTTGCTGCTTAAAAGAGGCTGAGATCAATCCTTTACTAGGGAACCTATAGTAAGGGCACAGAAACCAGTAACTGTCAATTTAAGATTCAAAGTCGAATCTCAAGACTACTGGCAATACATAATAGATATTTAGGAATCATCTCTTTATATTTATATCTAAATATGTTATTGACCATTTCTAGAACTGAGAAATTTTAGTTAGCTACTCTGTGTAAGGTAACGTAGGATATACTACTGCTGAAGTTCCAACTTCTATGTAAAGCACATTTAGGGCAAAAAGTCTTATTAAAGTGCATAGTAAAATATATAGTGAGCCTAGAGTTTTCAGTTTACAGGGCAAATTATTGTCCCTATAAATGAAAAAGTAACCTCCAGTGGGCAATAATGCCTGAAGCTGAATTATATCCACTTTTTCATCCCATAAGTCAATAGCTTTCCTCTATAAACATCAGCTCTAGTCAATATGATATGCTGCATACTGATATATTGACTAATGGTACTATTAAAAGCTCAGAAAATGTCAGCAGCTGGGAATTTCTCATGCATATACTTCTGCATTTCAGTAAATAAGGGTGCTCTCTGTAACTTATAAATCCATGCCCAGTTGGGAACAGTCATTGTAATGTTCCCCTTTTTGTTATCCGAAAGGATACAAAAGTTTGCCTGTGCCTCTACTCTCCCAAACACTTTTTGCTTCTTTTTAGTAAAATACACTTTCTTATTCTGTAGAAGTCATCCAGAAAATTCCCTGTTGCAGTGTAACCATAAAAGGTAACATACAATTCTTTCTCTTCTTCATATAAAACATGCCTGAGAATGAAGTTTTTCTTGTTTTCTTTTACTGTGGAGACACTGACTCATATCTCCTTTGCTGACAGTGTGTCTCTGAAAGAATGAATTTAGATGGCAGGTAAGTGAAAAGTAACCTCATAAGTTTTCAAGATGTTCTTGTTTAAGCAATAATGATAAAGTCCAAAGGTAACTTTTGGGGGTTAGTGAAGATCTGGGAGGAGCTGATTACCTGGTGAACACCTAGAGGCCATTAGCACTATTAATTCTAAAAAAAAAAACCCTGATGGCAAGATGATATCCTCCATCTAAAGCAGAAGAAACAAAACAGATACTCTTTATGGTCAAATAATTTGGTTTGTTCTGAACATTTCTAGAGAAGTAAAACATTTGAGACATTTTTGTTTGGTTGATTACTTGGACTTTAAAATGTTTACCCGGGAAAATATGTTGTGCATGGAAGCCAATAGAATTGACAAAAGAGTTCACATGTGTGTCTGGCTCTTGGTACACTTTCGGCGTGTGAGTGTCTTATTTGCACCTACAATTGTATTAACAGCAGGCGTAAAATACGAATGAAAATGCACATGCATTTGTGAACCTGGTCTGAAGTGCCTGACTGTTTGTCAACCACTACTTCAACATCCTGAAGTCTGGTTAGTCAGATAGGTAATTTGAATTTTGTTCAGCTATACAGATATCACTTTCCATCCCACTAGTGGTTGCTCACCACTCATGTTGTATGACATCATTTGTTGACAGTTGGGAAATTCTTTCAGGATTAAGAGCAGCAAGGAGCGGAATAGCGATGTTGGTTTTGTTATTAACCAGACATGCTTTTCAGGAAAAAATAACAAAAATAACAAAAAAGTGAGTTCATGCCTCCTTTTTTGGAATAGATTTCCTTTCTCCAATTATTTCTATTACAGTTTAGAAAACATTTATCTGTGTGCTTTTAGTTCTGTCACTTTTCCTGCAAGCAGGTAACTTTGCCTTTTCATCATGAAATCATAGGATGGCACGGGTTGTAAGGGACCTTAATGATCATGTTGTTCCAACCCCCTTGCACAGGTAGGGACACCTTCACTAGATCAGGTTACTCAGGGTTCCATTCAACCTGACCCTCAACACTTCCAGGAATGGGGCAGCTACAACTTCCTTGGGCAACCTGTTCCAGCATCTCAGCACCCTAAGAGGAAAGAAGTTGTTCCTCATGTCCAAACTCAATCTCCCCTCTTCAAGTTTGGAAGCCTTTCCCCTTGCCCCCTCGCTATACATCCATGTCAAAAGCCCACCTTCAGCTTTCTTGTAGCCTAAAGGCTGCTAAAAGTTCACCTGGGAGCCTCCTCTTCTCCAGGCTGAACAACCTCAACTTGCTCACAGAGGAGGTGCTCTAGCCTTGTGATCATTTCAGTTGCTCTCCTCCGGACACATTCCAGGAGCTTTATGTCCTTCTGATGTTGGGGATTCCAGAACTGGATACAATACTCCAGGTAGAGTCTCACAAGTACAGAGCAGAGCTGGAGAATCACCTCCCTCAACCAACTGTCACTGCTTCTTTTGGTGCAGCCCAGTACACAGTTGGCTTTCTGGAATGCAAGTACAACTTCTGGTCTACTCCCACCTCCAAGCTTTTCTCCCCAGGGCTGTCCTCAGTCCTTTCTCCCCCCAATATGTATTCATGCATGGTATTGCCTTGACTCAATTGTACTTAATGAAGTTTTCACAGCCCGCTTCTGGAGACTGGTAAGGTTCCTGTGGATGGTCTCCCTTCCATCCAGGGTGTTCACTTCACCATACAGTTTGGTGTTGTCAGCAAACTGACTGAGGGTGGATTCAATTCCACTGTACATGTCACTGATAATGAAGTCAAATTGCACCTTTCCAAGTACCAGTCCTTAAGGAACAGCACTCTTCACACCCCTCTGTCCAGACACTGAGCCACCGATCACAACTTCCAGG
Source organism: Rhinopomastus cyanomelas (assembly GCA_013400115.1). Taxonomy (NCBI): domain Eukaryota; kingdom Metazoa; phylum Chordata; class Aves; order Bucerotiformes; family Rhinopomastidae; genus Rhinopomastus; species Rhinopomastus cyanomelas. The sequence continues at coordinate 9,483 of VXBP01003315.1, read as the reverse complement.
TGCAATCAGCCAGCCAGCTCCTTACCTAACCAGTGGACCATCCATCGAATCCATATTGTTCCAGTTTATTGTTCCAGTTTCTCTGCCTGTGTCCAGCAAGGCTGTGACCCCATTGTAAAAGTGAGGGTCATTTATTAAAATTGGTTTTTAATAGCTCTTATTTATTGAAACACAAGATATTCATGTAAGCCTAGGACCTCAGACCAGAAACCTACATATGTCATGTCTATTCTGACAAACCTGTGTTAGAAGATCTTTATCCTGAGCTTTTTGTGCGTTGACAAATTAACTTTAACAGACACCCAAGAGGGAATAGCAGTTCACCACAGAAGTTTTAAATTGGATGATCAGTGTCTTGGAATGTTTAACAGAAATAATGGCAGTCAGGAAAGAAAGGTTTTATCCCAAGGACACATTCAGCATTTTTGACACCCTACTTGCTCAGTAGCCTGGGAATGCATAACCATAGAGGATTTTGGGAAATACCATCCATTTTCAGTACTCAGCTGGCAGAGAATAATGAAAAGGTGATGAATATGAACAATAAATCCTTCTAGTTGATCTTCAGATTTTTCTATGTTCAAGTTCTGAATGATTTTAAGCATTAATTTTTGCTTTTTTGCTTTGGTTTGAAATGTGTGTTTTTTCATTTCTTACAGTGTTTATGAAAACAGTCTCAATTTCTTTTAAAGAGCATCTTCATTATAAATTCAATTTCCTATCGAAAGGAGATTAAAAAGAAATTTTTCAATCTAATCTATAAATAGCCATGATTTATCTTGATGCATTTAACCCCACTGTATTAGTTGAGAAAATAGGTGTAATGGTAATTACTGCTATTCTCATAGGAGCTGTGAGCATGAATGGACATTCTTTAAGTACTAAGCTAAGATGTGAAATGACAGATAATGGATATGTCCAAAGTATCCTTGCTTTGGGTT
>VXBP01003308.1:64251-75147 GCA_013400115.1 Rhinopomastus cyanomelas | reverse complement strand
TTCCAATCCGTAATGATTCTATGATTCTATGACCCTCCCCTCTCCTTCAGCTGAAGGGGTCCCTAAACTGCTGCTCCGTGGTGGTGGGGGGATGGTCTAAGTTCTCGCTTCTCCAGCTTCCGGTGCCAGCTCCAGACTGGGCTGGGTTGAAGCTGGCACCACGGCTGCAGAGACAGGGTAGGGGCTGTGTGGAGCCACTGCATTGCTCCTCACAGGGCAGCTGGTCTAGGGTCCAGGCTGGGGTCAGGATCCAGACTCCAGGCTGGGGCCAGGGCTGGGTCCAGGGTCCAGGCCAGTGCCAAACTGCAGTAGGCTTATCTTTCCCCCCACCACCACCCTGGAAGTGTGTGTAGGTTGCGGTGAGCAAGGGGTAGCAGCCCCATGCTCAGCTGGGAGCCCTCAGTAAAAGATGCTGAGCTAAGATCAGTGTCCTGTTTTATGTTCTCACCCAGCCCATCCTTTTTTTTTTTTTTAAAAGGGGCAGGTACCTGGGACAATTCTATGTTGTAACTTCCCCAGGACAGGTCACTGGGGAGGGGTCCTCTTAAAGCAATATAACTTTTTTTTCTTCATGAAAGCACAAATCTATACATCTGAAAATTCTGGTAATTTTCAAACTGCAACACCTTCATATTTGCAGGGTTGGTCCTCAAGCCTTCTTTTTTTTTTTTCTTTACTCTATCATCTGGCATTTTGTCTTTTTTCAAATACATTTTGCGCAGAGGCATTTCTCTGTTCCATGTGGCCTTAGCTGTGTCCATTGACATTTTGGAGCTGGCAAGAACAGCTAGATTGGTTTGCACCAGCACATGGCAACAACTGGCCTTTCTTAGAAAGGCCACTTTCTCCATCCTTCTTCACTCTATCTTTTCTCTATTGTGATGAATGCATTCTAAGAGTTGACACAAGCCATCATATTGTAGCAATTTCTTCACCAATTTAAGATTTAGTCCAATGGAGTGAGTATAATTAAGATTGCAATAACTGCTAAGATGTGACAGGGAATGAGTAGTTAAAGTAGCATGACATGATTTTAGTAAAGTTACAAATATTTAAATGATTGTTTCTACAGTAACACTATTTACAAATCTAAAACCAAATACATCCTTATCAGTACATACTGTTTAGAGAGATTCCATATATATTAACACTAACAGTTTGCCATTGTTTCTGTTTTTGCTGGGCCCACACTCGCTGCTGTAATGGATAGCTCCGCTGTGATTTAATCTTCGTGCTGCCATCTGTTTGCAGACTTCAAGTTTGCAAATTTCAGCAGTTATTAATGGACCTGAATTAGTATTCAGGCAGGGTAATCAATTGTCAAATGCTACCTCCAATCTGGTTTCCACACTGGCCAGACCAGATAATTATATGGGAAGTGGGGTTTGGATAGAAATAGTTGTTAGAAATAAATAGGTTTGGAAATAAATAGTTGAGAGACCTGGGACTTTTTAGTTTGGAGAGGAGAAGATTACGTAGGGACTTATTACTGTATATAAATACATGAGGGCTAGGTATCAGGAAGTAAGGGACAATCTCTTTTCACTTGTACCCTGTGATAGGACAGGGAGTAACAGGTGTAATTTGGAGCACAAGAAGTTCCATCTCAATAGGAGGAAAAGCTTCTTTACTGTAAAGTTTGCTGAAAATTGGAATGGGTTGCCCAAGGGAGGCTGCGGAGTCTACTTCTCTGGAGATTTTAAGACTCATCTTGGTGTGTTTCTATGTCACCCATTTTAGTTTCTATGATCCTGTTCAAGCAGAGGTGTTGGACTCGATGACCTCTCTCATTTTGTGCCATAGTAGAAGATGGATATTGTGTTACATTAGTAATTTTTGAATCACGAGTTGCAGGGGCTACACAAAGTACACACACTGCCACCTCCCTATTTCTACTGGGGTTGGGGTCTGTATTTGAGCCAAAAGATCTTATGCTGCCATCCAACAGGTGATAGGTTAAAACATTAAATCTTAGAATATTTTCATGATGAATTTTAGTTGCAAAGTGAGTAAATTATGCATAATTTTCACCCAGAAGCCATAAACTTGCCTTAACAATTTGACACACAACACTCACACCACTCAACCATTTATCTTGGCCAGGCATCCAGAATGCACTCCCAGCTTCTTAGCATTGTTCTGTGTTAGTATTGAACTTTGTGCTCTCGTAAAAACTTTACCGGTAAAAACTTTACCATGTTTCTTTGAGAACCTACTAGGATTACAATGTATGAGTCATCATCACTAATAATCCTCTACTTTTGAGATAGGCAGGCCAAACTGGCTATTAGACATTACAAATTTCATTGATTTCATGTCCTGCAATTCTTCCCTACAGGGAAGGAAGGTGTTGGCTCCCCTTCTGGAGGCTGACAATGGATAGGTTGAAATAGAGTATTTTTACCTTGCTCCTGGAATGTTTCATTCAGACTCAAGATATTACTAGTAGCTTGACCTTGAATTGCAATTCTGGGACAACCAGGTCTAAGGAAGTGGATGGTTAAAGGAGTAGAACATCTCCCTGATGAGAAAAGGCTGAGGGAGATGGGTCTCTTTAGGTGGAAAAAAGGAAACTGAGGGGTGACCTCATTAATGCTTCTAAATATGTGAAGGATGGGTGTTAGGAGGATGGAGACGGGCTCTGCTCAGTGTCATCTAATGATAGGGCAAAGGGCAATGGATGTAAGCTGGAGCATAGGAGGTTCCACATCAGCATGAGAAGGAACTTCTTCATGATGAGGGTGACAGAGCACTGGAATGGGCTGCCCAGGGAGGCTGTGGAATCTCTTTCTCTGGAGACATTTAAAACCCACCCGAAAATGTTCCTGTGTGATTTGATTCAGGTGATCCTGCTCTGGTGGGATGGGACTAGATGATCTTTTAAGGTCACTTTCAATCTCTCGTGGTCTGTGATTCTGTGATGCATTTCTCCATAAGTAATTTCTCTGGTTTCTGCATTCTTTTAGAAAGTTTTTAAATTTGTTTCTTTGAGAGAAGTTTTTGTTTCCTGTTTCATTTGGCTTACTTTTCAGTCTCCTCCTCAGAGCTTCAGGTTTTGTTTCTCAGTTAATGTATTATCCCAGCATATCTCATGACCACAGCTAACAATACCCTGCATTAATTCTGCTCAGGTAAGGACTAGTTTATTGGCACTTGGTAGTTATCATCTATCTTCTCATTGTATTCTATATCTTTCCTTATCCAATTTTGCAACTAAATGAGGTTTAAGAATTGCTGGAGCTCCTTTAATTAGTGCATCAAGCATTGCAAAATCTGCTGTGGGATCCAGGAAAATAAGACCTGTCTTCTGACCTCAGTACCAGCGAAGGTCATGGAACACATCATCTCAAGTGCCGTTGCACTTCACACACGGGGCAACCAAGAGATCAGGCCCAGCCAACATAGGTTTATTAAAGGCAGGTCCTGACTGATGAACCTGATCTCATTCTATGACAGGATGAACGGACTATTGGATGAGGGAAAGGCTTTACATAGTAAGTAAAGTAAGTACACAAGTAAGTTTGCAGATGACACCAGGTTAGGTGGGAGGGTTCATCTGACAGAGGATAGGGAGACTTTTCAGAGAGGCTTGGATAGACTGGAGTAATGGGCCAATGTTAACGGCATGAGCTTCAGCAAGGCCAGTGCCAGGTCCTACACTTGGGCCACAACAACCACATGTAACACTACAGGCTTAGGGAGGTCTGGCTGGAGAGCTGTCTGGCAGAGAGGGACCTTGGGGTTCTAATTAACAGGAAGAGGAATATGAGCCAGCATTGTGCCCAGGTGGCCGAGAAGGCCAATGGCAACCTGGTTTGTATTAGAAATAGTGTGGCCAGCAGGAGTAGGGAGTTAATCGGTCCCCTGTATTGGGCACTGGTGAGGCCATATCTTGTTGTGTCTAGTTTTGGGCACCACAACACATCTTGTGGAGGTGCTGGAGCAGGTGCAGAGGAAGGCAACTAAGCTGGTGAAGGGCCTGGAGAAGAGATCTTACGAAGAAAGACTGAAAGAGCTGGGGCTCTTTAGTTTGAAGAAGAGAAAGCTGCGAGGAGGCTTCATCACTCTCTACAACTACCTGAAAGGATGTTGTGTAGAGGTTGGTGCTGGTCTCTTCTTACAAGCAATTAGTGATAGAACAAGAGGAAATGGGTTCAAGTTTCAAATTTTTTCACAGAAATGGTGGTCAAGCACCGGAATAGGCTTCCCAGGAAGGCAGTTGAGTCGCCATCCCTGGATATGTTTAAAGATTGTTTGGATGAGGTGTTGAGCGATATAGTTTAGGGTGAACTTGTAAGGTAGGGTAGATGGTTGGGCTCAGTGATCCCAGGGGTCTTTTCCAACCAGAGTGACTCTGTGATTCTGTGAAGATCATAGAAGATTAATCTCATTCCAAGATGTCCCTGCAGCCCAAGAAGCTACTTGTCTGGAGATAGAATGTTGCGCACTTGCAAAGTTGGGACCTACATTTAAAAAAACTCCCTGACCGAAATAGTCATTGGCTTCATCCTTAACAATATTCAGTCACCACCACTCAGTCATATTCTCCGCAAGTAGTCAGATAAACTTTTGCCTGGGTTTCTACTGTATTTCACTTGCAAATTCAGGAATTGCAGTGGACTCCAGGGGAAGGTTCATGTAGCACAAAGTAGAAGATCTCACAGAGTGAATTCCCACAGTTTCTTCTGTTTTAGAAACAGGTCTAGCTTCATATACAAGAGATTTATGTGGGACAAAGGACTGTCATCTTCTGCTTTGCTATCACTGGAATAACACCAAGTATCTCCATCACCACTCTCAGGGGATACTATTAATTTCTGGCTCTGTACAACATCATGGGGGCAGGGAGATTGTGTATATTTTTATATACACAGTATAATTTTAACCTGTTCTCACAACTTTTGTCCTTTTTCCTTCTGTTACTGTTTCCATAGTTGCTCAATTATTTAAGACAGAGATAATTCAGTTGTATTCCTACTTTCTATTTATTTCTCTAGGTCTTGCTCCTTTCTATTTCTATTCTCTCTTTCTTTATCTGCAGTTTCTAAACAGGTGTTTTACAGACAACTCCTTTACCTTTTCCGTCCTTTGTGCAGACCATAGCTACTTTTAGGTACTCTTCCACCCCATCCCAATTATCCCAAATGTCACAAGCCCATTCTTCTGAAAACTTAAGACCTGGGGTCACTCCATACTCCCAACAATCAGTGATACTGCTTGTCATCCTGCCAGCCACACCAATTTGTCACAGAAGGAATTATGCACTTCACTGGCAAGAGAGAAGTGACAATGTATTTATTGATATAAACCAGTGATTTAACAAAGTGTGAACAGGAAATGCAACTTTTACACAGGATTGGATTGCAAGGCACACTGTATTGTTTAATGCATGGAGGACAGAGTCAGACAAGGCTATCAAGAGTCACCCATTTAAAGACTGTGCGTGTACAATCTTAAATGCTTAAATGTACGATCTTAACTGAGCTTCAAAGTGTTTGCATGCTATTGCTCACTTACTGAGGATCTGTTGTGGCAAGGATTCTCTAAACTTTAATGACCCCTGTTCAAGGAGAGATCTTGATGTGCAGCCAGCTGCCATGTGGGAGAGCTCAAAGGGCTCCTGGACTGCCCACTGCTTATGGGGGTAAGATGATTGACTCATGGTCATATTGATCTAGCAAACTTGCATTCTAGCCCATGGTATTGCACTACTATTTGTTTCCCCTAAATCTGTACTGAGCAGGATGCAATCATCACACTCAGAGGCTTCATTATTGTATCCTTAGCTCAGCAACAGAATATAGGAGACAAGGGTCATATTGATGGTGGGTGAAGCACACCATCAATTTAGAAAGGAGTTGTCTGTATTTTCAGTCTCCTTTTAACCTAATTTCTTTTTAGATCATTATTACACAACAAACACCTAACTAAGTCATACTGGTAATGAAAATGCTAAGCCAAAATGTGCATTCACTCTCTCACAGAGTGAAAGTCTTCCAGTCATGGTTTCCCAAAACCAAAGGGTCACTCACTTAAAACAGGCGAGGACTCACTGAAGGATACCTTGAAGATACCAGAAGTGTGGGGTAAGGGCTTATTCAATCTTTGGAAGTCTACTTGGATGGTGTCCTGTTCCAAGCCAGAGTCCCTGGTTACAGACCTACTTCTCTGAGGACTAACTCCAATTCAGTTCTCCACTGGAGCTACATTTGTACCCTAACCAAGTCTAAACAGGGATGGGCCACTAACTGGAGTACAAACATAAGACAAAGCAGGCTAAGGGCCCTAGACACTGAGGCACCACATAACAGCTGTGAAGCGTTGAGCTTATTTTTACCAGGTGTTTGGGTAACACTAGGTTTTGTCAGGTCTTTTTCAGGGTGGCTGTACCTGCCACAGTTAAAATGATCATGATACACTGATTATAAACCTTAATTTCTCCAGATTTTCCAAATATATCTGGAATATATATTTGATGTACAAACACTTTGTGCATCAGTTTAGGAAACGTACAGTCAGCTGTTCAGGCTTTGCCAATTGTATTCTGAATTCTGGTCCACATTAAGGACTTAAGTCTGTAGAGAAGACCTGAGTATCATAGGTTTCTATATGCATGTTGACATTTTCACTCCCTGCTTTCATGACTGTGCTGTGCTGGATTCACAGAATCACAGAACATTAGAGATTGGAAGGGATCTTGAAAGATCATCTAGTCCAATCCTCCTGCCAGAGAAAGATCACCTAGATCAAGTATTCCCAAGGTGTGAGGAACACAAAGAACAACTTTACCATACACTGCAGTGGTGAAAATAGAAATGTTAAGGTCACTCGTGCATGATGTGGATCCATTTCCACACTGCAATTTAAGGAAAGGATACTGTAAAACAAATTAAGCATGACGATCCATCTTTTTCCATTACGTAAAATTAGAAGTAAGATTAGAATTAGATGTAACTTTTCTCCTCTCTCACTAGAAACAGTCTATATATTCTTTTATTTTTTTCCCTGAAAACAGAGGACAGCTAAACAGTTATTCTCCTCTTTGAAATAAAGAAGACAAAAGATGAAGTATCAACAAAATATATATGAAGTGCACTAAATTAAGACCATACTGTAATGCTACATGTACAAAAACCTGTTTAAACAGATTGAATATCCACAGGGGAAACAAAAACATAGGTTTTCTGTAAAAGCTAAGAAACCAAGAGAACTTATTATGGAGATATTAAGAGACACCATGTTGAGGTCATTTACACACTTTTGTGTACACATATGAATGGTGCTAGTCAATGCCTATTTCTTGAGAAACAGTGATGTATATTAAATAAAACATTCTTCAGTTTATTTTGACACAGAAAAGCTGAAAATGAGATTAAGTGAGGTAAGGAAACTGGCCTTAGAGCAATTGCTTAAGGTTTAACTCTGAAATGTGACTTTTATTTTTCATACACAAATGTTTACAGCTTGAGTGGGCCTCTAGACATCCTGCAGTGCAACCCTACTGCTTATTCAGGGTCACAAAGAATAAATTGTGCAGGACTGTGTCAAAATGGTTTTTGAATATCCTGAAGAATGGCAATTCCTCCACCTCTTTGGGCAATGTGTGCCAGGACTCGAGTCACCCTTGTAGTGAAAAAGTGTTTCCTGATATTCAGAGGGAACATCCCGTGTTTCAGTTTGCATCCATTGCTTCTGGTCCTGTCACTGGGCAACACTGAAAAGAGGATGACGCTATCCTTTTTGCAACCATCTCTTCAGGTGTGTATATGCAATAGCAAGGTCTCCCAGAGCCTTTCTTTCTCCACAATGAAGAGCCATAGCTCTCTCAGTGTTTCATCAAACGAGAGATGCACCTGTCCTTCATCATCTTGGAGGCTTCTTGCTGGGTTTTCTTCACTATGTCCTGTTGTCTTTTATGCTGGATAGAATGCTCCAGGTGTGGCTTCAGCAGTGCTGAGGACAGGGCAAAGACCACCTCTCTTGACCTGCTGCAATATTCTGTCTAATGTAGCCCAGATTACCATTAACCTTCCTTGTGGAAAGGAGAAACTGCTGGCTCATGTTTAACTGGGTGTCCAGCAGAACCCTAAGACCCTTCTCTGCAAAGCTGCTTTGCAGATGAATGGCTAGGATTGTTCTCATCAAGTGCAGGACTTTGCAGCTTTCGTTGTGGAACGTCATTATGTGCTTTTTGGCCCATTTGTCTAGTGTATTGAGGTTCTTCTACCTGGCAACACAACTCTTTGGCCACTCCTTCCTATTTTGTATCATCAGCAAACTTGGAAGAAGTTGTTTTCATCTTCAGTGAAGTTACCTGTTTTGTTTCCCATTCAAAGTACAAAGCTTTTGCAACTACATCATGTTATTGTGTTGTTATAAACGCATCAAGTTATCTGGTTCAAAAATTCTTTCTCACCCTGCTTTTCTCCTGGTTTCTAGTGCCAAGCTGAAATAAAGTTATTATCTTTATGTTCCCCACAGCATGTTCATGCTAAGACTGTCTTTTGTTACTTATCTTTCTTATGTCTTGTATTTGATAATATAATTCGACTCAGGTATAGTTTTAATATCCTGTTGAAGGGAGGGAGAAAGAAAAGTGGGATGAAGGGACAGAGGGACTGAGGGAGGGTGGAACTTCTGTCTCTAGAGTTTATGCCTAGATTAAAACTCACTGCCCTTCCATTTTGTATGGATTTGTCTGAGCTTCTTGATTCTGAATTTATATTTTTCGATTCTCTAGCGTGCCAAGGATTTTGCCCGTTTGTATAACGATTAGTAATGATTCTATGATTCTATGATTCTATGATTAGTGTCTGCTTATTAGAAAAGTAAAATCCTTGTCCAAAGGCAATGTGTATCAAAATAGCCTACTTGTGGCTAAATAAGAGAGGTAAGGTCAAAATACAAACCATATAAACCATACTGGAATGATATCAGTGATTACGTAGAATGGATGCCATCAGCAGTTTATTTGATACATCTTTCTTTTTCTTTGGAAAAAAAAAGAACAAAAAGTATCAAGTATATAATTATACTATATGCTGCTTCAATGACCAAATGTATTATATGCAGAAACTTCCTCATAACATGACTGCACCTTTAACATTTCATTTGATAAAACATTCCAAAACCCATGAAATGCATAAGCAGTTCTAAATTTTCTTTCTGTAATATATTATGCAGAAAAACAAACCACATATGTATAAAAGAATACTGCTTTTAGCATGTAATTAGCTTTTTAGCCCTTTCTGTATGTACTCCTAGCAATTATGAAATTAATACATTCACACAAAATATTCTTTACTTGTTTAAAAACATCAATTTTGTAATCAGGCAAGGGACTGTGTTCAGCTGAGTCCTAAAAAGACATTGGCAAGAAATATTTATGCAACAGAAACACTTAGGACGAATAAACTAACCATATTTCTAACACTAATCTATGTCCTATTCTTTCAGTTTAAGTACTATTAATTCGTAGAGTCTGCTCATAGAGCAGATGAATAAACTAACTGTACTTCTAACTGTAATCTATCTTCTATAATTTCAGTACTATTATTTTTTGAGTCTGCTCATGGAGCACCTATGTTTATTTTCCATTACTTATAAAGGATATATACATTGTTAATCAAAAAACCAAAGCTATATTCTTTTTTATACATTTTAAAAAATTACGAAATGCCAGATATTTATGAAGTATCTTTTGTTTAAATATGACTTATTTTATAACACTTAGCTAAAAACCTATTAATAAGGAGATAAAAATAGAAAAATCTTTTCTATTGAAGTCAGAACATTGTTTACTTCAAGATGATTGTTTTATATCTAGTATTGAAGAGATATTCATAATGTTAAACTTGCTAAAATGCTTTTAAATGTATCCTCTAATTTTAAATGTATTTGTACACACATCTGACCTAAGCAGTATCATGCAGGATGGATAGCAGCTCTTTCACCTGCTCTTGGACATCTTTCACTTTGTGTTATTTCTTCAATTAGCAGACAGACCAGAGCTGGTGGTTCTTTGAAATGAGTAGTGTATGTAAGTGCAAGGTTTTAAGTGAAGCTCCTTTGTAATGTTTGTCTGCAGACTAGTACATTTCCTATACAATTTGTAGAAGTAGATATATAAGTATTTGTTACAGTATTTGTCCTTTGCACATGCTAACATAGTTTATAGACAGTAAATTCTGTTTCTCATTCAGTAACTTGTGCCCTTGACTATTACTTTCTTTTTCCTGCTCCTTCACATAATGTGCAGAAAAAGGTTCTTGGCAATTGGCTTCCCAAGAGCATCTGTTGCAATTTCTGGTCATTGACAACAAAAATTGTCAACCAAATATTTTTGATTAACCCTGGCCAGTAGCTAAGCTCCACACAGCCATTTGCTCATTCCATCCTACTCTTGAATGGGGAAAGAATCTGATGATTAGAAGTGTGAAAAATGAGTTCAGATAAAGATGGTTTGATAGGATAAGTGGAAGCTAGATAAACAAGCAGAGTGACATAAGGAATGTATTAACTATGTCCCATTAACAGGCATACGTTTAGCTGTTTCCACATAAATGGGGAATCACATCATAGTTACTTGGAAAGACAAACACCATGAGTCCAAAGACGACTCCTTCCTCCTGCCTTCCCCCAGCTTTTATTCCTGAGCATAATGTCATATGGTATGTGATTTTCCTTTGATCAGCTGATCCCTATATCCCCTTACAATTTCTTGTGCTCTCTCAGCCTATTTAGTAAGGCAGAATGAGCAAGAGAAAGGGCCTTGATATTGTGTAAATACTCCTCAGTTGTAACAAAAACATTGGTGTGTTAGCAAAACTCTTGGGGTGACAAATCTAATACATAGCCCCATAAGAGATGCCCTGAAGAAAATAAATTCCATAAATT
>VXBP01003308.1:0-58215 GCA_013400115.1 Rhinopomastus cyanomelas | reverse complement strand
TGGCTATTTTTTTGGGTTTTTTTATAATTAATTTCTTCAGTGCTTGCAAATCAGTCCGCTAGTGACTAGCAGATTCAGATTCAGAGTGCAAGGATCTTCCCTAGTCTATGTGCCCAAAATGAAATATTTTTTATTATTGTTTTTTTTCTGATCCCTGACACTGGAGTTGAAAAATATGACCACATCATGTAACCTGGCACTTCAACAATTGTTTAAAAATACAAATCAAAACAGAAGAAGAAAAGGAAACTGTGCACATTCTTCTCTGGTTCAGATGTAAGTTACAGAACCTCGTTCTGAGGTAGCCTTCTATAATACTTCTATTCCATATACATATATATATCTATCTATATATATATCTATATATATCTTTATATTTTGTTGTGATGCTTTTGTGTGTGGTTTTTTTAATTTTCTTTGGAAAAGTGATCAAATACAATTCTTGCTTGATTTTGGTCTTTCATGTTTGTCTTTCTGCTAGTAATGGAAAAAGCAGAGGAAGAAGGAAAAAAGCTGAGATCACATTGACAAGCCATACAAATGCTCCTATTTGAAATCCCTTTGATACTTACATACTGACAAGGACAGAAAGCAAGATGAAAACCAGAGTCACTGTAAATGGCATCCTATTAAGAGTCTCAAAAAAGTACTTTGTGCTGTTTACAGAAATTTCTTTGTTCCCTGGAAGAAAATCTTGTGTCCTTCTTAAGTATATCCTGTGGGTTTAACATTGCTACCCTTACATGAACCCTCCCACTGAAAGCAATGGTTTGACTTTAACAGCATTTTGACACAAGTGAATGAGCAGGGCTTGGCCCAAAATAAATTAAAAAAGAAAAAAAGATAAAAGATGCATTAGCACAGCTAATGTCAATTACTGCTGGAGCACTGCTACATAACTGTGATGATAAAAATATAACCAGTGATGCAGTGATTTTGAAAGCCAACAAGAAACAGATTTTTAGTCTGTGGCTTGGTCTGTTATTGTATATATGGAAAGATAAAGGGCCTTGACTACCTAGGTGTTTTGGGTTATCATTTATTACCATACACATTTGATTAGAAATTGGAAATGCAAATTTTTCAAAATAGTCTGATACATGTATTAAAATGTTTGAATAGAGTAACACAGATATGAACAAACTGAACTCAATACAAATGAAGGCTAACTTAAAGAAATGCTATTCAAAATAGGCATCAAATATAAGGCACTCTAAATGTAAAATTAAAAGAAAATCCAGCATCCCTAGCCAATGCTGTATGCCACAAAACATTTGATTTCACAGAGCAATGTGTGTTTGGCTTTGCCCTGTCACAGATGATAAACGTAAATTATATAGCACACACTACAGACAGCATACTATTGAATACAATTTTAAAACATCTTAATACCTAGTATATTACAACATTCTCCCCTCCTAAAGGGATATGCACTGACCTTTTCCACATGCACACCTCCTATGTTTAATAATATGATTTCTTATTGCACTATAGTGTTACAAATATTGAACTTCACTGGAAGGCTAAATCACGTACTCTGTGTGCGTGAGTGCACGTGTGCGCGCGCATGTGCGTGTGTGCATGTGTGTGTGTGTTTAAGTGGCAATGCGGACAGAAGCGCTATCTGGGATAGGGATGATGTTCAAATATCAATGATGTGCATTCCTCATTTTCCTTTGGAACTAAAGTTTACAGACCTTAGAAATGCTGAGATGATAAAACAGTAGTTTAATATACTTGTATTATGCTGAAAAACTTTTCAACACTTTGCTAATTCCAGGTATGGAATAGTTGATATGTTTATGTGTATGTGTGTGAACAGCTACCTATCTGTTCCTCTGTAACTACACAGAGAGTTAGAGAGGGGTAGGCAGTAAAAAGTACATTTATATAGAGAAAGAGTGTATGGGTGTGCATGTGCGTATGTATGTGTGTGTTAGCAGCATCTTTATACTTTGCGCCTCCCTGTTGATTCCAAAAGAAACCAAAAAGCCCCACTTTGATTTAACTGATTACAAGGAATATTTTCTCAAAGAAAAATAAACTGAACAAAACTGCAAAAGTAATATCTAACAAGACTATGGTACTGTAGATAAATATAGGACTGCACAAAAATGTGCAAATTTTCATATTAACATTTCTACAGCACGATATTACAGATAACAGTTCTACAGCTTAAAAAAAGTCTACAGTTTTTAAACAAAAAGATTAACAGTTATGCAACCTTTTCCTTATTTCACTTAATTGAATGATAAACTCTTGTTAAAAAAAGGAAAATGTTTACACAGTTAAAAATGAAGCACAGGTCAGCAGTATCTTTACAATACTAAAAAACCTAAATCAAGGACTTTTCCTTTAAACATTCCCACATTTTCCCTAAAGTGTTATCATGACCAGTATGGTGGGAAAGGGTGATGTTGAAGTAAAGAGTCCATTTTGTTTGACAAGCCAGGACCCGAGCTTTTTAACAAACATCTTGCACTGAACTGCAGTTCTCTCAAAATTCCTCTTTGCAAAAGCATGCAATCCTGAACAAGATGACCATTCTTTCTGATTAATTTCCTCTTTCCTTTAACTTCAACCAATGTTGAACCCTTGAGGTATCTGTAAATGAGATCCTTCAGACGCCTCAGTGGTCGGGATTCTTTTATTATGGTTAGGTTATTAAACTGAGAATTCTTGGTCCACATGGAATAGTTGGGTTCTTTTGTTGTTGTTGTTTTTCTTTCATATATCCCCATTTTTTTTTTGTTTGCTTTGTTTTGTTGTTTTGTTTTGTTTTAATTTTATATATCCCCAATAATCGCTCCTTAGCTAAGAGTTAAGAAGTACTTCTAAAGCACATTGTATGGCTCAGAAGCGGCTCTCAGGATCTTAAAGGGCCCGCAATAAAAATCCATGGTGGGTTTTTATGTTGCATAGTGATCAAAGCTGCCCAGATATTCCAGTGCGGCTCGATAGCAGAACTGGTATTGATCCTGGAAAAAAAAAAAAAGATAGAAAACATATGCATCAAAAAGCCAGCTTGTTGGTTGTTTTTATTTTCTTTCAACTAAGAATGACTACTTTAAGGCTACAGAAAAACACACCACAGATGCATCCGCAGCTCAGCAACATTTTCTTGCTTAAATCAAGACAAAACCAATTTGATTTTAAGTAGATGAAGACAGCTAATGCAATAATATTTTTGACAGAATGCAGCTTCTTTTTGTGCTGAGACTATACATATCAAATTACTGACCATTTATTTTTCTGGATTAATATGACACCAGCATAAGCTTTCTTCTTATGAGTGCATGCTAAGGCACTTCTAGCTCCTGAGTCCCAAGTATTTGAAAACCCATCGCAAAATATCCAATCAACTCTATAGCAACTGCAACACACTAAGGGACAAAATCCATCGCATACTTAATATGTAATGCTGTATCAAAAAACAGCTGTTTAAAAATCATGTTATGGAAGCAAAGGGAATCCCAACCTTTCAGTAATAAGATGTGAAGGTATCTTAGCCTATATCAAGAAATGGGCCTGAGAGAAATACGCATCTAAAGCACCTTATTATCAAGAAACAGATTGCATTCAGGCTGCACCTGGAAGCAGTTCACTGCGGCAAGAGATTTACTTATACCTCTACTGAATCCAACATTTGGTGTTCCATGTTATTCTCACCCCCACATGGCAGCCCTTTTGCACATTTCTCCAATATTGCACACATACTAAAACAGCTTGCCTGTGTACTCATTTGCAACTGTCATTCAGCGTTTAAATATTAAAAACAAAAAAAGAATTTGCTTCTGAAAGCCATCCAAAATATGAAGAAGGTCTTACTTACCTGATAGTACTACGTGATAACCCCACATGCATTTTATTTGTGGAGATAATAATTAAAACCCTTTTGGAGACTGAGAAAATCATCAGATACTTGCTCGCAGGTACTTGCGATCACTAGTAATTATTTTCTGCTTCCTACTGGAACGCATTAGACATATGCATAAATTTAAGTACATGTGATCCACATGGAGTTCAAGTTCAAGTGCTGAATAAGGATTAGAGTTCCTAGCAGCTTATACTACTGAATGAGAGATTGTTTTTCATAGAATCCTGGAAGAAATGATTACATAACAGCTGCTTTCAGCAGTGAGGATGAAGGGATAGCATACAGAATTAAGTCGAAGTAGGAGGAGGGGGAATATATTACATAGCTGAACTCTATTTGTCAGGTAGTCTCCAAGAACAATCATTTTTCTGTATGCTGCAGTTATTTATTGGAACCAAAATGATGGAAAGCAGTAATTTTTCATTTTACTTATCCAGAAGAATGATGGTAATGGAGAATAAATGGAATTAACTCTACAGGTTGGTCACAGTGATTTATTTGACTAACTTGAGAAGATTTAAATAATTATATTTATTTTTAATGTAAGTTTTTATGAGCTTGTCTTCTTAAAAATAAGACAATCCCGTTTTTATTGAACAAGTTTAATTTTCTTGTGGAAAATGGCATGCTCTGGGGAACGATTTTAAATTTTACAGACTATAATTGAAAGGCCAGTGGCAATCAAATAATACTAAATAAATGTATGACTTGCAATGTTTTCCTTCTCTTGCCCTTTTCCTTGATTCTCCTAACCTATTGGCCTTGGCTTAGTTCAAGTCCCCAGTTCAGAAATTCAAGTAGACATTAAGCAAAACTTTAAGTATTCTTTCTGATTTGACATAGTTCCAAGAATCCACGCCCAGGAATCAGTTAATACTGCTCATCCTTTGCCTTATTATGGCAGAAATTCTTGACTCAATAGTTTCCCTGAACATTATGATTCTCAAGCCAGTCAGATACTTTGTGACATACAATCAAGAAAACCACAAATATAATACAGAGTCAGTCTGAAGCCCTGAACGACAAATAAAAAAAAAATAGCAGCCTCACATGCAGAAACAACTTGTCTCCATCTTTGTCACCACACATGTCTGCTAGGAAGCAAAGGTTAAAATAAAAATGGGTATTGCTTTTTGGAAAATTGCTTTCCTCATCCACTGTAATTCAGGATCCACTATTGAAATGACTTTTTTCTGCTCCAGCCTGCTATATCCCCTGCTGTAACAGGAAACAGTCACTGCAGTCGGTCTGCCTGTATGGTAGATTCTATACTTTAGTTATACAAACACTATAGGACTGAAGAAAAAGATGTAAATGCATTAGCATATGGATATTGTTTAGCTCACCTCTGTCTGTACCATGGCCGGCCGCTGCGTCCTTAACATTTTGACAGTCTGGAAGATATCTACCACACCTTCATATCTCATTCTTTCTAACACAATGCTCAGGGTTATGAACACTCCAGTCCTTCCAACACCCGCACTGTTGCAATAAAAGAGAAAACAAAAAGGAATGTTAATTGACAGTTAATGCTGAACAAACTGGCTGACAAATTATCTTTGTATACAACACACCATATGTGTACAGTTTTCTATATGGAGAAAGGCTCAAAAGCAAAAATCCATAGCAGACTAACACATTGCATTAGGAAGTAAAATTGCACTCCAGCAAACTTCACATGGTAGTAAGTACTTTCTGACTCTCCAGTATTCACTGCAAAGTGGTTTGGTTTGTTCATCCAAATATACAGAAATCAGTGCATGGTGAAGGAAAACAAGAACGTTTCTTGCCAGTAACTTATGCTGGAATTGACAAAAGAAAAAGAAGTCAAAATGTATTTTACAAACTGCTTCATTTTAGCTTGTTCACATGTATGCTGTGTTTTGCATAGCTTCTGAGTGTGAGTTTACCTTCTGCTTAGAGTTAGTCAATGGATCTTCAATTAATATTAAAATTCTCCATACACACTACAACTTAAAAAATGGATGCACAAAAGCCTTAATACCCGGTTTTTATTCAAGTCCAACAGTCTGGATCTTTAGATTTCCCATAACTGTAAATGTACCCCATGTCTGTCTACATTAGTCTGAAACATCTTATTTGAATATATAGTTTGCTTGCTTTCTGTCCTGTCTTGGTTTTTTGTTATTAGGTAAAAAATCCCCCCAAAGTGATAGAAATTCCTGTAATCAATAAAGTGAAATCATTTTATGAGTCTGACTTGTGTGGGTGGAAAAACAGGCTTGTGTGAGAGGGGCAGGAAAGCTGCTTGACAGAAGTAGTATTTCTTGACAGATGAATATGAGCCAGCAGTGTGCTCAGTTGCCCACAAAAGCAATGTCCACATTGTATACCAGTACTTCAGTGTTTGGTCTAAATCAGTGTACTTCTAGAGTTGTTAAATATATGCAATTCGATTTAGCAATTTTGCATAATCTGTGTGCCTTTAGAAAGTGAAAGTCAAAGGAAAATTGAGACACAATGTGAAAGAATCATAATCTCACAGAATAACTTAGGTTGGAAAAGACCTTTAAGATCATTGATCCAAACTGTTAACCCAAGACTGTCAAGTATACCATGTCTCTCATCATCACATCTATCAATCTTAGATATCTGCTGAGGTAACTCAACCATTTCCCTGGTTCTGGTGCTTGACAATCCTTTTGCAGAAGAAATTATTCCTAATATCCAAATGCAATTCATGCTATTTGAGTCTGTTTCCTCTCATTCCACCACTTGTTACTTGGGAAAAGCGTTTGACATCCACCTTGCTAAAAGCTCCTTTCAGGTAGTTGTAGGGAGCAGAAAAGTCTTGAATGCCTGGTGGGAAAGGGTCGTCCTCTTTACTCTACAAGACTATAAATATGTAAAACGTGTAGAAGTGAAAATTTTGCTTCAAGTCCTTTGCTCTTTTAACAATTAATTTACTGCCTGATCAGGTTAGGAATTTTTAAACTGTAACACAACAAAAGTACAAATGCTAGAGAAAAGCATTTTAAAATTGTGGGTTGCAGAGTTTTACTATGTAACAGAGAAACCAAAGTTGTGAAAATGTGCAGATTATGAAGGAAACCACAGGGAAATGGCAGTAAGGAGTTAGTTATTTGTAAAATTTCACTGTACCAGAGAAATCCTTAAAAAATCATCATAGTACGAACTGGAAGAATTATTACAGTAATTTCACAAGGACTAGGAAAGTGCAGGTACATAGGATCTTGTGAGTCCTGAAAGAAAGCAATTTATTAATTTGCTAGGGACATTTCCTATTAATGTAGGTTCACTAATGATGATCATCATTACCAATCTCTAAATTGTCATCACATTGATTAATTATATAGGATTTGACTTTCTTTCTACCAAAGTCAATGATAGAAATCTCCATATTTTCATAATTTCAGCATGAAAGATCACACCCATTTGGAAGGGATGCATAATCTACTGCAAGCAGTATTTCATTGCAGTCACAATTGGGCAAGTTTGCAGGGTACAAAGAACTAGGAAGAACACCATCACTTTACTTTCTTATGTATGTCTGCATAAAGGCATAAATATTGTTTATTACTCCTCTGTTCTCAAAACTCATTAATGTCAGGAAGAATAAGGCTTGTTCTTATCACAGATGTCCTTCACTTTCCCTTGCCAAATGAAGTCCAAGTGCTGTTCTGCAATGCTATTCTCCTTAGCAAGTCATAAAATTTTTTAGGCACATAAAAAAAGTAGGATTCAAGTAGTCAGTCTTTCAGAAAAGAGGAGCTTTAAGGAATTCTGTTAAAACACACAGATGTCTTAATAACTTCTCTATATTCTAGGCTGGAGATGGACAATAATATCTCTCCCTCTGTACATTGATATGGTCTAGTAAACTTGTTCATTTTGTCTTCATGTTAACATTGGGAAATTGCAGGAAGGACTCAGAATATGCATCAGTGTTTTGTATCTCTGTTATATAACTAATAACATTTCATCTACTAAAAAATAATTTAACATTGCAAAAATGAATATCTAAAATCCTAATGGAATTTATGGAAGACAATTCATTAAATAAGAGATAAAAGATAAAGATATTAGTTTTGGCCATCTGCTACAAACTCTACAATACTGTAGAGCAAATAAATGAAAAAATACATAAATACAGCCCACCCTGGATTATTTCTACACACCCTGAAAGCTGTTTCCATCTGCATGTCAGTTGTAAAGGAATTGAGAGAAGTCATTACATCAAAAATCAGGCATTACATTCTGAAATTAAGACTCACCAGTCCAAACCTCAACGATTTTTTGACAGGCAAATATTCTAAACACCTCTTTCAATTCTATTTCCTTCCCTAAGATAGCTGCAATTTGTATTTGTCTCATCTTGATTGCTGCTAACATGCTAGTGAGATGTAACTAGCTTATTTACAGCTAATTGTTCCCACCAATATAACAGCCTCACTTTAAATTACCAGGGGGAAAAAAAAAAGATCAGATATAGTAGGCTGTGGTGAGGCTTTTCTAACGCTTTCTGTATATAATTCTTTTAGTTCTGCATAAGACACATTTTTAAGTGAAGAAAAAAAATCACATGCTTTCATGTATTAAAGAAGAACATTCTCTGCATAATGGGATATCATGAAATACTTCCAATTTTACAAAGAAGTCCTGCATCTTCCTTTTTAGGTCTTCTATTTAATCACATAATCACGTTTCCTGATATTTCACTGAAGAAATTACATTTACATACACTCTTTTGCTGCAATCAGCAATTAACATTGGAAAAAATCCAACTCACGTATGACTTTTTTTTAATGTTTTGTTTACTTACCTGCAATGAACAGAAATCGGTCCATCCTGACCAAACTGTTCTTTTGTTTTATGCACTTGGCCTATGAAGTCAATAAATCCTTCTCCAGACTTTGGCACTCCTTGCTCTGGCCAGTCAGTGAACTGGAACTGCCTCACCGTTCGAGATTGGCCATCCTTTAACAAAATACACAAATAATGTATCGCAAAAGCATGTTCCAGCAGCTGGAAGTTAGTCAGCCAACAACCAGAAAGAAAATCACAAAAGGACATTGTGGGAGAGGATACAGTGAATAGACCATGTCTATGAAGACTCTTTCAACTGCAGTTCTAAATGGTGCTTTTGTACACACTGTCCTGTTAACAACATTGCATAGATTCCCTTTTGCACTAGATAGGAGAGCTGTCAGACATTCTGCCTGCATAAAACGTATGTCTGAAGTTAAAGGTAGAACAATCTCACTAAATTACAGGATTTTGTTTGGCTTTTGTTTGGAAGTTATACTTTGAACTATGTGGACTGCCAATTCCTTTAAACACAGAGCAGAAAGAATAATGCCATCAAAGCTGACTTAGTCTCCTAAATACACTTATCTACTTGAATGGCAAGAATATCCAGTAAGACTTGTTTAGTCATTGCTCTTCGCAGACAGTATCTTTAATAGTATGATGCTCTGTATGAACACCATATGGTGGTCATGCATGGACATCTACCTGGAAGAAGACAGATATGACAAGTCAATTGTTTAACAAACTATAAACTTCCTTTCAATCATTTTAAATTCATTCACTAACAGCTTGGGCTCAGTGAAAAATTAAGAAGGGCTTCCTAACTCATAACAAGTTGGGTGAAGCTGTTAACTGCCTTGGGCTAGTAATACTAGCAGAATTGGTTAAATCTGTAGAATACTGCAGCGTGATGATTTCTATAATTAAATCTCTGTAAGTATTAAACAACAAATTCTTCTCTATGTCTATTTAATGTGTAAATGGTGAGTGCATACAAATAGAAAAAATACAATACCTATGGATGAGGTAAATTTGTTCTGAAATTTCAAACCTTGTTCTTAATGATTTTTACACTGTCAATCTGCACAGCTGGAATTTTTAAAAGTATGGGCATAAATGTATGGCCACATGAGCCACTGATGTGAACTAGTGCCTCTGGATATGACTAGTCCCTGCCATATCGTCAAAGTGGTCCTCTACTACGTGAAACTCACTAAAAATTCAAATTACCACAGGAGATCCATCAAAAAAACCCAGTAAGTTATTCCAAAGATTAAGAGTCATACTGGGTTTTTCCCCCTCTACCACAAGCACTCAGCGATTATAGACTTCAAAGTGAAATAGAATTTATTTTTAAAATAATAATAATTAAAAAAAACCCCATTATTTTGCTTTTAATTTTTTCTCTGGTACAGAATAACAAAATTATTGAGGCTGCAAAAAAATCTCTAAGAATATCAAGTTCAGCCTATGGCTTGACATCACCACACCAGTCAGACCATGGCACTCATCCAGCCTTTCCTAGGGATAGTGATTCTACCACTTTACTGTGCACTCCATTCTGGTGTCTGATCACCCTTTCATGAGAAAGTGCTTTCTAATATCCAAACTAAATCTCCCCTGGTGCAGCTTCAGGCCTTGCACTCTGGTCCTATCACTAGTTGCCTGGGAGAAGAGCCTGACCCCCACCTGATTACAACTTTCCTTTAGAGAGTTGTAAGGTCCCCCCTGTGCCTCCTCACAGTATCACAGTGTTACCAAGGTCGGAAGAGACCTCATACATCTCCAGACTAAACATCCCCAGCTCCTTCAGCCTCTCCTAATAAGACTTTTCCTCTAGGTTCTTCACCATCCTTGCTGCTTTCCTTCACACCTCAATATCTTTCTTAAAGTGAAGGGCCCAGAACTCAACACAGTAATCAAGGTGAGACCTTACCAGTGCTGACTAAGAGAGGGAGAATTACATACCTAGGCCTATTCCTGATACAACCCAGGATGCTATCTGCCTTCCAGGGTCAGCTGTGCACACTGCTGGCTCATGTTCAACCGATTGTTAATCAGGACTCTCAGGTCCCTCTCTACCAGGCTGCTCCTCAGCCACTCTGTAGTGCTGCAGGGCCTTATTGTGGCCAAAGTGTAGGACCTTGCACTTTATCTTGTTGAATCTCATACTGCTGACATTGGTCCACTGACCCAGCCTATCCAGGTCCCTCTGCAGCACCTTCCTCTCTGCCAGCAGATTGACACTGCTCCCAACTAGGTGTCATGTGCAAAGGGTAGACTAGATCCCCCTCATCCAGGTCATGGAATAAGACATTCAATACAACTGGGTCCAGTACTGACCCCTGGAGGAACCATTGGTCACTGACGACCAAATGGATGCAGCATCGCTCTCTGGGCCTGGTCATCCAGTCAGTTTTTATTCCAGAAAAGGGTGCACTTGCTAAGCCATGGGCTGCCAGTCATAGAAGATCAGATTGGTCAGGCAGGAGCTTCCTTCTCTAAAGTCATGTAGGATGGACCTCATCTCCTGGTTGTCTTGTACGTGCTAATACTGTGGAGTTTTGCCTACTCTGTCTCTCATGAGTTAGAAAAACAGAAAATGGGAGAGTGGGCTATCATTGCTCCATGTAGGGACACATATCCACTTGTTTAACTTACTTTACTAAACTTTAACTTTACTATCTCTTAGATTCTCACTAGATCACTGTGACAATATAGTAGTCTACTCCTGCAGAACATTTTTGGCCACTTAAAAAAAACTGTTAGAAAACATCTGTCTAATGTTATTTCAAGTGGGCATCAACACAAAACACTAAATATTTCCTTCCAGAATGACACTTTACTAATGAAGACTTCTCTAATTTTTGTGATCCTATTTTCCCTCAAGAAAACAATGAAATGTCATTCTTCAGACAGCTTTAGGCACATGGCATTAATTAATAAATAAGTCAAAACAATAGGTTGATTCCCTCCAAAATAACCTACTATTCATCTAAAGAAAGAAAACCTTAAGTCTGAATCACTGTCAACATGTTTAAGGAGACACAAGCTCTTCAGAAATTTCAAACTAGGAAGGAATTACACTAGAATAACAGTAACTTTTTAGGGGTAGAGAAGATAAGAAAGACATTGGTTTACTTGAGTCTATGCTATCTTGGAAAGACCATGAATGTCTATGTGCAAGATAGATTTGATTGTAAATATTTTTTCAAATGCATCTAAATCAACTATGTTGGTATAGTTCATATTTGTAATAATAATCCAATGCAAGACTGTGAAAACTGATTTAGCAATAATATAAAATACTAATGAGCACAGAAGTGAAGTTAGCTTGATGTTAGACTAACATTAAAGCATATTAGAAACTAATCCACAATTTCTTAAAAAGCTCCCTCTGCTACTGACATTATAAACAGTGCTGCTTTCTTTTAATGAGATTATTGACAATAGGAGCCCAAACACAAATGCCAAATTTTATTAAAATCTTTACTTTCAAATAGTGTGACAGTTTGCATGAAATACGAACTTTCAGATCCTTTATGGAGCAGAAGGCTTTTAATGCATCTGCCTATTGATTGACTGAATTTCTTCTTGTTCCTTGCAGGGGATATTCAATTGTCTTTTGACAAGGTTGTGGAATTTGTAATACTTTCTTACAACCATTGCTAATAGTTTAGCCTTAAATGAGACTGCCCCAAGATATTGACCTCTGGAGTTTACAGAAAAACTGGGTACAAAGCAGTAAGAAGCAGTAAACTGAAACAATTACAGAGGTCAATTTCACCTTAGAACAATTCACATCTCCCTTTCAGAAATAACAGGGAGTTTCACATCAGACAGTATGAGCCAGCAGTGTGCTCTTGTGGCCAAGAGGGCCAACAGCATCCTGGGGTGGATCAGAAGGGAGGTGGTTAGCAGATCAAGAGAGATTCTTCACTCTCTCTTCTTGCCCTGGTGAGAACACATCTGGAGTGTTGCGTCCAGTTCTGGGCTCGGCTCCTCGGTTCAAGAGGGATGTAGAGCTCCTGGAGAGGGTGCCACGTAGGGCAACAAGGATGATGAAGGAGGTGGAACACCTCCCTTATGAGGAGAGGCTGAGGGAGTTGGATCTCCTTAGCTTGGAGAAGGCTGAGGGGTGACCTCATTAACGTCTACAAATATTTGAGGGGTGGGTGTCAGAAGGATGGAGCTGGGCTGTTCTCGGTGTCATCTAGTGATAAGCTGGAACATAGAAGGTTTCACATCAACCTGAGAAGGAACTTCTTCACAGTGAGGGTGACGGAGCACTGGAACAGGCTGCCCAGGGTGGTTGTGGAGCCTCCTTCACTGGAGATGTTCAAGACCCACCTGGATGTGTTCCTGTGTGACTTGGTCTGGGTGATGTTGCGGGGGGATTGGACTAGGTGATCTTTCAAGCCCTTCCAGTCCGTAATGATTCTATGATTCTATGACTTTGATAGAATACCCCGATTAATTATCAACTCTTCTAAGAAGTGTTTGCGGACACTTCATATCCATCTGTGGCTTTTTGTCATCATTGTTGTTTTGTGACCCAAGATTGGTAAAAAATTTCACAAAATAATGCTTCCACCTTGAATTGGAACATATCATTAACAGATAACATAAGAAAACTACACCTCCAATGAAATTGTATTTGTTCAGGCTTAAAAGTGTGGTTAAAGGTTGTTGTTAGGAGACAGTTCTTGTCATCTTTGTCTAAGCTAAAGAGGTGAGAGTAGCTAAGATAGTGATCCTTCCCAGATTTCAAACAGAATGAAAAGCAGGTCCAGTGATTCTACAGTTTCTTTTCTAAACTACACACCTAAACTTTGTCAGTTTAAAGTTGTCATATATATTTGGTTAGTGACAATACTGTCTGGATCATTTTAAGTAGTATCTAATTTTACTTAAAATTTACATTAAAAGTAGCATGAGGAAGCTCATGCTAACCATGAGAAAAGCCTAATATTTTGGAGGCTGACCGGCAACTCTGAGTAATCACTTCTGTTATTCCTGGACAGTACACACTGCTATTTAGCTTGAAAAAATTATTCTATGGCATCAACAGAAATAGGAGCTGTTAGCAATTTTTTAATGCCATGCTGACTAAAGTGCTAGAAATCAGAAGTCTGAGAAATGACAAATGCTAATTTAAAGTTTCTGTGCATTTAATCTTGTATCAGTGTTCAGTTCTGGAATCAGGAATTCATATAAGAAATGTGGTATTAAAATGAAAATGCTAGGGTCACAGATGCATGTATGTACTCTGAAGATATAAAAGAGTGTTGAAAATATGCTATGCCAAAAATCAAATTACAATGTGCAAACCTTGTCAAGCTTTTCTTATTAATGCTATTTGCTCTGGAGTTTGTAAATCTCAATGTGTTAAATTTAGGGTGGCAGAAAACAACATCTTTACAGTTGCAACAGAAACTGACCCAAATATTAGCAAGGAGAAATGAGGAAAAGAAGGAAACATGGTCATCAAATCATCTCATGTATTTTGGCACAAGTAATGTTAGATCTGAATTAATTCAGTTGTTCTTACACAAAGATCTCACACATTTAATAATTTTATTTGCTTTTTGTTTATTGCTTCCATAAAATACACTTCTAAGGTTTCTTAATAATTGTTAAAAAAAATAATAAAAGCCAAGTTTACATTTCTGTTTATGTGAACTTGTGTAATGTTATGTTAACTTACCCTCGCATCTGTAACCTTGAACTCCCTCAGAATATACTGTGGCATGTTGTACTCTGCCATTGGATCTACCACAAAATACTGGTATCTGGCTGAGCGCTCTGCAGGCCAGTACTGGTGACATTTTTCCTGCGAAATAAAGAAGCAAAATATTGCCTGTTACTGAAGACTACTCCAGGAAACTAGTATAAAATCTTTTTGCACTCAGATAAATAGAATACTCATGGAAAGTGTCATTAGTAACAGGAGTATGAACAGTTTGTCTTGCTGTGAACACCAAGTTCCGTATCTAGAATAAACAATTATCTTCAATAGTGCATTGCAAAGAGTTTCTCTGCTCAGTTCTACTATTTATTATTATAAATATATAGCCATAGAGCTATACCTCATCTGATTTTCAATACAGAATGAGATTTAAATTTTGAGGCTACTCAAGACTTCTGTTGAAGCTAGTTGCTGTGACTCTTTCAAGACTCTAGCTTTGCACCCACTAGATATGTCCTGAATCACCTCTGTTCCCCAGATACATGGCCTGAGATTTCACTAATCACATTCCAGCTTTACCTTGATGCAATCCAGACATAAACTGCTTTGTTTTTTGTGCTGTGCAAAGCAGCACTTAAAAGAGTTTAGGTTTGTAAATGTGGTGCTGAAATTTTAAAGTTCACTATAAACACACAGAAGATATGAATATCTCAAAAATGGCACACTTCTTTTCAGCACTGATAAAAAACAGATGCTGCAAGTGAGAAGCTTCAGAGTAAGAAATCTTTGTTTTTCAGTAGACAGTAATTTCTCTGCATATTTCAGAATTTTAACGTCAACTCAGTAACTGAACCTCAGCACAGCACAGACTAGAAAACATTGTGCCTTTTGAGCAACAATACCACCAATATTTAAAAAGAACATACCTAAACCCTCAGATTTATCTTGAGACATTCTCATAAATCATTAAATAATTTAATACAAAATAATTATGATTACCATTTCAGCAAGAGTATTACAGTGGCACTTACTCTGCCCATTTCTCGTAGCTTAGTGAGCATTACGACAATTGTGGAATTATGCTCCCAGAGCATTCTCCAGAAGTCTTCAGTTGTTTCTGCTAAAGGACCCTGTGTAGCTATGTAAGCTTTTTGTTGTCTGTGGTAAAAAAACATAAATTAAAGTCAATATTTCAATAACTAAAGTGAATTGATATAAATTCTTTGTTTAAATGCAAACATATAGAGGGAGAATTTATATGCTATTAATGATAAGCACATTAAAACACGATTATAATTTTTTAATCAAACTATAACGTTTTATTTTTAGAATTCTGAGGAGGAAATTATTAATAGTATGATGTATGTCTTTATCATTATTATTTACATTTTCATGCATTTCTAATAGTTCAATTTGTGTGCTGTCTAAAGCATTCCAGAAACAGTTGTTTCTGTAAATAGCAGTTTAACAATCTAGTAAGTTTGGGAATTACATAATCAAGCAGTCTCTTTATTAAGTACTTTTCAACAGTCTGATGCTTTTAGCAAAAGTAAGCATGGAAGAAAATTCAGGAATGTGGTGAACTTCATTTCCAAGCCTTAGTATCTTACTAGTGGAAGCTGTCACCAAGCTGTTAAAAGCTTCTGTAGCTTTATAAGACGGTGAATAGTCCATATCTTTGCACCTTTCAATCAGCAGAAACACCTTTGTGGGCGACAGTGAAGATGGAAGTTGTTTCCAGTTATAAGTAGAGGTTCAAAAAATGATCTCTATACTGAACTATACTGCTTCACCTTCATGTCTTTTTCTATCAGCTGTTTACATTAGCTGAAGGCATATTCCTCCTTCTTGTCACAATGCTGGAGGACTACATAGCTGTTGATGCATAGAACACTTTTTACTTCTAGGTCTAGTCTTATTCAGTGTTCCAAGATTATAATTTATCGTTTTGACACCGAGTGCATCTCTTCTACACACTTTTCTTAAGCAGAACAGTTGTTAAGAAATAGAGGTTCCAAATCATGATTATGCCTAAAATCTCACTAACTTGCAGCACTTAAAACACACTGGAGTTCTTCACAGTTTAAAAGTAAGTAAAAATATGTTTCAGACTGTCATTTGCACAATTTTCCTGTATTACCTGGGTGAAAAATTCAACATTTTATCACTATTTAGAAATACTAAAGTAATATTAAAAAAAAAAAATCCACAGTATGCACAGACTATATTTCAATACTAATTTCCTTATTTTCTATATAACTCTATAAATAATTTTGTAAACTCTTACAGTACTCCACATGAGATCACATAAGCATTAGTACCTGTATCCATCAATAAAACTGGCATTGATATAGTCAGAGCCCTCTACACCTCGAATCGGCTGCAAGCATACCCTTGTAGACTCATATGGCATAATATTGACAAGGCGATTTTTGAACTTGTTACATGGAAGATTGGCACTGATGAATCTTGAAGTGTGAGCCTTAGAGCTAGCAAGACGCTGTTGAAAAAAAAGCAAAAATATTAAGGTCAGGTATAAAAACTCAAAGGACACTACTAGATTATATGATATCTGCTCATTATTCATCAATGAATAATTTCAATTTCAGATGCCTCTTTTATCAAATTCTATTGCATTACCTAAATATTAATAAAGCTTCTTTTAACATGGACGTTTAACATCCGGTCCATTCATTTATATGGACAAATTTCTTATTAAGCCATTACACAAACACATATTTCAAGCTATTCAAACATTAAAAAGTACAGAAGGCTAAACCATCCTCACTGAACAGTTCTTGTCAGGACACCAATTAGGCACAGTATTGTATATTTTACATAGAATCATCTTCCTAATTTAAAATTTAAGGCCACTGATGCCTTGTATTTTGATTAATGGAAACAACTGATGGAGAATATAGAAGCATTAACTGTTATACCATTTGTTTTTTTGTTCCCCACGACATAAAATCCCAGTACCTTAAATTCCAGTTCCATTCCTGTGACATTCTCGCCTGTTTCTATCTGTGTCAGCTTCTGGATATATGCATACAGATTTCTGGCTGGCACTTCGGTATTTCCACATGTCACTGCTTCCAACAGTGCATCGTGGATAAAGATGTATTGGTCCTCAGTTTGAACCATGTAATTCCTCTGTGCTCTCATTAGAGTTACGTGGCCATAAATATCTACAGTCTTTTCATGTTTTATTCTTTCTAACATGGCATCTATTACAATGAAACAGCCAGTTCTGCCGACTCCAGCACTAGAAGAAATGAACACAGGAGGGAAAACATGGACTATTTCATACATTGTGTTTACTTTTATGTCATTCAAATTCTAAAGTTTCGTAACATTGATATTATGCAGCACATTTATCTTAATATCAAAATTAATGTTTAATATGTATATTAATATTTTCTCTTTTATGAAAGAGGTTGATGCCTTGAAATAAGTAAACACCTTTAACAGCTACTACCAGCAACTGAAAAAGTGGCATGCTTTTACATGAGATCTTTGGATCTTATAGTCTCAGGCTTGACTACACTAGGAATAAACCACATTGCAACATGCTCTACAAGTACGTGTTCTTAACAACTGATATTACTGGAGATAATTAAACTTCTAAGAATTCAAGATTTATTTGTAGCATTACTTCAAATTCATTAAACATGTTATTGTTGCTATCCTGCTTAGAGAGGTGAATTTGTTCAGTGAAAAGTGTTACAGAAAATGAGTTTTACACATCATGCTTTGGAGATATATTTCCTACCCTTTTCCCAACTCTGTCAGTGAGGCTGTGTTGAAAGTTTGTTCTGTCCTCTTTTCTTTCACTTAGACAGAACATAGTGTGACTCTGAATGCAGAGCCATGCCAAGTTAGCTATGCTAGGTTTGGGCTGGAGAAATTGTCAGCTGGCCACTTCAGTGTCTGTGTTAGCATCTCGAGGAAAATGTAAGACCTGGAATGACCCAGACTAAGATGCTCAGTCATTGCATTATTTCAAAGGACAGATTATTAAAGGACTAAAATACACTTAAAGTCAAAGCTTGAAACCACAGGATTGAATTAAGGTCCAAACTGGGTAAGTACTATTTTTCAGGCAAAGGAAAAGTTAGAGCTTCCTCAAAGATTCTGAGTTAAGCTTTTGGTTTTAGGTGGGAGCTGATGTAAAATTGCATTAATCCAATTGAGGCCAAAACCCTACTATTTCTTAGCTCTATGCATAATAAAGGATTATTTGGGAACAATTTAGAGCTAGAAATTAGTTTTCCCCTCTTTAGTGGAACTTGAGAGTAGAAAAAGACGTGGGTTGGCTACTGTGAGCCTGGCAGAGGAGTAAACCTTGATAATAAAACATTCCATTGGATCTAAGGGAATCAATCTCACTAATACAATTAACTGAGAACAGTTTATTTTCCTGGTACCTACTGTCAAAATTTACTAGAATTTCAAAGATTTTCAGTCATTCCCTCACTCTGTTAAAGGTGGTGCCTGTTACATGCATGAGCTACCTTTAGTAGCTTCTGTCAACTACATTATGTAGCCAGGAGAGGAAAAGAGACAGTTCTCATCTTTATCACATTATTAGCAAAAATGATCAGGAATAATATAAAAGGAATATGAAAAACACTACAGAATACACAAGATCAGAAAATACACTGCAGCTCTGAATATGCAATTTTTGTTCTAAATGGGATTTACAGAGAAAGAAAATACACTGGCAAATGTAATGATGGCTATTCTAGCTAAATGTGAGCCTTGTGTAATAAAAGTTCTACATTCCAGGAAACCACAGTGACTTTAAGATTGGTAATAATTATGGAGAAAAATTTAAAAAATTGTCTCACTATTGCTTTTTTTTCCCTTTTTGATTGCAAAGAAATCATCACAAGCAAAAACACACTGTATGTCCGATTTTTTTTTATATTAAGTTTTAAGCCATTCCTTAAATTATACCTCTTCACAATCAGTTTTTAACTTCCTAACAAGTGCTGGGCAAGTGAGAAACAAGAAAGTCTGACAGCACAGACTTTCAGTACCTTAGAATATGGTTCTCTTTCCTATCATGTATCAATGAACTTTGTTTATAACTGGATATGCCATTTTCCAGATCACAGATCACAGAATATTAGAGGAGTTAGAAGAGACCTCTGAAGACCATTCCACTAAAGCAGGTTCAGTTAGAGCAGATTGCACAGGATTGCATCCAGGAGCATTTTGAAAGTCTCCAGAGAAGGTGACTCCACAGCTTTCTGGCCAGTTTGTTCCAGTGCCCCACCACCCTTAAAATATGTAAGTCTTTGCAGATTGAACTTCCTGAGTTTCAGACTGTGTCCTCTGCCCCTTGTCCTAACACTGGACCGATAAGCGTAGGAAACCCACCCTCTTGAGACACACTTTTTAGATTAGCATTGATAAGTGTTCTCTTCTCCAGGCTAAACAGACCCAGATCTCTCAGCCTTTCCTGGTTAGATTAAAGGTTCACTGGTGCCTACAGACAACAACTGCAAAAATTCCATCCCCATGAAAAACTTGCACATTCAGCTGGAACAAGTACTTTTCATTCCTTCTTGCATTATCTATTCCGCCCATGAGCAAACTCAAAACAGGAACTGTATCTTAGAAGATATTTGTAGTTTTCAGGTTTATACAGGTTTATGTGAAGATCATGACACTGGATCAAATCACATTAGCATCCATCACTTTTTTCATGGCACTGATGGAGTAACTGACGCAGTACATTTAGGGAGGCATTTGGCACCACCACCAAGCTCCTGACACTCCTCTTTGCATCACTTTATCCAGTAAGATATTTTGCTACCTGAAGATTTTCAGGACATTTCAACCCTGACAATTACAAACAAGTCATAGGTCTACCAGATTACCCTTTTTGGTTTCCAGGTAAAAATGGATCTAATCTTATAAATATTTATACTCCCTTCATCTTTGCTCTTATGTACCTTCTAACTTAAAACTCCAATAGATTCTTCTATAAGAGCCAGAAAATTTCCTATATTTATGCCTGTGTCTCTCTTTCTCTTCAGACATCTTACAATATTGATATGTAGCTGGGAAGTGCAGTACTAATTCTCAGTAATATTCACTGGAACATAAAAAAACCCCATGCCTATCTACTTCTACTTATTATAATTCAGCTAAAGAGAATAATTTCACAGGTTAACTTCTGCATTTGATGCTAACTTTCTTGCCCTTTTTGTTTGCTTTTTTATTTGGTGTTACTATCAAACTTAGAATTAAAAAAAAAAAACTCTACAGTTTAAGCTCATGAAATATACTGTTACATTTACAAGCTCAAAACTCAAACAATCTATTAAATGGGCATGCCTACCAGAAAACTGTTGTTCCTTGAAATATTATTACTTACTCTATGATAACATTTGTTTTCAGTTTTTGGAGATGTGACTGTCTCAGATCCGTGAGCTGAAACATGTTAAATGACCTGTGTTGCAATATAGCTGCAATTTACAAAAGCAAATTTAAGGGGTGTTGCAGTTTGAAAATCACTAGAATTTTCAAATGTATAGATTTGTGCATTCATGAGGAAAAAGGTGTGTTTTGCTTTAACAGAATTGTCCCAGGTACCTGCCCTCGGAGTGTGCGGGCTAGGTGACAAGATAAAAGGCGTTGATCATCGTGGCCCTGTGTCTTTTTGCTGGACTTTTTGCCTGGCAAGGGGCTTCAGCTCCAGCACACACTCCTTCCACTTCCAGGGTGGTAGGGTTGGGGGATGACGACTAGCCGTAGCTTGCCATGGCTCCGCTGCCCTCAGCTCTGCTTCCCCTGTCGGAGACATGATGGAGGGGGTAGAGTGGGCCCTGTAGACAGTGGGGTAGGGAGCGGCAGTACTGCTGCCCTCTGCACAGTCCTGTAACTCTGACCCCGGCTCAGTGGCGGCGGTGCCAGCTCAGACCCAACCCCGGTGCCTGCTGGCATGGTGGACTGGAGAATCAAGACCTAGTGCTGATTTTACCCCCTCCCAGAGCAACATCCAATGAACTGTGGTGAGGTGAAGGATTCTCCTCTTTTCCCTTGTAGCCTTCGGTCTGGAGGAGTAGGGAGAGAGCCATATGTTTAGTCTCCATTTTGAACTCTGCAGGTGGCCAGGGTCATGTGATCAGCCATCATTTACAAACACTGATCAGAAGAGGCTGTCATTTCTGCCACTGAGAAAAGGTGGGGATGCTTGAGTATTGGAGAGAGAAGGAGCCTTAAGAAAGGCATGCGAGAATTCCTTCATGCTTAGCTAAAGAAAGCAGAAGGACTCGAGAATCCTTAAACCTTGGTCATGGAAGACAGAGACTGGGTCCTTTTTGAAAGCATGTCTCCTGCATCAAGGGATGCAATTCCAGGTGCTGAGGAATCAGGTCTGCTCAATCAGCATTTTGCTGCAGAAAGCTGCACTGAAGAACTGAAGAATTTGTCAGTCTGGACAGTCGAGGGTACCGGTGTCTGCAGATGACAATGGCAACACATGAATAATAGAGAGGGTGGTGGTACCCATCTCTGCTTGACTGACATATTCTTTCCCCAGGTCTCTAATGTAAAAAAAAAACTAGGACCAATAAGGTAGTGATCTCCCATTGTATTTTGTCAGAATATGTGATGGCATTTGTGGCAGTTTCTAGTTTGTGTGCATTAAGTTGCTTAATCTTTTCTTCTTTTCTGTATACAGTTATAGAGTTAATAAACCTTTTTCCATTCTCCCTAAACTATCCGTTGTCTGGCAAATTATATTTGAGATCTCATTGAGACCTAACCACTTTGTTTCCTTTTCCATTAATTGTGGTCTTGAACCCACCACAAGGGGATTAAGGAGGCCATTCCACATTAAAATCACTGTATGGATGTGTTAAAGTTTGGCTTTTATAATTAATTTGTATATGTTTCAATGGTGATCCTTTACTGATACGTCAGCAGTTTGGCAAAGGAAGACCATGTAACTGTCCGCATTCACAGATCATTTAATTGGAAGCAAAGACAGTAAAATATGGACCAGAAATAATTTAGGACATTTTTGATTCATATTAGGGGAAAATTCTATTGAATATTACTGTTTCAGATGGAATAAATCTTACATTTATGAATGTAAAAAACCTAAAATTACTTGTGATACTGGAAACATAAAAATGCCTGGATTTTACTGAGGAATTTCATATGATTAATTAGATACCAGTCCCACAGAAATTCTCTAGTAGTTCTGACAAGGGCAGTATTTATATTATTTTTTCCTTTTCCTGCTAGGAAATTAGAACACAGTTGAAAATTTCCCCTCTGTCTGGGAAGCTGCAAAAAAAGATTCTTATGAAACCATTGAACATCCCTTTCAAAGGACACATCTAATTGAAACAGCATGAAGACCTAGTGCAAAGATGCTAATTTAAATTTCATTTTAGAATAGGTACCAAACTGCTTCAGAAGTTCTGATATCTGACAATAGGAAACCTTTAAGACTTGTTTTGCAAGTGCACAGTGACTTTCTTCTCACAGCGATTAAGGTCAGATACCAGCAAACAAGTATAAAGGGTATAAAACACATTTTTAGGTGTAATTTTTCACCAAATAAAATATTTCAGCCACTGTGTATTCTTCTTACCTATTCTATGCATAACGGTAACTGTACTTAGTCATTGCTAAGCCATTCTCCATCATCTTTGCTATGTCCTGGGGATCAAGACAGGTGCCTAGGTACTGGAGGATAGTGAATGTTACCCCAAACTTCAGAAAACGAAAGAGGGAAGACCCAGGTAACTATAGACCGGTCAGCCTCACCTCCATCTCAGGAAAGGTGATGGAAAAACTTGTCCTAGAGGCTGTCTCCAGGCACATCAAGGATAGGAGAGTCGTTAGGGACAGTCAGCATGGCTTCACAAAGGGAAAGTCATGCTTGAACAACCTGATAGCCTTTATGAGGGCATAACCAGGTGGATAGATGATGGCAGAACCGTGGATGTGTCTATCTTGAGTAAGGCATTTGACACAGTCTGTCATAGCATCCTTGCAGCCAAACTGAGGCAGTGTGGTTTAGATGGTGTACTAAGGTGGATTGTAAACTGGCTCCAGGACAGAAGTCAGAGAGTAGTGGTCAATAGGACAGAGTCTGGTTGGAGATCTGTATCTAGTGGATTGCCCCAGGGGTCGGTGCTGGGACCAGTCCTGTTCAATCTATTCATTGATGACTTGGAGGAGGGATTGGCATGCACTGTCAGCAAGTTTGCTGAGGACACAAAGCTGGGTGGTGTTGCCGACACCCCTGCAGACTGTGCTGCCATTCAGCGAGATCTGGACAAGCTGGAGAGCTGGGCTGAGAAAAATGAACTCTTACAAGGGTAAGTGTAGAGTGCTGCATGTGGGCAAGAACAACCCCAGGTGCCAGTATCAGCCGGGGACTGAGCTGTTGGAGAGTAGTTTAGGAGAAAGGGACCTGGGGGTCCCTTATTCCAGCTCATTGCAGAGTTTTCATAGATAGATGGCAAAACCACAGGAGGCTCACAAATCAAAAGTCAGCTTTAGAACCTTCTTTCTTTACTGAGTCTTATAAAGATTTTCCTTTCCCTCTGTACATTATCAGAATTTTGCAATTACCACAAATTCATCAACTTTAATTGCCCCAGATTAAGGACAATTTTTTGAAACATGTGACTGCAGAAGTGTGAGAATGTTCAGAAAGTAAATCTGTTCTTGAACTAATGGTGAGTTCAGAGATCAAGAATAAAAATCTGTTTTACCAGATTGTATCATGTAGACAAATGCACGCAGAGAATCGCAACAACAAGAAACATCTCAAACAAATCTCATGAACAGGAAATGGTTATTAAAAAAAAAAAAAAAGTTTTTCCATGTAGGATAAATATGCAGCACTACTAATGTTCAACAAAGCAAAACAAAAATGTTTGAGAAGACACTTCTAAAAAGAACATTCCATTACAGCAGTTTAAACCTCTAACCAGACTTTAAACCTAGGTCTTTCACAACCCAGAAGTTAGCAGAAACACAGACAGAATCCTACCCAGCTTCAAAGCAAAATAGGAATGTAGTTAGGGAAGTGCATAATGTGAAAAGCAACTCCAGTAACTCATAGCTCACAAGTGTTACAACACTTTATTTGTTAGCAGAGGAAGGTGTACTGTGTTGCACTACAAAAGATATCTAAGTAGTTTATTAAAGCAATGGACTGAAAGCATATAACATCTGAAAACTAAAATATATTACTGTCACAGGTTACTTCTGAGCATGCTTTTAAAATGTGACAGACACCTGAAGCTATATTTCTGCACTGTAATTAGATTCAGAAGGTTTCTGCAGAACTCATTGTAATGATTTTCATTATTCAGTCGCACATTCATTCACTAAATGCCCT
This sequence comes from Rhinopomastus cyanomelas, assembly GCA_013400115.1. Lineage (NCBI taxonomy): Eukaryota > Metazoa > Chordata > Aves > Bucerotiformes > Rhinopomastidae > Rhinopomastus > Rhinopomastus cyanomelas. The sequence continues at coordinate 33,477 of VXBP01003308.1, read as the reverse complement.
GTAAACCTAATATTTACTGAATAATTATGTAAGTTTCCCCTTAAATAACATTTGAGGTAATTTTGCATGCCAAAGGGCTGCCTTCTGGGGAGGCACAATCCATGAATTGCAACAGGTTAGGAGTATTTGAGAGTAGCCCAGATTAGAAAGATCATGAACCAGCAGCGCTCATGGTCATGGTCTTGGCCTTCACTGCAAAGACCACCAATGGTACTAAGGGGTACATTAAGTCAAGCATGGCCAATAGTTCTAGAGAGGTCATCTTCCTCCTCTGCTCTGCTCTTGTGAGGCCATACCTGGAATACTGTGTCCAGTTCTGGGCTCCCCAGTTCAAGAGACAGTGAACAAGGACCATAGAGAGCCCACTGAAGGACAATGAAGATGATTGATGGTTTGGAACATCTTTTTTATGATGAAAGGTTGAGAGAGTTGGAAATGTTTAGACTGGAGAGGATAAGACTGAGAGGAGATCTTATTAATCTCTGTTTCTGAAGAGTGGCTGTAGGGAGGATGGAACCAGACTGTTTTCAGTTGTGCCCAGCGACAGGACAAGGAGCAATGAGCACAAGCTGGAACGCAAGAAGTTTCATTTAGATATGAGGCAAAAACTTCTCTATTATGTGGGTGACAAATTACTGAAACAGGCTGTCCAGAGAGGTTGTAGAGCCTCCTCTGGAGGTATTAGAAACCTGTAGTCCTCTGTAATGTGCTCTAGGCAATTCTTCTTTAGCCAGGATGGGGAACTGGATGATATCTAGAGATCCCTTTCAATTCTGAAATTTCTGTGATTTTGTGACATTACTATGGTCCATCTCACGAATGGTATAGAAATTATAAATCTGAAGAAACCTATTAAAGAGGACAATAGTGTATGAAGGAGAGTTCAATGAAATTAAATAACTTATCTAGCAGGGCAGAAGACTCAAGAGAAAGCAACATATGTAGAAGGGTATAAAGCCATATGTTACATGGAAAAGGTGAGAAGGAAATGACTGTTCATTTTTACCTCCAAACACACAAAATATGATCAGGAATCAAGATGACAAGACAGAGAATTTAAAACAGATAGAAGTTTGTCACATAGTACATAATTAAATTGTGAAACTCATTGTTGCAGAATAACATGGATGCCAAAAAGAAAATAATGGAGAAGAGTATCCATTAAGGTTTATTAAACAAGTTACAGACATAACTTTTGCAGAAATCTTTTTATTAGACTGTACTGAAATTGGGATAGACTTTGAGAAAATAAGATTCCAGACACATCCCAAGAAAGAAACTTAAACATGCTGTCTAAAGTGGGTCTTAGGGTCCCATACACTTAAAGAAAGGAAAGGTTAATCAGAGCATCTAGACCTCTTACTTTCAAATGCTTCTGCCTTTGGGTACGTGACACTTTTAATGAATATGTCACAGAAAAGAAACAGCTCTGTTTCAGAAATTTGGGAGGTTTTTTCCATAGTATCACAGAGTATTTCAGTCTGCTTTTTGATTTTAATTGATGAATTCTTTGTGAAAAGAGGTTTATTATTATTCTGCTTGTGAGATGGCATATAGCAGAAATTACACAAAATGACAACTGAAAATTTCATTAACCCTATTTTGTACTACTTCTTTTTCTTATCTTGGTTTCCATTCAGAGTTGATTGTTGATTGTATATAGAAATTGATATAACAATTCAAACAGCAATTTATAAAAGTAAGACTACTGGCATAACTCTACTTTTCATAGAGAAATTTTATATAGACACATTAATGTAAATTACTGTATCACCTGAATTCTTCAATTGTCCCAATATATAAAGAAATCAAAATAAACTATATTTCTCTGAACCATTCTATCCACAGACAAGTGTTTATTATGATTTTTAATTAAAAATTAATCCTGTTCTCAGAAATGCTAATGCTTATTTTTCTACCTCTATAAATACAATGCACTGCTTTCCTATTTAGCATCAGAATAAGTATCTTAAACATATCTTCTCTGTAAGATTCGTTAAGTTTCACTATGTATTTTCCATTATTTGTACTCTATAAGGCATTTACAAGCATCTTTGTCATTATGTATTCCACAAAAAGAAGACCTAAAATTTACGGAAATAGAGTTTAGCAAAATAGTGTTTAGAAAAAGAATATATTTTGAAGTTATTTTTAAAACACATCTTACTGTGGTGTTATCTCGATTTAAAGACAAATCTACACATTCAGAGCTGCAGTAAATACAAAAAAAAGATACTTATATATAATTTTATGAGAGGGAGTCATTGTGATCCAACCATCAATAAAGAGAAGATTAACAGCACAGGTCGCACAAGTCAATGGGCAAAAACCATCTTTCTTGCTGCTAATGACTCCTTGCTTTCCTTACATTTCATACTGTTCTGCACTGTCCAAGTGAAATGTTTTGGAGTTGTTTAGTACATATTTTTGTGGTTTGCTTCCATTTTCATGTGAGGCATGTAGAAGAGCTACTATTCTATCTGTGTGGATCGCAGGAAGGTGAACTGATGCTATCTGAAAATGAGTTGAAAGTGGGAAGAAATGTGTACAATACTGGATAACAGGATGACCTTCAAAGTACTTGATGAACACTAAGGTGCTTGCCATTTTCAGAGGCCTGTTTGTGTACCGATTGTAGACAACAAGTGTTTGTTTTTCTTAATAGCGGCTGGCCTCAGGATATGTGTTTTTTAAGTCTGAAAACTACCATTTGCCATTTTTTATGCTTGAGTTTCGTACTGACAGTCCAAAGACAAGTGATGAGGTGCTCATTAGAACTCATTGGATGAGGTCCTTAGAACAGTGATGAGGTGCCCAATTGTCATCCAGACATAGCATTTCATCTGGTAAGTACAAAGCAAAAAAAAAGAAATAGTAGCAGGTCTTCTCATTTTTCCACTATCAATCACACTTCAAAACTCTGAATGAATCTATCTCTGCCTGTCTAGATTTCTACTTTGAAAACTAGACATTAGTCCAGAAGCTTCAAGATGATTAGACTTCTTGTTTTGGATCTTTATCTCAAGATATCTTTTCCTTTTCCATGGGGAAATGATACATGTAGAGAATACACTCAGAGGATGAAACAAATGTGACTGTACCACCTTTGGTTTAAAATGAAAAGTTTGCAATATGGTAGTAATGCAATGAGATGATACACAGTAGAAAACAGAGACACTCTCTCATAAGCTCATCATCAAGGATCTTACCAGGCCTTCATGTTCTTAGACAAGTGGTGAAAATGGGTGGACTACTAGATGGGTAAAGAACTGGCTTGATGGCCGCACACAGAGAGTGGCTGTCAATGGGTCTATGTCAATGTGGGACCAGTGACAAGCAGAGTCCCTCAGGGATCAGTCCTGGGACCAGTCTTGTTCAACATCTTTGTCACTGACAGGGACAGACATTGAGTGCACCCTCAGCAAGTCTGCTGACAACACCAAGCTGTATGGTGCAGCAGACACACTGGAGGGAAGGGATGCCATCCAGAGGGACCTGGACAGGCCAGAGAGGTGGACACAAGCCAACCTGCTGGGGTTCAACAAGACCAAGTGTAAGGTCCTGCATCTGGGTCGAGGCAATCCTAAGAACAAATACAGGCTGGGTAGTGACTGGCTGGAGAGTAGCCTGGAGGAGAGGGACTTGAAGGTGCTCGTGGACAAAAAGTTCAGCATGAGACAGCAGTGTGCACTTGCAGCTCAGAAGGCAAACATGATCCTGAGCTGCATCAGGAGAAGTGTGGCCGGCAAATCACAGGAGGTGATTCTCCCTTCTACTCTGCTCTGTTGAGACCCCACCTGGAGTACTGCATCCAGTTCTGGAGCCCTTATTACAAGAAGGATGTGGACACGCTGGAGCATGTGCAGAGGAGGGCCATGAGGATGATCAGAGGGCTGGAGCAGCTGCCCTCTGAGGTCAGACTGAGAGAGTTGGGGCTGTTGAGTCTGGAGAAGAGGAGGCTCCCAGGTGATCTTATTGTGGCCTTCCAGTATGTGAAGGGGGCCTACAAAGAGGCTGGGGAGGAACTATTTTTTTTTAACTGACTGTATGACTTGGTCTAGGTGATCCTGCTGTGGCAGGGGGATTGGGCTAGATGATCTTTCCAGGTCCCTTCCAAACCCTAGTGATTCTATGATTCTAAAATCAAAACCACCCTTTTCAATATCCTTGACAATACTTCAGCATCTCATGAAAAGCTTCGTATGTTTTCTGATGTTTATTTTTTATTTAGAAGGTGGACATTAACCTCTCCCTTTTTATCTGGATTTGAAACTTTATAAGCAAATACTGTAGGCAAGTTATAACGAAAATACTGGGGGCTTTGGCACTGAATTTTCAAAGTAGTTGCAAAATGAACTTGGATAATATTGTGATAACATTCAAAGAGATAAAACTATTCTTAAAATTCAGGGGAAAAAAGAAAAAGTATCAGATGCAAGACTCACTTGTAACAGCAGTCATTGACAAGATCTGCTAATAGGTGATGACACCCTGAAGTAAGTCCATAAAACTGTATAAAATTAAGAACCATTAATATAGGGCAGAATACTGATTGGAAAGCCTCCACGAAAAGATAACAGGACTATTTTTAAAGCTACATTTTACTTCTAGAGACACAGTGAAATGATTTAAAGAGGCTTTCATGCTGATTACTTTAGATAAAAATACAGACTGTTTGAAGTTAGCCAAACATGCTGGGTAGACAAGTTAGTGAAATGCGTTCCAGCATAACGTGCATGCACGGATATTCTGGAATTTACTGTAGGTACAGCTGGGAAATCTCAGAGATACCCTTTCCAGAATTCAGCTATTGGGTTATAAAAATATTATCGCATTTCCTGCAGATGGCTACATTCTTTTTCTTCACTTATAATTTTATTTCAGAATTCATTATGGACAGCTGCTGGCTCTGATAGAACATAATTGCTCTTTTACTAAACTCAGCTGCAAGCAGTCAAATTTTCTTTCCCTTTGTAGAGTATATTATACATAAACATGGATGGGAAGAAAAATAATCAATTAACTAAATACATATGGATAAAATGACTCACTAAGAGTGCTGATCAAATAATGTATCAAACTACAGCTTAGGTCAAAGGAAATTACAGGCCTTGTAGTACGTGATAATGTATAGATGGAAATAATTAACAACATCAACATATTTGTAATTTGAGATAAGACATGGGAAAGGCAATGCTTCTGTTAAAAAAAAAAAACAACAAACAACCTTCTAGAAAATTATTACATTTTCATAAGCGGCAGGTTATTTCACTGAGTGAAAAATCACCAGTCTCCAAAGCGATCACTTGTTGGTTGAATCCAAGTCAGGCATTAGTACCTCCATTGGACAATTTAGGGAAAAAATGTGACATAATTCTGGAACTATTTTTTGCTGCCTTACTTATTAAAAATCCCCAAAACTGGGGAAAAGTTACTAAGGCTGCAAAAACTGGGCAAAAAGAGAAAAGAAAAAAGAGAGCACAGCCAGCAAAAAGACTAAGGATATGAGGAAGCACTGCCATCTCCCTCAATATGTCAAGTACTGAAGCTGGTTATCACATTTTGCTGTCCTAGTTTGCTATGACAGATGAATACCAGAGAAAGCTGTAGTCTTGTATAACAAGAAATAGCATTAAATAATGGATTACGTTCTCCTTTTATGTGAAGTCCCTTAGTGAAATGATGAAACACGTTTAAAATAACAGTAAATAACTTCTAACATGATGTGTAAACCTACTCATCAGAAAATAATACTTAGACACAGAAAAAAGTTTCAGATAAGACTGCTTGGTTTTGCTCATTAAAATGTGTGTACAGTCATGGATGTGAACAATTAAGCATTCATATGTTTCTCTAGGTAGGTAAAGGAATTAGAATCATAGAATCATAGAATCATTACGGATTGGAAGGGACCTCGAAAGATCATCTAGTCCAATCCGCCTGCAACAGCAGGATCACCTAAACCAAGTCACACAGGACAAATTAACAGGTAAAAAGAAGAAAACCTCATGAAGTAGGGCTAAAATAGTCACTAACTGACTGCTGCTGGGGAGGTAACTCTACTGAAATATTTTTGACACTGGACTTTTATATTTTCCTCTGGTATTTCTGAAATTTGCCTTTGATAGAAACAGGATAATGGCCTAGATACATCTCTGATTCCATCTAGTAATAGAATTCACTATGTTCCTGGACAGATTTCTGACTTCTACCAGGGAAAAAAAAATCAGACTCTGTGCAGCCACAGCAGCTTTTTCGGATTTCAAAAGATAATCCAGTCCTGAGTCACAGGAGTGGGGGTATAATCCCCTGAACCACAGGCTAAGTGCCAAACAAGGACGGCTTTATACACATAGGACTGATTTAATCGAAAAGACCACAAGAAGGTATTTTCCATTATTTGAGCAAGCATGAAGAAATATTGACATTATTTCTCATTTTTATGCTTTTGATTTTTAATAATGATTCTAGTAACACTGAGTTTTTATGCTGGTAAAAAATGAAAGCAGAGACTGTACATGCAGCAGCTTCAGTTTAGGTTATTGGAAAGGCTGTTCTCCTATGCAGACCTTCTTTCTTAAGATGAAACTTGAAAGTGGGTCAGCATTAGTTCACTAGTGTTTGACTCCCTAGAGAAGGATTTCTCAATAATGTAGCACATTCAAGCTAAAACTATCAAGGAACCGCAGCCAATATTTAAGGACCTTGCATATGGTGGCATTAATTACTGTATGGTGATTCTTCCCAAACTCACTTTTCTAGGTTTTCATATGTTAAGCACTTAAATTTAAGGAAACAAACTGGAGACATAGCTAATAAGACTAGGACTGTCCTTAAATTAGAGTGAGCCACTGGGGAGGTTAGCTGGTATCTTTGCAGTCACAATGATCCTAGCTAGTAATACTCAAATCCAAAACAGAGGGGAAAAAAAAGAAAACATTTGTGCTTTTTTTTTGCATAGTTGCATGAGTGTAGCACAGTAATTAGGTGAAAATTGTTACATGTTCACCATAAACAGGCAGGGTCTTCAGCTGTGACACTTCATGTAAGTCTTTCATAGTCTTGCGAGTTTCTGTGGTGAAGCAAGTCCGAACTCCTGTTCATCTGTGATGCAACTGATGTTACTGATGACTCCAGTCATTGGGATATTGCCAGCTAGTAATTATCAATCTTTCTGTTACGGTTTCAAAATTGCCCAAGTTTTCAGATGTCTGGAGTTGTGCTTTCATGAAGAAAAGATGCATGTTGGCTTTAATTCTCCCATTGACCCCTGGGCAGTGGCCTGGCCTGAGGGCAGGCAACGGTGAGGTGATAAATGGGAGCTGGTTCTTTTCAGCCTGTCCTTTTTCTCTGGGAAGTTCCCCCATGGACATTCCTTCTGGGGGAGATCTGGCCCCTCTGCTTCAGGCTGGGCATAGGGGGCCATGACTGATCCCCCAGCCCCTCCTGCCAGGGGCTGAGAATCAGACCCCAGGGCACTGGCCCAGTCTCAACCCTGGCTCTGGATTGGTCCGGCCCTGACTCCAGCCTCGCTTGGCCAAGCCAGGGCTCAAATGCCACAACCAGCTTCAGAACTCCTCGCCCACAGCCAGGCTCTGGTGGTGGCAGAGCACGGTGGCAGCATGTTCTGTCTGCTGCCAGGCCATGTGGAGCTGTGCTGTGCTGTCTGCAGTGGGGTGCCACGAGAACCACCAATGCCAATTCCTCCCTGCATGGAACAAGCCAGAGCTGCACCAAGCAAGGCAGTAGTGAGCTGAAATACTCTCCTGGAGTAAGAGAGAGACCCTAGAGGGTGTCTCTCAGCTGCAGCAGATATACTTTGTTTGCCCTGAGGGGAGATCCCTGCTGATTCAGCCACACGACCATTGCCATTGTGTGCTCACCAAATGGCCACCCTTGCGTCTGCTGCCATTTTGAGTGACTGATCAGCAAGAGGAAAATGTTGGATCAGGATCAGGAAGGGAAACTGTAATTTTTGTTGCTGAGAAAAACTGGGGATGCTTGAATACGGAGAGAAGAAGCCTCAGGAGGGGCATATGAGAATTATTCTATGCTTAGATGAACTCTCTGCTCTGAAGAATGCAGAAGGATTTAAGAATCCTTAAACCTTTGGAGAAAATAGACTGGGTCTTGGGCTGCATGTTTCTGCATCAAGGATGTAGTTTGGGCCTGAGGAATCAAGCCTGTTTAATCAGCAGTTTGTAGGACAAGCTATGCTGAAAAATTGAAGAGTTTGCCAGTCTGGAATGGCTGAAGGTGTGGCATCCTCAGATCATGTTGTGCAACTTATGGGGGAGACCTAAAAAGTCTCCAGGAGGAAAAACGAGGGTGCCGGCACACCTCTCTACTTTCAAGGAGACCTGACAAGTCTGCAGGAGAAAAAGAGAAGGTGTTAACACTCATCTTGCTTGTCATGCATGTCTTTTCCCTCTCATGTAAAAACTACAGGCCGATACAGTAGTAGTTTCGCACTTTTTCAGAGTGATGGCATGGTGATGGAGTTTCTGTTTTATATGCTTTAAATTGCTTAACCTTTTTCTTCTTTCTGTATTTAGTTACAGATTTAATAAACCACTTTCATTGTCCCTAAGCTACCCTAACACCTGGTAAATTCTTTCCAAGATCCCATTGAGACCTGGCTGCCTTTCCTTCTGTTTATTTGTGGTTTAAAATCACTACACTTCTCTTAGTCTCTTACTTTCTAGTAGACTCTACAGTCTTAACAACAAAATAAGACAGAATAACCATTTAAAAAAGTATAAATGAAAGGAATCCATTTTCATTTCCCTAAACAGAGATCAAGCTCCCAAGTTATCAAGCTTTAGTCTATTTTGTCTAATGTATATGTACAGATTAAATTACTCCCAGCCACTCTGATTGCATAGTCAGAGTAATTGAAATTAACAATATAATATATTGGTATGTAACAATATAAATGAATTACAATGAAAGCCACATTTACTCATTGCTGTATTTTTTTTTATTGAGGAACTAAACAGCCTAAGCAGGATCATCAACTATGCACATTCTTAAGAAGAAAGTCTAATAACAGCCTTATTCCTCTCCCTTTGCTTTTAATTTGTGAACAAAATCTTAGAGAAAACATTTGTCTTAACTAAATATATTGTGACCTACAGCTAACAGTCAGAGAGAAAACAGAAAACACTGTTTTCATGTACGGACTATATACAGCCTAATATGGTAGCAAGCCAATAACTAGTGGATAAAGATGTGGATAGAGAAACTTTAGAATATTTGTAGTATTAAATGTGTGTTATTATTATCTTTTCACCTCATATATATAAATATACTCTTTAATTTTACTGTTACCCTGAAACATTGAACAAAAATTAGGTAAGTACTCTCCTTTAAGAAATGCAAGATCACATTGTATTCTATTAGTTTTTGAAAATTAACTTGTTTTTACTCTGCTAACTGGTTATGTTAGCATAAGCAGACATGATTTTACAGTCACATTTTTCCAACCATTCCAGTTTTTCCTGTTTGCAATAGCAGCACTAACAGTATCTGCCAAAACTTCAAATGGTATTTTAAAGATATGCCCCTTGGTGCTAGTAGTAAAAAGAAAGATTCAAACATTGCTGTTTGAGAGACTGCAGCTACATGTTAAGCTTTTATGTAGTGTTACTGAACCAACTACTAAGCTTTCTGTGATGTTTTGAAAACATAGTGGCATAAAGCTCCAAACACCCTCTGGTGATATTTTATTGTGATCTGATTAGCACCTGTTTGCCTGCACAAATCCAACTTCAAACAAAAACGTTTGCTTTTCCCACTATCATTAGACCACACATTACAGCCTCCTCAGTGCAGAATCCTCGGCTTTAAGCCTGCACTCTTTCATTCAATAAACCCATTTCTGTAGATCAGCTCTACAAATTAGGGCAAGCCATGCAGAGACACCCGTTGGATTGTGATATTACTCAAATTCTGTGCACAGGGACTGAAACGGTACAGTGTTAAAACAGAACGGTCTGTAAATGAAGAGGCATCTACTTGCATCAAGTATTTCAGCCACTGTAGTAGAATTGTCAGACAAATTGTTCTAAGTAAGCCAAGTCAAGAAACACATTACGAAAAGTACCTACAAACAGAATGAGATTGCTGAATCTCTCTCTTCTGTGATTTACTTTTTTCCCCATCTAGCTTTACATTTCATTTGGCTGCTTTTCTCTGCCGAATCCCACACTAAAAATATTGATACTGCTGTCTTTATCAAAATGTAATGGACAAAGATAAGAGAACATGGCAATCTATAACACATAGTAGTTTTCTAAATGTAAATTTAGCAATTTGGTTTTTGCTAAACTCTCTCTCCTCACCATTCTGCCTGGCAAGATGATGGAGCAGATCCTCCTGGAAACTATGTTAAGGTACATGGAAAATAAGAGGGTGATCAGTGACAGACAACATAGCTTCATTAAGGGCACATCATGCCTAATGAATCTTGTGGCCTTCTATGATATGGTTATAGCATTGCTGGACAAGAGTAGAGGAACTGGTGTCATCTACCTGGACTTGTGCAAGGCATTTGACGCTGTCCCATATGACATCCTTGTCTCTAGAGAGAGCCATTGATCTGACAGCTGGACTACTAAGACAATAACGTTGAATGGTTGTACTCAAGGAGTTGTGATCAATGGCTCAATATGCAAGATTGGTTATGAGTGGTGTTCCTCAGGGGTCCAGTTTGGTCAAGTGTTGTTTAATGTCTTTGTCAGTCATTTGGACTGTGAGACTGAGTGCACCCTCAGCAAATTTGCCAATGACGCCAAGCTGTGTGGTGTTGTTGACAAGGTGGAGGGATAAGATGCAATCTTGAGGGACCTTGACATGCTTCAGCATTGAGTCTGTTTGGACTACATGAGGTTTAGCAAGTCCAAGGGCAAGGTCTTATATCTGAGTTGAGGCAAACCCAAGTATAAATGATTGCTGGGTGGTAAATGGATAGAGAGAAGTCTCAAGGAGAAAGACTTGGGGATAATGGTAGATGAGAAGCTCAACATGACCCAGCAATGTGTGAGTGCAGCCCACAATGTCAAGGGAGTCAAGTGGCCACCATGTCAAGGGAAGTGATTTTTACCCTCTACTCTGTTCTTGTAAGAACTCACCTGGAGTACTGTATGCTGTTCTGGAGTCCTCAATACAAGGACACAGAACTATTGGAGCAAGTCCAGAGGAGAACCACAAGGACGAGCAGAGGGCTGGAGCATCTCTCCCTGAAGATGGGCTGAGGCAATTGGGACGATTCAGCCTGAAGAAGAGAGGGCTCTGGGGAAATGTTAAAGCAGCCTTCCAGTACCTGAAGGGGGCCTATAAGAAAGCTGCAGAGAGACTTTTTATGAGGGACTCTAGTGACAGGACAAGGAGGAATGTTTTCAAACTAAAAGATGATAGATTTAGATTAGATTTTAGGAAGAAATTCCTCACTTTGAGAGTGTTGAGGCACTGGAACAGGTTGCCCAGAGTAGGCAACCTGTTCCTGGAAGTGTTCCAGAACAGGTTGGATGGGTATCTGGGAAACCTGGTCTAATGAGAGATGTTTCTACCCATAGCAATGGGGTTGGAACTAGATTGTCATAGAATCATAGTATCATTACGGCTGGAAAGAACCTCCAGGATCATCAAGTCCAGCCCCCATCCCAACATGACCCTAATTGCCAGACTATGGCCTCAGGTGCTCTATCCACTAATTTTTTAAACAATTTCAGGGCAGTCTGGTCCAGTGTCCAACCACTGTCTGAGAAAAGAACTTCTTCTTAGCATCTAATCGAAACCTCCACTGACACAACTTGAGGCCATTTCCTCTTGTCCTATCATTAGTAATTTAGGAGAAGAGACCAGGACCTTGCCTCACCGCAACCTCCTTTTGGGTAGTTGTAGACAGCAATAAGGTCTCCTCTCAGCTTCCTCTTCTCCAGACTAAACAACCCCAGTTCCCTCAGTCACTCTTCACAGGTCACGCTTTCTAGACCTCTCACCAGTCTCGCTGTGCTTCTCTGGACTCGCTCTAGCACCTCAATGTCCTTCTTATATAGTGGCACCCAAAACTGGACACAGCACTCAAGGTGTGGTCTCACAAGTGCAGAGTACAGGGGCATCATCACCTCCCTATTCCTGCTGGCTACAGCATTCCTGATACAGGCCAGGTGCCATTGGCCCTCAGAGCTTCAATGGTGACAGCTAGAAAGACAACACAGAAGACACACTCAATCCAGGGGATTTGTGAAGTGCATTGAAGATAATTTTTTAATAGAAGTGGTGGCAGAACACAGGAGAAATGCACTGATGGATGTTGTATAAATAGATATAGGGCTGTTTGGCATGTTAAGGCTGTGGACAACTTTGGCTGCAGGGACCAAGCCAAGGCCAAGTCTCTTCACTGATCTTGGGTTAGGCCTCAGGAGGGCAAAGTGTTCATATTCAAACAGAATAGTATCAATATTCAAACACTGCTCCCTCCAAGCTCAAGATTAGTGCATCCGTATTAGTAAGAAACCAAGCAAAGGAGGGAGGACACCTGCATGGATAACTGTAGGTCTTCTGGAAAAAAATCAAAACAAAGAAACTTACAGAATGTTTGAGAGTAGCCTTGAAGAAAAAGATCTGAAAGTCCTGATGGACACTGTGACCATGAGCTGACACTATGTTGTTGTTGCTGCTAAGAAGGCCAAAAGTATTTCAGGGTGCATCAGGATGTCCGTGGCCAGTAAGTCATCTTCCCCCCGCTCTACTCTGCCCTCATGAGGACATTGTGACCACTTCTGGGCTCCCCAGTTCAAGAGAGACAGGAGTCCATTGGAATGCAACAAAGATAGTTGGGGGTTTGGAACATCTGTCTCACCTATCTTACAAGGAAATGTTGAGAGAGCTGAGATTGTTGAGTCTGTAGGGGAGACCTCATTCATCTCTATAAGTTTCTGAATGGTGGCTGAAGGGAGTATGGAGCCAGACTCTTTTCAGTTGTGGCCAGCGACAGGACAAGGAACAATAGGCACAAGCTAGAACACAGGAAATTTCACTTAGATATGAGGAAAAGCTTTACTGTGTGGGTGACAAAGCACTGGGAGAGGCTGCCCAGAGAGGGATTGTTGAGTGTCCTTGTCTGGAGATACTGAAATCTGTGTGGACACAATCCTATGTAATGTGTTCCAGGCAATCCTGCTTTACCAGATTGGGGCTGGACTAGATGATCTCTAGAAGTTCCTTCCAACTCTAACAGTTCTGTGATTCTGTGACATTATGCATTTGTATTATTACCACTACAGCTCTTCATACAGGTAGTCCTACAAAAATGTCTGATTATATAAACTAAAAAAATCTTAATGAAAGATAACTTGATGTTATCATTGATGTTTCACAATCCTTTCAGCAATGACCTATATGTTATCCTTAAAAATAAAGCAGCTTTAATTATATTTTAATTACCTTTTCAAGTTAAAAATCTGTCATTTTTTCTACAGAGAAGTCTGATATGTAGAGGATAAGTTGTATGAAATGCATAAAGCTTCATGGCTCAAGAGGCTATAGATAAGGCAAAGGGTTTCAACAAATTTACCACTAGGATCGTAGTGCTACTGTAGATCATTGATAAGTAAATTAATAGGAAACACGGAAAAAGAGTCCTTCAACAGGCATCACCATACTATGTAATCTGACTGCCACTGTCACCAAAATTCACACGCATAACCAGTGATGCAGAGAAAATAATCACTTTGAACTTCATCAATACCTCTGAGTGATAATAAGCTTTGCATTTTATCTTCTCCAAAGACTTGCTGTATGACTCTTAACAACTATTTCAATTCCTCCCAGAGCAGGAGGATTAATTTATTCTATTTATTCCAGTTTTGATTTAGAATGTAGCATCTTCACTGCTAAGCATCTTTGTAGGTAGGCTGTATATGAATCAAGCTTACAAAATTATAGCTGAGTCAATCTATAATTCTAGGCAATATTAAAAATGTTTTAAGATCCTGTAAATACAGGTACAAAAAGATCTGGCTCTACCCAGGAAGAACTCAGCAAACTATATAAACAGATTTAAATTATTATTTATATTTATTCCACATTCCCAAGTCTGGCATTCAAATAATTAGCTTCCATGGCTGTCTTACCAATAAGAAAGCAGAACTAGAGTAGGTAGTATGCTGTAATTTCTGTAATCACTATTGCTGAACTTTTGGAAGACAAAAGCAAGAAAGGTTTTACACTACACTAAATATTTATAGCTTCAGTGAGTAGTAGCTCTCAGCCTTACTAACTGAAGGTTTTTCAAGATGAAGTTTACAAATATCAAGAATCTTAGGAACTGGCTTTGGAAGGAGCAGAACATTGAGTTATGTGAGCTGTAACAGCATAGCTTCTGAAGGAGGAGAACTGCCTGTTTCCATCAGAACTGGCACATATGTACTGATGAAGCTCTTACCAGTGTGGTTTCAAGATCTGCTTTGTCAGTGTCTTCCAAAGAATCCCCATCTCCTGCTCTCCATTTTCCTTAATCATGGGACTTTAAAAGGAGCTAATGTTTCTCTCTTGAGAGTTTTCCTCATAACTTACATATTCATACCTAAATAGTCTTGCTACACTGCAAAGAGCATGGAGTATTCCGTTTTCTGAAACTAAGTTCAGCCTGTTCCTTAGATTTATTCTTCGCTGTTCTAGCTCTTCACAGTTCTAAACTGTGTGTTTGATCTTGAATGTAGATAAAATTTGTTCTCTTTCTTAACGTTCTTTACTTCCCTATGCAATCTAAGTAATAGTTTCAAAGCTGTTTTTTCACTCAAAACACACTTTCTTTGTTATTCAGGTCCTTAAATCAATACTATTGACTTCCATTTTCATGCTACCTTCCACACAAAGGAAAATAATTCTAGCCCATCCAAGCTGGCAGCGCCATACTCAGATCCCCTGTTTGCAGTATAAAAATCTCAATTCTTTGACAGTCTTACAACTCTCTTTGAAAGAAGACAATGTTTTCATTTGTAACAGAATAGAAAGCAGTAATCTTGACATAAAATGACTGAAAGAAATTCTGTGCTTACCTGCAATGTACAACCATTGGTCCAGCATCAGGTGGGTTGCAGGTTTTGACTCGTCGCAGAAAAGCCAAGAATGGTGTTGGATGTTCTGGGACACCATGGTCAGGCCAGGCAGTGAACTGAAATTGTCTCACTTCCCTTTTCTCGCTTGACCCATTCTATGAAATTTAAAAAAGTTATGACAAAACTATCACTTCAATTATTCACACTTTTCAATGAAATAATTGTGGATGCATATACATCAGTGAGGTATTAAAATCAGATTTGTGGCCATAAAGCAACTGAACTCATGCTATGAAGGACAAAATACTATATATTGCGAATTTTAGGATTCAAACCATGTAAGAGCTTTATCCATAATGTACAGTTATGCATTGCAACAAGTGCCAGAGGTTTAGCTAGTATTTTACTCAGTTGAATGTTTGGGGTTGATATTTTTTTTCAGAGTGAAAACTCTACTACATTACAGAAGAACACACTGTCTGTAGACAAAGTTCAAGTTTTCATTTCTCCTAGGACAAAATGAGAGAGGAAAGTGAAAAGCAGGAAAGAGAAGAGACAGAGGAAATAAGCAAGAAAGGCCAGGAAGACATGAAGCAAAGAAGAAGGATGGGAACGTGGCAAGAGGGAGAGAGAGAAGGAGGAAGGAAAGAAACAGGAAATTAATTGCCTACATTTACATTTTCAAGTATATTGTAATTATACATAAGCACATGTACCTTGTAAAGTGCAAATGTACGGACACAGTATGTTGCCAATTCAACAGTATCCAAAAGAGTCACTTGAATTAGTCCATAAGTTTCTGTGCCTCTACTTGGCCAGTACTGATCACACTTCACCTGTAATGAAAAATATGTATTTATGTAATACATTTAAATTTATATTTATTACATAATTGAGTATATAGCAGTGCAGGTTTTTTAAGTGCATATGTTTTTAAAGTTACAACTGTCAAGGCTCTAACACAATCAATTTATCATCAATAAGAATTTCTCTTCTGCTAGTAGCTCTTTACAATAATTTCTTTCCTGACGTGATTAAGAAATACTATTAAGTATAGATAAACTAAAAAAATCCAGTTTATAGTATCTAAAATTACGACATATAACTCCAGTAATGAACTTTTCACAGTTCAGAAATTTATAACAATACCAATGCTACTGTAATGTTACTGCAGTACTAATCCAGTAAAGAAAGACAGGATTGTTTTAGTAGTTCTCCCATTTTATACTAGTCTCAAATCATATAAACTAGAAATACATAACATGTACAGAAATATCTCAGTGAAACCCTAAATTTTCAGAAACAATTTTAGTACACAGGTAAATGAAAGAGCATCACAATCACTAACTGCATTGCTGGAAAATTCAGTTTCTTTCTCAGTTCAGTGTTAACAACATAAAAAAAATATTGTGTTCACAGGCATCAAAAAAACATTGATAGAGTTAATACATCAAATTTTAAAATAGACATAATATACTTTAGAATGTCCACCAGCTAAGATAATTCTGTATACGATGACGCATAAGAAAGTAAGTTTATCATCATTGCTGAGGCTCAGTTACTTGCAGTACAGAAAGGTTTCTCACTATGTGCAATATTTACTGAAAATCACTTATGCTTTCAAACTTCTCAGTCTTGAACAGCTTTTGCTTTGAGGCTCACTGGTCACAGGTCCCTAACCCTAACCCTAATGGTTCACAAAGCACAGTCTCAGATCTAGTAATCTAGATACAGATGAAAAAATATTCCAACCATTGGAATAGATGACCAGTCATTAGAAGCAAAAGGAACGAAATTTTTTTTTACAGGAATCGGTAACTTATTCTATAGGTAAGGAAGTGGAACAAATCAACTAAAAATGTTTATTCATACTAGAGTCTTGAAAATAGGATTAATAGTGTATAACATTATTTTATTAAGAGGAATTAATAACAATAAAGTAATTACGTCCTTATGACCTTACAGAGAAATACTGAAAGAGTAAGTATTGCAGGTTCTTAACGAATAATGGTGTTTTGTTTGCAGGATACCTAATACTAAAAGAAGCTACCACAGTCGTCTGCAAATCAGAAAGAATGGTATATTTTTCAATTAGTTATTCCAATATAACTATTATATATCTAATTTCCCTTTGCCACTGAAGTAAACATGGTGTAAGTTCTGTTCAGATTGATTAGCTGTATATTAGACAAACAAGTTGTGGTTTATTAATTATTGTGTAGTAAATACCATAAAAAACCACATATTTTTGGATGGAAAATATTAACTGAGAATAGTGATGTATCCAATCCAATGAATTGCATTTTTAGTATAAATCTCTGACTCAACACATTTGAATTAAATGGGTTTTTTTAAATAAATGAATAAAAATGGTAGAATCCTTTACATATCGTTAATAAAATGAATACAAGAAATAATGTCTGGCTAGGCCTTTATTCTGATATACTAATTTATCCTGCAGTTCTCACACACAAATTCTATGCTTGTAGGGACAGTGCCAGCTGTCAGGAAGCATGCCTGAAAAATTAACCAGCTTTCTCATTAGAAACGCTTAATAAAAACAACTTTCAAATGTAATAGATATAAATAGATGTTACAAAAATTGAATGGAAATTCAGAACATAGAAGGCTACAAGCATTGTGGCATACAACAGAAATACATGCTGTATTTTTATTTTGTAGAATCTAAACCTAAGCGTATAACTCAGATATAGAAGCCTGTAGAAAATTATTCTTTTTCAGTTAGGCAGGGAGAATTCAAACTTGCCTGCCTCTTCAGATGCAGATTTTAATGATTTTTTCTCATTTATTAGTTTGTCTAACATAAACTCCAATCTTATGATAATTTTTCGAAAATACCTTCTGCGAGAGCTAGCCAACGCAGCAAGAAGACTGCTGCTGGAAGCAGACACTAGATGTTCAGAAATAAATACAATTTGTAGACTACCGTACATATTTTCTGAAGGTGGAAACTGATGAAAGTAAGTATAAAATTTTTACAAAGAAAAGCTTATTTCAGATTTCTGAGGATTCAATATTCTGGTAGAGCCTATGAGCTGTAAGTTGATAGAACTATATCTATTCTTTTTACCTTTTGAATTTTGTCAGAACAAGAGGTCTTCTTTGAGATGTGCCCTTACCTGCCTCTATGCTCTTCTGCTCTGTGATCGTAAAACTTACATTCCCAGTACTCCAACAATTTAGAGTCCAATTTATCTTTGTGAGAGATCAGAACAATGTTTTCTACACTAGCAGTACAGAATCAGATAACATGACTGTTAAGACACTATGTTCTAAGGCAGAATTCTTGTTAAATGTTTTATCCTATGTCAAGACATAAGCATTCACTGCTGAAGCTTATTTTTCAGTGGTTACATATTAATGATTTTCTCAGAATAAAATTTTCAAACCCCTCAACTCATCCAAAATTTAAGATTCAGTATCAACAAAATTTTGAATTGATTTGCTGAAGTATTTGTTTTTTCCTTCTTTGTTTTTTTTTTACTCCTTTAGTTCATTGTTTCTCTGAGAGCAGAGCAGCTTTCAAAAGACTACTAAATACATTATGAAATCTTTTAAATACCATAGTAGTAGACATAACTAAAAGACATGTTTCAATTGGTGCTTTCTCTTAATTTGTTCCCCAAATGAACAGAGAAACAACCATCCAATATAAAGTTTCATTATTCAGGCTGAAAAGCCTTTTCAGGTGACTCTTAACACATGAGACTATTTTTACAAGCATTGTGAGATAGTAACGACAAAATGCAGATCAGGAAAGAGACAACAAATTAGTAACCGACAGACTCATATAGTGCATTCTTTTCTGTAAAAATAGGATATGAAATATGCTGAATCTGGAATGCAAATTAACAGCAGTACGTAATAAACCTTTTGTTCCAATTTTCTTAATAATACTCTTTTGCAGACAAAACTTTCTAATGGCTTTTTCAGACAGTCTTCTTTTAAAAACAAAGTATCTGTAGGATGATTTTAAATGACAATAATAATTAAGCAATAAAAATAACAGAACCACTTGTTGGCAACGGAACGGGGCTCAAATCCCATCAGGCTAGAATAGTGCTTAAACATTCTAGCTAATGGTCTTTCTCCAAGCAGGTGCTAGTATGAATCAATTTTTCCTTTTCCAAAAATGCCATGCCACCTAAAGAATGAGCCTAAAGAATGTAGACAATGACATGACATTGTAACACAAATACTGCAAAAAAATAAATCAGAATACAGAAAGACTTTTTCAGGTCTTACTTGAACAATAGTTGGCCAGGTCATTTACTCATTTACTTTGGTCTAACTCTAATGAACAAATTAGAATTATAAACTCCTATTCAGAATATGTTAGATTAGCATATTTAAGATTATCATATTTCTCATCCCATTGTGATTTAGCAGCAATGCCAATAGGCAAACTGGGAGGTTGCTAGGGGAAGCTTCTAATGGAACACAGAAATACTTGTGCGAAGCAGGAGCATGAAGGGGGTTCTGGCAAGAAGATGGGTGGAGAGGGGAAGGCAGAAGCCAATTCGGATGCAGTGTTTTGGAGCTGATGTACATTTTCTTTTCATCTCTGCATTTCGCCCTCACCAGCTGCCTGAGTGCCCTGCCTCCACTTTGGCTTCAGTTTTTCCTCTGAGCTCAAGTCTGGGATTGCAACCTTTCTGCAGGCCCAAATCACTCTTGGGCTGTGCCTGTCAGGACAATTCCTTCCTCTGCCTCATGCCTGGCAGTTCGCCACAGCCGCTGGCTGGTAGCTATCCAGACCGCAGCTTGGTTGTATTGTTTCTTCGTACATTAGTTTCTTCTTCTCTTGTACTCTCTTTCATTATCCCTCTTATTTTCCCGCATTGAAGTTACAGCATTTTACGGCAGTTTCCTAATTTCTCTTACTATAAAATTCTCCTATTGAAAAGAATCTGCCCTGTGGAGGTTCCACCTTTGGCCCTAAAACCAGGACACAGAAATAAGGTTGAAAATAAAGCCAAACAAAAAATCCCATTATAGTTTTGGATTTTTCTTTCATAGAAGCATTGAATTTAATAGGATTCATTACGGAGCATTCTTTGACTTTAACAGGATTCATGACAGATCATTCTAAGTCTCACCAAATGTACTCCTAAGCCAATTTATTACTTGTGGAAATATTGCTGCTTTGAATCTATTTTTTGCTCAGCAAAAGAATGCAGTAGATACACACATGTTAGTATGCAAATGGAAAGAGTTTTATGTTTAGTGTGGAGAGGAGATGGCTCTCAATTCCCAGTGAGGTGGGAATTGTTATGTTCTCCCAAGTAGCAAGGATAGGATGAGAGGAAACACCCTCAAGTTGTGCCAGGAGAAGTTTAGATTGAATGTTATGAAAAATTTCTTCACTGAAACAGTTCTCAAGCATTGGAATGGGCTGCTCCAGGAGATGGTGAAATTATACCTTCAGATGTTTAGATGTGCAGATGTGGTGCTTAGTGACGTGGCTTAGTGGTGGACTTGGCAGTTTTGGGTTTGAATTCAATGATCTTAAAGTTTTTTTCCAACCTAAATAATTATATATTATTGTTGAAGGCCAACAGAATCTAGTATTTGAAGTTTAAAAGCTAGGTAGAGAACAAGCACTTTTGTAGTGAAACATAATTTCTGCTGAACATCAAAATTAGGAGACAACATACATAAACTTTAGATTAATCAATGCATAACGAACTTTAGACCTATAGTCTGTAAATCAATACGCATTACACCCTCAGTTCTTGAAACTTCTAAGATATGACTGGTAGGTTAATAAGTAATGATGAAATATAACTGATGATTAAAACAACAACCCCCAACTTCTTTCCATTCTGAACTGTACAACAGAGTGTGGCATGACTAACAAAACAAAAGAAAACAGAGGCTAAAAAGAAAGTTGAGCATTTTTGAAATTTGTTCCCTATGTAGTCTTTCATCTTCGTCTACACCAGCCAGTAACAGTTCAAAATTAGATTGCTGGCATCAGTGTGAGATACGCTTTCTGAACTCTTTGTAACAGCAAGGAAGGGAAGGTCTTAGTGAATTAATTTTGAAGGATGAGACTACTTTTTGCTTCATCCTTATTTATACTCAAGGCTGATCACTGTGTGCAGCCTGAATAATGCTTTTGCTAAATAAGATATTACATTACACTATGAAGAATACATGGAACTATTGAGATTAGTAGTCAAGTGTTCTAAAAACTATTTTCTAGTGTCCATACAGGACAGATACCTTTTTTAATTGATATGTATTTGATGTAAAAAAATTAGTGAAACAAAATAATCACTGACACACCAGAGCAACAAAACTCTATTTTGCTTTTCCTCCACCTGAAAGCCAGAAGTGAATGGATGAAACATAATGAAAAGCATATTGGTGAACATTTTAGGGACCTTAAGAGACTTCAGTTTGCGTTTTGATGTTTGAGTAGAACAGTGAGTCATGGTGGGCTTAATGTAGAGATAAAATTCTAAGTCTCATAAGTATCTCATTCTTAATTTCATACAGGTTCCTGTGACATTAACCAGAAGAACCATCTAATACCAACACATGCATTTCAGTAGCCAGCTGTATTCATTCAATTCCTTAGAAATGGGCAGTGACTGGCTGGAGAGTAGCCTGGAGGAGAGGGACTTGGGGGTGCTTGTGGATGAAAAGCGCAACATGAGACAGCAGTGTGCACTTGCAGCTCGGAAGGCAATCCCAATCCTTGGCTGCATCAGGAGAAGTGTGACCAGCAGGTCAAGGGAGGTGATTGTCCCCCTCTACTCCGCTCTGGTGAGACCCAACCTGGAGCACTGCATCCAGTTCTGGCACCCTTATTACAAGAGGGATGTGGATGTGCTGGAGCGAGCGCAGAGGAGGGCCACGAGGATGATCAGAGGGCTGGAGCACTTCTCCTATAAGGCCAGACTGCGAGAGTTGGAGCTGTTGAGTCTGGAGAAGAGGAGGCTCCCAGGTGACCTTATTGTGGCCTACCAGTATCTGAAGGCGGCATACAAAAAGGCTGGGGAGGGGCTTTTCAGGATACCAGGTAGCAACAGGACTAGAGGGAAACTAGGGGCAATGGAGCAAAGCTGGAGACAGGTAGATTTAGAGTGGATGTGAAGAGGAAGTTCTTCACCGTGCGAGCGGTGAGAGCCTGGTATGGGTTGACCAGAAAGGTGGTTGAGGCCTCGTCCTTGGACCTGTTTAAGGGTNAGGAGAGGGACTTGGGGGTGCTTGTGGATGAAAAGCGCAACATGAGACAGCAGTGTGCACTTGCAGCTCGGAAGGCAATCCCAATCCTTGGCTGCATCAGGAGAAGTGTGACCAGCAGGTCAAGGGAGGTGATTGTCCCCCTCTACTCCGCTCTGGTGAGACCCAACCTGGAGCACTGCATCCAGTTCTGGCANCTGTGTCAGGGGGATTGGACTAGATGATCTTTCGAGATCCCTTCCAATCCCTAATGATTCTATGATTCTATGATTCTGTAATATAGGAAGAAGTTTGTAAATTATGGAAAACATAAATTGTAATATTATCTTTCCAGAGACACTTGTCTGAAGAACCTAAATTTTCCAGATTTATTTCTCATTATGAAAGAGAACAGGAGTTTTCTTTCCCCATAATCTGACAAATAATCAAATGTGGGGTTATTTTCCCTAAACAAGACTACACTATTATACTGTCTTTTTCAAGTCTGAAACTCCTTGAAAGAACCCTGTGCACTGAAATGATAGCTTGCAGTGCTAAACCAAAGATGAATTAGTTACAGCATTGTGAAATAAATATGTAGAAAACTTGAAACTCAAAATGTTAACGGCCATTCTCTACCTGTGTGTCATGAGTTTATCCTGAGATGAGATGAATCAATTAATTTAGTTAATGTGCTAATGGGCTGAAACAAAAACACAACAAGAAGGGTTCAAAAAAACCACCCCTAAATTGGAGCAGAACCAAAACTAACTTGAGTTGGGGAAAAAACCAAACAAGACATTGAATTCATTCCACATACACTCCTATTGGAGGGAGAAGACTTCTAACCATTCTTGATTCTGTGGAAATGTGGTGTCCAAGTTGATGCACACGTCCCTCAGTGTTGGTGGGAATTTTAAAGTCCAGCAATCTTTTCCAGGTGCTTCCACACCAGTCCTCCATTTCCAAAATGCCAATTCTTAAGGCTACAAACAAGGGGAGACCTCTCTCTCCACTTCCGCAAATCACCGAATTCAGTCTAAAACTTCCTTGAGGTACCTCTGGCTCTATTCACCACAATTCCAGGGCATCATGGCAGTCAGGTGCCACGTCCTCTCAGAACACAGATGAAAACGGAGGAGAAGAAAGAGGAGCTAGAAATCTGAAACCAAATGCTCCAAACCCGGGTTCCATTTTTGCAGAGCGAAAAAATTCACAAGTTGCCACAGCTACTTCTCATTGCCTCAAATCAAGAAAACTCCTCAAATGCTAAACTATAAGACTATAACATAGTCTTTCTGTCTGTATTAAGAGACAAATTAACTTTATGAAGTAATAATGTATGTCCTAGGTAAAGCACAGAGCAAATGTACTGAGTAAGTAAAGTAAAATTACAGAGTTAAAATACAAGTTTGACTAAACGACTTGCTGTATTCTTGCATATCAGGGAAATAGTGTTTTTTAGAAAAGTATCTCTACAGCTAAAAGTACACTAACAATGAAGATAAATTACTTCATTTATGTACCCAGAATTGTAGCAGAAAAACACTGCATGCCTACGTTGAAAAATACTTGCGGCAGTCTTGCCATATCTTTTCAGATCAGACTTGGGTATAAGCAGTTCTTGAAAGCTTACTTTGAAAAGATGTCACAAAATATCCTATAGAGTTTGCTTCACTCAGGACATTATATTTTGGATGTTCTTTAACAGTTTAACATAAATCACTTTTGCTACAAATTTATTTGTTTCTCCTGGACCCCTACAAGCAGGGAAAATTACTGCTTCCTATGAAATTTTTAACAGCCTTTCAAATGCTGGAAGACTAACACATTTTCCTTCACTCTTTCTATATAATAAATGAAGAAAATTCTTTCAGACTTTCCCTATACATAATTTCAGCAGTCTCTGATCTTAACTTTTTTTTCCCCTAGATTCTCTGTGATTTACCAGCATCTTGTGTTGATTCTGTACATCCTCAGTTCCAAATATGTATAAGCTGAAATAATCAGACATGGGATGCCAAACCTACTTTCAGTGTATGTAGTGTCATCACAACATTCCTTTTCACATAAAAGTAACCCTGCTTTTAGTACAGCTTCCACAAGCATTTTGCTGTGCAACACAATAATCAGAGTTTTAGCTGAGGTGTCTTGGCACAGCACTCCCTAGTGTAACAGACCTAGAAAAAGAAACTTTAGGCTTTATTCCTGAATGTACTGTAGGATTAGATATACAGGATGTTAGTGCACATCTAGGATTAGATTCTTACATTAATTAAGCACCTATGACTGCCTCTATTTCGTGAGTACTGAGCATATCCTTGCCTTTGTACATCTGAGAATCCTTCCATAATAATCAGCCATATGGTTGAGTTTTGCACTTCTGACACTGTAACTAGTGACTCCAGGTCTTACAATGGTGTAGGAATTTTAGGACTGTGGCCATCACATTCTGTTACAGTGAAAAAAACCAGCAACCCAGAATAAAAAAACTACACATGCTATTTTTATTTTACTAAATCTGCTGAACACATGGTCTACTTGACTTTGAATTTTCTTTTTTGTTTTTTGTCAGTTCTCTCATTCATTCTTTTTTCTGAATCATGTCTTAGCATGCTGTAAAAAATAAATAAATACTTGAAACATTAAATAAAATTATGACAGTACATTATTGATACAGAAGTTTGGCATTAAAATTAGGAAATAAACAAAACTGCACATTTTATTCTTCTTTACTAAAAGAATACATTTCAATATGAAAGAATGCCATGTGCAACACATGTCCTGTCTGACAATATGCCTGCTGGGACAAATGTTGACTTACTTCTTGCCAGAAAAGTTGTACATTATTCTAGTTGCTGCATACTATACCTAAAATTTTCTATTTCCTACATCTAAATACACATCTCACAACTTAGAAACAAGTAATTACATATTTGTGCTGCCCAAGACAGTGCCTGTCAGTGCAGCTTTTATGCACAAATCAATTACCTTTTGCATAAATATAAAAGAATAGAGGTGCACTTGGGAGTATATTGGTATAATCTGTAATGAATTGTTAAGTGTACATATTGATGGGTTTTTTACTCACATTAGTGAAGATGTTTTACTGTCACTTATTTTCGATCCAGTATTTTGACAGGTAATAGCTCCATTATTACCTGTCAAAACATACTTAGGAGGAAAAATCTGAAATTTGCTGCCGAAGCCCTGCATAACAAAATGAAAACAACCTAACCACAATCGTATAAATCTGTGCTGCACAGCCTGTATTTATCTGAAAGATGTTAATGCATTTCATACAGGCAAGAAAACAATTCTTTTGGTTGTCTTTGCTTAATACTTACTGTTGTATTTGTGCTAGTGCTTTGTCTTAGCCATGAGGTCAGCCCACATTAGATACTAGATGGGTCAACCTGCTTTGGGAACAACACTGGACTAGATGATCTCCAGAAGTCTCTTCCAACCCATATCGTTTCATGATTCTGTCGTAGTGCTGCCTACTCTGCCATCAAAGAATGAATTTTTATTATATTAAAAATTTGGGAAATTTGTCCATTTGAAGTAGTAGAATTTAGGGTTCTTGCCAAGTATGCCTTTATTTTCTGTGTGTCTATAGAAAGACTTAAAAATATCTGATGGCCATAAAGCTTGTTTCAAAGCTATTCTTGCCAAAAAGTCTCAAGGTAATATTACATTCTCCACAGACAGTTTTTGTACTTGAATCTGGACAGCTTCCATTATTTAATGTAGTATGTCTCATGCCTCAAAAGAGAAATTGAACAACCCAAACAAGAAAAACACAAAATAAACCAAAATTCCTGCAATTATTTTATTCAAATTTCGACTTTCAAGACACACTTCATTTCTACTGTCACATGATGTCCATTTATCTAACATATGGAATCTTCCATATAAAATATGAGAAGGAACTTCTTCGCAGTGACGGTGATAGAGTAGTGGAACGGGCTGCCCAGGGGATTGTGGAGTCTCCTCTGGAGGCATTTAAAATCCACCTGGACATGTTCCTGTGTGACTTGGTCTAGGTCAGGGGTCCTCAAACCCTTGCCTGCAGGCCAGATATGGCCCCCCCGGGTCTCCAATGTGGCCCACTGGTATTTCACCCCACCCCGCTGGGGGTTGGGAGGCAGAAACAGAGCAGCCACAGATGACTTCCTGCCAACTGCACGGCTGTGCTGAGGCAGGTGGCTCCCCTGTCTCTCCCTCCAGCTCCCAGGCAGGACAAGCCAGGTAGCACAAACTATAGCCCCCAACACTGTCTGAGGGACAGTGTTTAAAAAGTTTGAGGACCCCTGGTCTAGGTGATCCTGCTGTGTAAGAGGTATTCGATAGATGATCTTTCAAGGTCTCTTCCAATCCCTAATGTTCTGTGATTCTATGAATCTACATAAAATAATTTGAAAGACTCAGATGGACTGCTTTGATTCGGGGAGATTCATACATGTTACACGAGAATGAGAGCAACGGGAGTACTATTATCTTTGCAGCAAATGCTACAGGAACAGTCTGCCTGGCCTTTATTGGGACAGTGCCAGCTTTTCCGACTTACTGAACTGAGGGTCATGGGATTTATAACTACTCTGAGACATTCTTATAGATCAGATACAAGCAAGACTCATGCACAAGCAGTCACATCTATTTCAATAGTGAGGAACAAAATCTGAGATAGGATGCATAGCTTTTTTACCAAGATTGCCTCTACCTTCCCAGTGAAATCTCGGGATTAAACACTGATAAACAGAAAGAACTATTTAATGTTTATACATTTATATATTCTTGGCTTGTAATATTAATGATTATATGAACATCTTAACATGAGGATATAAACATCAGTCAAATGTATGTCTATCAGGCTAGCAGAATGTCACAAGTATAGCTTCCTCATGTATTCACTTAGTCATTTGCAAATTTGAATGAAGCTGGTAGTATTAGTATCACTATCATAAATTAAACCTTCCTCATTGGTACAGAAGCTCAGAACCTCTCTGGTAATAAAAAAATTACTTTGTTGTCATTTAACTTTGTCCTAACTGGTGTTTTTTTGGCAAAAGAGTCTCATCAACATACAAGTTCTCAGCACACTCAATTAATTCAAAGGATTAAAAAAACAAAGACACAAAAAGGAAAATATTTACTGCTGTGGTTGAGGGGAAGACAGAGGAGCGGGGTGGAGAGGTATCACACATTAATGTATTACACCTTCCCCCACTGCGACACACAACAGCTTTTTTAATATATAATTTACAATGTCTGATACTGTTATTTTATTTCATTCAGATTAAACTAATGTATGTAAAAAATACACTAACAACACTGTTCCTTGCACTGCCTGTGTGTACAATACATCTTCACATAAATTATGTGAATAGTGGCTGAATGATGGGACTGGCATTCTTTAGGTCACGTGAAATTCAGGTGATGACATTTCAAATGAAACCACCAAAGTGTAAAAGGCTCTAAGTGAAAGAACTTTCCTGCAGCTTTCTTTCAGCCAAACAAATAATGTTCATTTGATGTACTGAGCTGTACATTCTCAAAGCTGAAGTTACCCAAACTTCTAACACATGCTAATGAACCAACTATTTTTCTGTAGAAGCAATTAAAATCCTCATTGTTTTCTATGCAGCAAAATGCCTAATATCACACTGCAGGACTATATCATTAAAAAGGGGAGCTAAACAGAAATGACAACATGGTAAAAGGTAAGCAGATGAAGTCCCAGAGAGAAATGATTTTGCCTTGGAACAGGAATAAAGATCAGGCTGCCAAGACACAAAAGCAATCAAAAAGGAATCAAAGGAAGAGAAACAGAATTAGTAAAGATCTTAATCTCTAATGGTATGTAACAGTGTTTATATTTCATGTTTGAAATTTCACTTGATCTCCTGCTATATAAATATGCTATATAAAAATGATAGCATGAGAAAAAATAACAATGAAAGGTTATTACTGTCTATTTTTCCCCATGCTGGAATTTCCTCTGCTGCCTCACTAGCAATACTATTAATTACATTACATGTAACCATTGTATTAGAAGAAGAGGTAACTGGTATGTCATATTCATGAAGTTGCAGACTCTAAGATTGGAGCTGGGTTATGTACGTGATAGCTGGTCTCTAATGCTGTGCACTGAGTGCATCATTGACCTAATAACACAGAATGAGCTAAATATGCCCAAAATACACAAACACAAACACTGACTGCACACACAATCCATTCAATAGCTCACCCAGTCTCTCATTACACCCAGTGAATGTATTGCTGATGAATGTTAACCACTTCTGGAGGTGATTACTATGCTCATCAGTTGTTTTTTAGGGTACAGCCAGCAGAGGCTAAACTTAGACTTGAACTCTGCTAAACAATTATTAAAAAGAATGAGTAAGATTGATTTAAACAAAAATAGAAATAATTACTTATTTTAAAAAAAAAAAATCTTTCTATACAGTAGCTGTGCATGGCCTACGGTATTAAGGTAAACTCTCAAGTATTTAAATACACTTTCTGAAATGGGCTACTTATTAGGTTCTTTTTTTTGTTGTTTTTTTTTTTTTTAACTGATATATAAGCTTTTACAGACAATATATCTTGTCTGCTCCTCCCTCTTCCCTCTCTTTCTGACCTGTTCTTGATCTTCTGTATTTATGGCATTTGTTATCATGTTGCATAGTGTATTTGTATTAAGTATCTTATCTTTTTGTATTTTTAAGGGCTTTCCACTGCAATCCTGCAGCCTTTCTCCCACTTGCAGCTCTCAAATGCTTCAAACAAACTCCCAGGATAGCATCCTCCAGAACGCCTGTGGAGGTATTTTCCTGTGTTGCTCTTATTTGTTATTCATCTCCTAGACTTTTATCAGACCCTGATACTGATGTTTTGGCAGGTTTTTCAAGGGAAGCAACTGTCATTTATGTCAGAATTATCCCCACTTTCTCCCCTTTTCTGATTTCTGCATTTGGTTGTAGCTCCTGGTTTGCACTACAGGACTCATTAAAGCGTTTGCAGAAAGCTCAACCATGCACTGCAGCCATGTAGCATCTTCGCCAGTCAAAACATTCTTCTAGCGAAGGAACCCATGAGGAACTTGTCTTGACATAAAAAGCAGCATTAATGTGGGAAAGACATGATGAGGAATCACCTGCTGTCATGCAGAGGGCACTGAAGGCTAGACATTCCTTTTTCTGACTGGCCAATGATAAGAGTTTTTCCTTTTTCTTAGAATAATTTTCCTTCTTTTTCCGCTTTCACTCATTCCTCCCACAATTAACATCCACCATTAGAACTGATGAATAGTGCCATCAAATACAGTCCTGACAGCAAATCTTCATGTAACACTAAGCGTTCTGTTACTACTCTTTCCATCACTTGCATTATTATGTTTTTTTTAAAAGGCAATATTAAATTTTATTTCCCTTCACATAACTTCCTCTTTTATTAATTACATTATTAGAATGGTATCCTTATGTTTTGGTCTTTTCCTGATTTTAGTTTGTTCCATAAAATTAAATTTGAAGTATCAGAGATTATTTGGTATTATCTCAGTGCATATGCAATTGTACAGTTTTTCTAGCACCAGCCCTGTGCTAAAGACTTCTTTATGTTTCTTTAGCTAATCCACATCTTCTCTGATCTGAATTAATGTTTAATCTATACCATATAAAACTGAAAATTTTATGCTCTTGACATGAAAAAACTTTCTTTCAACAGGAAGATAAAATTGTATAATTTACAATACAGAGGAATTAACATTTTCTATCTCATCCTTATATTTCCAGGGTGACTAAAAATGATTAAAAAAGTAAAAAAAAAAAAAATCACTGTGGATCAAGAGATTTCTATTTTTTTTAATGTACTAAATCCTCTACAAAATAAGTGGTGTGATTTGGTAATTTCACAGTGGATCTACCATTTCGTATTAAATTATTTTCATAGAATGAAATATTTTTTAATTAGAAACAACCAAAAACATTAAAAAAAAGAATCTTTTGCTATACAGGATGCAGACAAACATACGTGAAAGAAAGAAAATACTTATAAGCCATAACACAGGTACAGTACTATTAACATAGTATGTGCTTCCTTACCCTTGATCTCTCCTCTAGTTTTGTCATCATAACAACAGTGGCACCCCGTTGCTCCCACATCATTCTCCAGAAGTCACCAAAGGTTTCTGGCAATGCCCCTTGCGTTGCTATGTAAGCATTCTGCTTTCTGTATCCATCTATGTAGTTGGCATTGATATAGTCACTGCCTGGTATGCCTGCAAAGAAACAACAGTGAATATACTAGCCAACATTTTCATGCTGCCCTATTGTACAAGGGCTAAAAATCCCATGATGTAGCTGGATCAGAGAATCCATGGAGCACATGGGAACTCGCAAGTGAATGTATTCCATTTGGTTTGCTGACGGTATAACGGTTTCTCTGGGAATAATCATTCTTTTGAAAGAAAGGACTCTGTTTGATAAGGCAGTATAAAAGAAGCCTGAAAATTTGTTGCAGATGGAGAGACCTGAGAGTATAGACAGCAGCATTTAAAAGCTGGTCTGGTACCGCCTGCAGTTACCCATCAGTATCACAGCAAGACAGGTTCTGAGTAGGCTCCATTTAATACTTTGAGATCATTATGTTTCATTTAAATATAGAAATAGGGCAAATATCAGATTATTAATATTATTGCTACATTGATTTTTCTCCCATTAAATGGGAAGTAGCGATGAACTTTAACATAACACATGACATGAGTTTTAGGTAACACTGGAATCTGGTCCATGAAATAAAGACTTCTGAAAGTCTGAATAAAAACTAAATGCATAAAATTAAGGTGGAGTCCAAGGCTTGTAGGCACATTGTACCTACTGTGTCAATTGTTCACGGGTCAGGTATTTTGAACAAGACTTGAAGACTTTGTGTATGTTTACCAGACACATGAGCATAATCTGAGACACATGTAAGCAAGCCAGCTCCTAAGTGAAATCTGTTTAACTGCAGGTATGCAGTGCCATGTCTGTATTGAGAGTTGGACCACATCATACAGTCTGCAAAAATGGAGAGGAGTATTTGCTCTAGTGAAGTTGCTAATTAGGCAACCATGTAAACAGAAAGGGGCAAATATAGACAATATGGGCCTCAGCCCTGTGCGTCCTGGATTCAGGAGTGCAGTACCTAGATTTTAACTCAGGCCATGTTTATGTTGGAAGACAAAACCTAGCAAGCATCAGTTTTAATGTCATGGCTGTTTTTCTTTTTTAACTGATGAAGAAGAAAAATTCACTGTGTGAGATGGCAAACCAGTGTTTCCCACTTTACTGCAGTGTTGAACATGAAAAAGTCACCCACAAGAGTTGTATGAAATACAGCATTATAATAAATTGATACCAAAAAAGTGTTAAAACAAATAACACAGTTACTTAGAGCAGAAGTTAATGATTTGTTGTACACAGCCAGCCTGCTATGCTCCAGTCTACCACTCCACAATAAAATACAGTTCCACAAGCTTTCAAAAGAAAGTCAACATCATACAAGCTCCATGACTTATCTGAAAGCCATCTTCACTTGGCAAAGCAACAATGTTTAATGTCTTTGGCCATGAAACGCAATAAATGAATGCATACATCTTTTCTGATGTTCTGTCTCCTGCTGGTGATCCCAAACCAGGACCTACCAGCACTGCACAATCATGACTTTCCTGACAACCAGTGGCATATACCTTACAATGTCTTTAAAAAATATGAATTTGGATGGAAACAAGCATTACTTCTTTGAAATATTTTTTTGCTGTTTTTTTTTAGCTGCAAATGGAAGAGTTCCTCCATATATTCCGAGGAAGCTTAGCTTTCCATTCTGCTACTTACTTAGTAATGAACAAACCCACTGATTAACTGTGACACTAATTAAAACCCAATAAAATCCTCAAATGATTCAGATTATGGGTTACTGCAGCTGTAGTCTAGCACTAAATTTTGCCTTATGTCCAAGAAAGCTTAACAGATTTTCTTGTTTTATATGTTCAAATTGTATTATAATGCAAATTTTAATTTGATTTTATTTTCTATATGAATAAAGGAAAAATCGGACAAAATATTTCAGGGAAGGCATGAGTTTGTAACCTCAGGGGCACAGAGTGGCTGCAAATGACACTCTTCAGGCAAGATGAATGGATGGACAATGGAAGACTGGTTTACTGTGATTAGAACTGACTGAAAGTCTCTTCTGAAAGAAGAAAAAAAATACAAAAAATGTAAAACCTGAATAGTCTATAGCTGAAAAGCATGACTTCCCTCCATGAAAAGTAAAAATTCGTGTTCAAAAGCCTTACTCTTGCAGATGTGAAACTTTTTTACATGACACTTCTTGTGGATATTCGAATTAACGACGTGGAAAATACAACTTATAGGCAGAATACCTTATTTTCTTCCTTTATCAAGATAATAAAGTGTTTTCATTCAAAACAGATGAGAAATAAAAATGAACTCAACAGGAGAAATCTACACCAACTCTGTATTATTACCAAAGGAACTGAGAATGCTGGTAGGAAATGTTTTCTGCATAAATTAGAATTATATTATGATACCTGGTTTCATACTTTGAAGCATATGTTATAAATAGAAGCCTGAGGAAAAAATGAAAAAGAAAACCAACACTTTGTAAATTGGATAATGATCTTCCGGGAAAGCTGCCCTATGGAGCTGATACTGCACAAACTCAGCCTGAAAATTCAGCATAAGAAATGCTGTGAATTGCTCGCTAAATAATGATCTTTACAAATCTTAGCAGCCAAGCATTTGTAAAAAATTAAAAAATCCAATATGCCTAAAAGTGTAAATACTCTTTCTGCTTACTAATTTGTATTAAATCTATTGATAAATCATATTAAAAGAAAAACAAACTTCTAAATTAAATGAATTCTAGTACTTTACATTAAAGCAAATAAAAGACTCTAGACGACACCTTCTTTGATCACAGATGTAAGAATGTACGAACAGCTACTGATATTTGCAAAGAGGATTTCATCCTAGCAAGCTGCAAGTGGAAACTTCCACTCTGTTTCTCTACTTACCTTTTATCAAGAGGACACAAAAAAATTCTGTGTGTTCTTTAGCTAGAAAAATGCTTTTACAAGTCAGCTTAGCGTCCTGACAAATGTAAATGATGTAGCTGCAACATGGATCATAGGATCATAGGATCATAGGATGTT